>CM060188.1:11200000-11800000 GCA_030549335.1 Pontederia crassipes | reverse complement strand
CCATGGAGCATGAGGTTTAGTTTTGGTATTTATAAAATAAAATTCAAATTTCATAAAAAAGTCAAAAGAGAAAAAAAAACAACGGAACTAGAAGAAGACGAGGTCTTGAAGTATTGACTTTTGGTATGTATAATAAGATGAAAGCAATTTGCATGATAATTTTTCATAATTTAATGTGGTTGACGTTACACCAAGTAAGATATAACATAAAAGAAGAGTTATGATTTATTTATTTATCTATTCTTACTAAAGAAACTAGTAAACTTCTTCGCCCAATTATATAATTTTTACTAAAAGTATTTTTATAAATAAAAAATTATACTAAAATATAAGATAGATGAATAAAAGTAAATATATGAAATATTCAAATATTAAGAAACTACATTATTATGATAACAATTATATATAATGTATATACAGTGAATAATAAAAGATATGATTAAATATAGAACATATTCTAATCTTCAACTATTTGTAAGATGAATAATATTAAATAGTAACAATCACATTATCTGTCATTTATTTAGTTTTAACATGTGCAGTTAAAAGTGGGAGATTTTGTCATTTAATTGTGGAGATATTGGGGTAAGAGGAATAGATTTAAAAAAGAATTAGAATCCCGCAACGAGCGCAACCCTCGTGTTGCCACCCTTGAGTGTGGAACCCTAAACAGACATGATAGGCTGGACGAAGGTGAGGATGATGTGTGATGCCCCTTATGCTTTGGGCGAGACATGTGCTACAATGGTTGGGACAAAGGGTCGTGATCCCGCGAGGGTGAGTGATTTCGTCGGTCACTTTATGGAAAAAGAAGGATATGGCGGACATTAGAAAACGTCAGGCAAGCATCAGTCCCTTGGTTGATGGATGAACCATAACGGAGCCATGTGGCAAAGAATCTTTCCAACTGTCTTCCTTTGATCTTGTCGCAGTAGTGGTGTAAGTGAAAAACATGCTCGATGGCAAAGAAAGCAAGGAACCGTGCATCGAATGAATTAGTTAGTGAGAAAAGATATATATGAATGGTGAAACGTCTAGAAACAAAGCCGATTGAGCTCCCTATCTTCTTCCATTGTGCAACTCATGGCTTTGGACAAAGGCGGATATGAGGGAGCTACAATTTTGTTTGAGAACATGAAGACCTTCGGACCAAGGCTGAATATTTACAGCTACACCATCATCAAAGAAAATGTTTTAGAAATGAATGGAGTAGTCAAATTTTGTAGGAAATGATTGGCATGGTGTCCAAATATTAAGAAAGTGAGGGTAAATTACATGAAATGCCATTCAACTTTAACGTTTGCTTAGTGACATCCTTCAACTTTATTTTGTAACACGAACGCACTCTATCTTATAATTTATTTCACCGAATGTCCTTTCGACAGGGAATATCCAATTTCCCAATCATTCGACACACATGGCATTTAATTTTTTTAAAAAATTAATATTAAAAAATAGAAAAAAGAGGGGCGCTCCCCCTCCCTCTTCCTCCGACCGTCGGCGGCTAGAGAAGAGAGGGTGGGAGGCGGCCCTCCCCTCCTTTGTGCACCTCTCCAGCGTCGGAGAGGATTGATCACCGGTGGCCCTTCTTTTTTAATATTATTTTAATATTTCATATATTATTTTTTTAAAAAAATGTCACTTTAGTCGAATGATCAGGATACTGGGTATTGCTGATCAAAAGGATATTTCGTAAAATAAATTATAAGATGGAGGACATTCGTGTTACAAATTAAAGTTGAAGGATATCGCAGAACAAATGTTAAAGTTAGAGGATATTTGGCATAATTTCATGCAACACATATCTCTCTTGATGTTGAGGCTGCATGGGAGTTTTTTCAAAGGTTTGTGAAACAAGACCTGCCACACGATATCTAATGCTATAATGCTATCATGCATACTATTCTCTTCATAGTCTAAGAAATATGATTCTCTTCATCTTCTATGAAATCTAATTCTGTTCACCTTCAACTAAAATCACCATTAATTCATTAATTACTTTGGGATTTCAATTAGAAAGATGAGTCAAAAGAAATGTAGAAAATGAAAGAAAGAAAAAATAATAATTAGAGAAAGGGAAATAGGATATCTATATAAGAATTATATTATTTCTAGACGACATCTCATTGCACAAAGAACAAACCAATCATATACATATTTCATCTAGGCATTAGACAGAAGACACTCAGACAATTATTGCGATGTTACGCGCAACAATTATAAGGAAAAACATCGATGACAAAAAAAAGCAAAAACATACTGCATGACTTCTAGGAAGAAATCAATGTTTCTTTCACATGAGGTTATTGTTGCGAATACATAAGGAAAGCAAGAGCGGATAAATTACGTGAACTATTCTTTAATTTTGACGGTGATAATTATTTAGTCCTCTAATTTTAATTTATAATAAGTTTAGATTTTTCAGTGACTATAGTGGGTTTCCCAGTATCAATATGGCACAATAAAACAATATAATAAAATAATACAAATAGATAACAAAATAATATAAAAATAAAAAAAGAGGCGGCAGACTATCGCCCCTTAGCCGAAGTTCGCCCCTTTCCCTTTTCCTCTCTAGTGCTAAAGAGGAGAGGCCCGATTTGAACCGAACTCGATCTGAGGTTAATCAAATCTATCCCAATTTCAATTAGAGAGAAATTGAGGAACCACATGATTTTTCGACCAAGTTTCATTCGAATATGAGTCCACAGTACAAATCGGAACTTCAAGAGGCCATCACCCTTATAAATATAAATATGGATATATCACGAACTCAACGAGAATACAATCTCAGAGTTTGGAGCCCTCTCTGCACGGAAATGAGAAATAATTTCTACTACACACCATTACAAATCAATAATTGAAGAATTCGAAGTTTCCAACGATCGTTTTCGACGTAATCTTGACTCGTTATAGAGGCTCGTCCGTGAGTTTGATTTCTTGTTTCCAATTGTTTTATTATACTTCTCAAAATTAGTGTCCAATCATTGTTTAAATTGAGTAATTGTGTTATTTCGAGAAGACAACTTGAACCTTGATTTCTCTTTATTTATTTGGCAAATTAAAATTACGTGAACTGAAGTATGACCTTTTTGTAATAGTTGAATAGATTTATGCATAACTATTTAGTAGTAATTATGTATGAATCTTGTGCATGATAACCAATTAAAAACTCATCGAAATTCATTTATATTGAATTTGGACCGAGCTTGATCAACTTGGGCTGAGTACTTCTCGACTCGAGCTTCGTGGACTATTTTCAATCATCTATTTAAGGTCGTTAATTATGAATTATTAATTAACTTATTTAGTAATTAATAACATATAGATTTGCATATGAAAGTATCTAATTAAGATAGATCAAAGTTGACTTGTTGAATTTCATAAATAGCACAGGTGAAGATGAGAGACACGAAAGCAGTCTAAATTTCATTCAAGAAGAATTTGAATTACCACTTACACAGCAATTACAAATAATAACATGAAGGGGATTAAACGGGCATTGTAAACTACTACCAACTAATAACATCGCCACAAAACTTAAAGAAAAACGCTGAGAATCAGGGACGGGAGCCTTGCCCCCCCCCCCCCCCAAACATTTTGCTACACTATACATATAATTATATATATATGCATAAAAATCAATTAATATTTAAAATAAAAAGTAAATTTAGTTATTTATTTCTAGCTTTATTTATAACTTCTCAACTATTACTTAACCTTAAAAATAGTTATATCATATGTGATGTCATTATTGTCAATTCAGAATACACTATTATTATTTCATTTTATCTTATAAAAATAAAAATGCTATGATAATAGTAATTTTTAGAGTGACAATATATGTGCTCATCATATATATGAACTAAGTTAGATAAAATTGGGTGGGTGGGTGGGGGTTTTGGAAATGGAATGAGGCCAATTTTTCGATTTTTTGGTTGATGTGACAACATCCAATTCTTTTTCAATTTCTTTTTTTTTTTCTTATTTCCTCTCTCACACATTTCTCCCATAAAAATTTTATTTATTTATTACAAATAATTAATGTTATATTATTTATTAATTATCATTTCATTAAAATTTTGTTAAATATAATTTAGTAAAAAAAATTATTATACTTAAATTATAAATTTTTAACAAAATATATTTAGTAAAAATTTTAATTTAAAATTCATTTTTAGTAATTAATAAAATTATATTTATATTTAAAATATTTATTTTTTATTCAAATAGAAGCTAAAATTAATCTTTTACATTTACCTTTTTCTATCACATCAACTTCATATTTTATTATCATTATATTCCACTCCATCCAAACATATTGAGAACCAATTTGTCAATTCAATAATTCAAAAATGGTTCCAATATCCAAATGGCTCTTAAGAGGCTATTTGGTATGAAGTTTACGGGTACTTGAAACAAGAACATTTTTGTGTAACAAATTTGTTCTCTGCACATTTATAATTAGCTCATTGTTCTTGTTGATGTAGCCAAACACCATGGGAATAAGAATTAATGGGTCAAAGGTAATCATTTATATTTTGATGTCTTAAATTTTGAAAAAGCAATGTTTTGATGTTCTTGCTCATGCTTGGAACAGCAGAAGAACATCAATAATGCAAAGAATAAATTTGTTCAAAAATAAAAATGTTCCTAAACCAGGGTTCCACTGATACCATACAACCCCTTATTGTTCTCCAACTATTCCTGTTATGGAATAGAACATTTTTTTCTCTACTTTTTTGTATTTCAAAGCTCCAACAGTGACCAAATGAAAATGATTGCATTTGACCTGCTAATCCTTGTTCTCATGACTACGTTTGGTATGGGAATATTGAGAGAATATTAATTCTCGAGAACTAATTGATTTGATAGAAAAGTTTGGATTGGTGTTTGGATGGAAAAAATATAATGATGAGAATTTAAAAAATTGATGTGATGAATAAGTTTTAGTGGGTGTTTAGATAAAAAAGGAGAACTAAAAATATAATTTATTATTTTATAAGGTATAAAAGTATAATAAATAAGAATATGTTATTAATATTATACTTTACGTAAATCGTTATATTATTAATATTATTTTTTATTTATTTTGATTAAATATTTTAAATATTATTAATATTATAATTTACATATATTTTAAGATCCAAATATAATATATTTTTTAAAAAAATTGAATAGTTTAATTAATAAAATATTTATTAATTACTAGAACTAATTATTTTATAATTTTTAATTAATAACATTTAATAAATTATGTTATAATATCCCTAATAATGTATTAATTTATTCTAAATTATATATGCATACATTATAAAACAATTAAAAAATAAATGAAATTAAAAAAGTCAAAGAATGCGACGGAGAAGTTGAAAAAAATGTTCTTGCACTTTTCGTAAAAAGTTCTCGTCAAAGTCACGTGACGGAAACTTATAATGTTCCCGTCACGATGATTGTTTGGGAACATTTCGCGATGTTATGTTCCCAACCAAACGCAACTATGGGAGTGTTTGGTATGAGATTAAGGGTTAGATCAAGGTGCTTGTTCTTAATTTTGCATCCAAACACCATATTGACTACAACATATTGTAGTCAAATTTTCAAACAATTAAAATCACCTTGAAAACTATAAAAACTACTAAATTTCGTTCTCAAAATAAGAACATAATGTTCTTGCCATGGCAAGAACAAATATTTTGCTCACTCTTTTTTTATTATTTGATATTAATAATTGCACATAATTAATTATATTTTATATTTATAAGTTTTGTAGAAAAATACACTATAAATGAATGATACATAAAAATAATATTTATAATTTAATTATATAATATTTGTTAGAAATAAAAAAACTAGATCAATATTTCTTAAAAATTTATTTAAATAAATAAATTAGTTTATTTTTATTATTTATTATTTTATTTAAAAATTGTGTATTTTATTTCACTCAAGTATTAGCATTTTTATCATGAATATTTATTTTTATTAATTATTAAATAATTGCATAACATTGCTTAATAAAATATGTAATTTTATATTCTTTTATTTTTGACGTATACAAACACTATTTATCTTTTTTTATAAGAACATTTACTTTTATTTTTTTATAAGAACAAAAAAGAAATATTTCATCTAATTCCTATTAATTTTATTCTCACATCAACCATGTCATGCTATCTGAATGCATGGGTGGGAATAAGAGATTAAGTCTTATGTTATTTTAATACCAAACGACTCTTAAGAGAAAAATGTATACGTAGAACCTTAGATATATGACGAGTATAAAATACTAATGTTATTTATTAAATTAATAAAATAACTATATATTAATTTAAAGTAAGTGTTCGATAGTAAATATAATTAAGATCAAGATATTTGTTATCCAGCCATTTTAATAAATATAACTAATTCAATGGTTATAATTTATTTGACTTTAGATGCTACTTTTTTATTATCCAATGTCCCTAATAAATATATATTATTGCACCTAAAAAATATAGCATTACTTTGATCATGAATTATAATTATTAAATTAATTAAATATTAAAAATAAATATTCTACCTGGAGATGTAAAGCGGATGCTCTAAATACTCATTAACCTCAAATTTTAATAACAATTCTGTAATCTAATAGTTTTAGATTAATGTTATGGGGCAAATCTCCTATTTAACCTTAATGAAAGAATGACAGGAAAATAAAATTTAATTTAATAAAAAAACAAAATGTCAGTGGACAATCATATCTTCCTCGAAAAATGAAGAAAAAGTTTTCATGGACCCATAAAAAATGAAGAAATATTTCTACAGAGTGAATAGCAACACGCATTACATCAAAACAGAGTAGGCAAAAAAGAAAGGGAGAAACAGATAGAGGACCAAGCCAAGCTACAAAGGAGAGCATCTCAAGAGTGTTAGAGAAATCAGCAACAGCCCATCTCGTTTTCTGAATCGATTTAAGGTAGGAAAAAAACAACTTTATTCTGACTCGCCCATTCATGATCAAACACATCAGGATGATGATTGCTAAGTAATTGAGTTTTGCTGAGAATATGACTTCAGAAGCAATTGGATTTTTATCCTATTACGAGAATAGACATCTTGCATCATGAGGTTAAGAAATTAAGTTCTGGTAAAATGAATCAATATGAGACTTCAGAAAACTGGACAAGGAACAACACTGCAAAGTTCAAATATCAGTTTGTTGAATTTGAGTCATGGATATTGTGAAATGTCATGAAAGCGGAAGTTTTTTTTTTACAAATTTGACTGTAATACAAGATACATAAAACTCCCTCAACTATTTGAAGAAATGAAATATGTATCTAAACAAAATCTGTTCACACACACACACACAATCATGGAATAAACTTATAAAGATATTATACATATGCATCCAGATAAAAACGCGTTCGATCATAAGTTCTCGGGGTATGACATGCTGTAGGGAGATAGGAACTATTCATCAGAAGAAACTAGTGTCTGGACTACAAGATCCATTGTTGGACTTTGGTTCCTTTCTAATTCCAAGCAAGAAATAGATGTCTCCAACATGACCTCTGCCTGCCTGATGTTGAATTGCCCATTCAGTTTGACATCAACGAAGCCTCCAATCCATGACTTGTCTTCAGTGGCCAGTTTCATCTTCATTGACCTAATTAAGCTAATCAGATCCATATTAAATTTGCTTCCTTCCTCATCAAACATCAACCTGGAAATCCTGCATCCTATGACCAACTCCAGAAGCACCACTCCATAGCTGTAAACATCAACTTTCGAGGTTATTGGCAAATTTGAAGTCCACTCTGGTGCCATATATCCCCTTGTTCCTCGAATGTGTGAAAATTTCCAATCAACTGCACCTCTGCTAGTCAGTTTTGCCAATCCGAAGTCTGCGATCTTAGGCTCGAAATCTGAATCCAAGAGGATGTTTTCAGGCTTGATGTCACAGTGAATCACCCACTCGAGGCATTCATGATGAAGATAAGCCTAGCCTTTTGCCACCCCTGTCGCAATTTTGTACCTCCCCTTCCATCCAAGTATGCTGCCTGTGTTATGGTCATCAAAGAGGTGCTTGTTTAACGCACCATTGGCCACGTACTCCGCCACTAAGAGCCTGTGCTTTCCTTCTGCACTAAGTTCATATGGTTTATATGGTTTATCCTCCCTATTAAGTTCAGCTCGGCTTGGAATTCTTCTTCCCCTTGTGACATGTCCTCCAACATTTTCACTGCTACCGCTCTCCCATCATCCAAGGAACCCTTGAAAGCAGCTCCAGAAGCTCCCCGGCCAAGTTCATGCTTGAAGTTCCAGTTGCTTTCTTCAGCTCTTTGTATGTGAACTTCTTGATTTGACCGGCCATCACGCCATGCCCTTCTAATGACGTTCGTTTGCGACATACTCTTGAGATAAACCACCATCCAGCGATAAGGAACAACATTTCGATAGCACCAAATGTTGGTACGAACAAATAAAAGAAGCTCCATTTAACTCCGCTTCCTTTCTCTCTCACTATTTCCTCGCTAATGCTGCATGTAATATTATGCGCTAAAGATAGAGCCACCTCTGTAGTTGCATTTTTAGGAACCTTCAAGTATGCATTTCCTATATTTGACGGAGATAATGCCCCATTAAAGAGGTTAAAGAACTCGCCACCCTTTGTATAACAAGTACCTAGACCAAGTCTGTACAGTAAACCCACACACGAACGATCATTTAGGCATGCCTGCTTGCAGGTTTCCAGTGATACCTGGAGAAGGTGAGAGAGATCAAAGCCCCAAAAATCGGTGTGTGGCAGTTCATAGAAGTCAAAAAGGTTTCTGTCACCTGTCAAGTTAAACTTGCGGTTACATCCCTTGCTCCAGTCACCTGGAGTGCTCATATCATAATACCAAGGACATTAACAGAATGGTTTTGTCTGCGGTGAATACGAACAAATTCCATTCTTACCAACAGTCCATGCACCTGGCAGAGCTGTGAAATTGCTTGCCATGCGACCAACCACGTCCCAGTCCTCTCGTCCAGGCTATACAAACGAAGGTTACCATCATGATCCATGGTTAATCTCCTCAAGATCTCATGGCCGACGTCAGAAGCTTTAAACGTCAAATTATCACTTGACATAAACTGTCCCATGGGATCTAAGATCGCAAACCTTGTGCTATTATAGGTGTTTCTATTGCTTGTCCACATGGAGTTAAAGAAACTAGGCCAATATATACTTGAGGTCTCATTATAAAAGAGCTTCAACGCATTATCATTATCGAAATAGAAGTTATAGAACCCTGAAGCAAGTGATCCATTAGCAACAGCAGATACCAACTTAGTTGTTTTTGTCATTGGTTGTGATGCAAGAAGGGTATCAGTAGGATAATCGAAGTTTTGCCAAATAATATTACCTCTGGTTTCCTTCACCACCAAGTTTCCTGTGTCAAGAAGCTCCACTCTATCCGCCTGGCCATTCCTTATGTTGGTGCTCCAGACCACCACGCCGCTGGCATCTGATAGCACCAAGCCTTGGTTCTTGCGCATGGTGATTTTTGACCCACGTCCATTTATGGGTTGGTCCCGATTGGCACTCCACACAACTGTTTTTGCTGCGGAGCTTGAGACCCAGATGGAAAATATATATGCATTTGAGCCTACCTGGTAGAATCCACAAGCATAAGTGCCATTTGAGGAAATCACAACGTGTGATTCATTCCTTGCAAATAATGAATATTCTGTAGACAGAGCTCGTTGATGCTACTGAAACAGGAAGAAAAAGAGAGAACATGGTGAAAGGATAGAACATGGCAAGATAGGTCTTCTTCATGGTACTGGGAAAATAATTTGCTTGAAAGATAAATGTGTTGCAACAATTGAAGATTCAAATATATATAATGTGTATAAGCACTTAAAAAGAGCACTTTTTCTTCCGTATTTGTCAAATGTTAATTTTTTTTCTCCATGCATATATATATATATATATATATATATATATATATGTATAATATATGCATAAATGGTTGTAGTGGAAAATTATCCAAACGTCTAAAAAAGTCATCATTTTGAGGCTTATGCGGCCACGTCAACAGCCAGCTGCACAAATCTAAAGCACTTATGGCCAAGATAATAAATCCAAGAGAATTGGTCATTAGCTTTAAATTCTCAAAAAATAGGTCTGCCCTGCCATCGGCATCAGTCACTTTAAAGCTTGGATGTCCCAGTATGATCAAGTGTTTGGATAGGATGTTAATTACTAATCAATGAAATATGCCCATTTTTTTCTAATCGACATTGATGGTTGGACTTCTCCCTTTAAAGCTCATATTGAGCTGCTACGTAGTTGCCCTCCGTGCATATCCTCCAGTCCATCAAACATTCCAAATAAGGTCAACTAAATGTTAAAAAAGAAGGAAGAAAGAACATGAATAGTTATGTAATAACAAGAAAAAGAATACCTTAGAAATCTACACATAGAGCAATTTAGATCTCTCTTTTCTATGGAAAATTACTTTGTCTTGGACAATGGATGTACTATTTGATGACAGCCATGAGTTTGATGCATAACTCCGAAAACTGAAATGAAACTCCAATTAAATTCACCAAGAGATGGACTTTGCAACATCTAAATTATAATTTTCTTATTTAACCATTAGAGGTACAACATGACCATGCTTCAGAACAAATCTTCTGCCCTGCAAGTGAAAAGCAAAGATCAAACCAAACAAGAAAAAAAAAAGAACTTTGAAGAATTTGCCTCTTGGAATCTCCATTGATGTTGGATGTATAAAAAAACGACAGCTTTTTTTTTCACTGATAACTGCCACAAATAATGGATTTCAATTTCCATTGTTTGCTATTTGATTACACATTTTTTCTTACTTCAGCACTGGTGGAAAGCGGCGGTGCCCCCGAGGAGCTGTCCCTTATTACATGTATTATGGTAAGTCGACAAAAAATCTCATTTTTTTACAGTAGGCCAATCGACCTCCTACTATGTGCTGCATATTACAGCGCAAGCATATTTCCATGTAAATTCATCTCTTTTTTATTCGGGCCTTCTCGGGAAAAATGCCACCCAATCCCCCACCTCCCCCCTCACTTGTCTCTTACCCTCCCCCAAAAAGGCCTAATGTTAGTGGGCCAGTTAGATCTTGATCGGATGTTGTCCGCCGGCAGTCTAGTCGGCCGATTGTTGGAATTTCTTCGAACTAGCTGCGAACCTTGAAGGATACCATCACCGAGGAAGTGTGCATCTGGGAGGAAGCCACTGCGGAGCGCCTTATTGCGCTCAACGCGTGCCTTATCGGTAAACTGATAGGCCCGTATGTCAACTCCAGCGAGATCTTACAAACCCTTGTTCCTTAGTGGAAGATCCAAGGCTCCGTCGACATCCAGGAGATGGGTAACTCCTCCTTTATGTTGAAATTTGCTAATGTTGATGATAAAGTGCAGGTCATGACCTCAACGCTGTGGAACATTCATCGGTCTATGCTGCATGTTGCGCAAGCGAAGCCCCCCTTCAAACCATTCGAGGATCAATTGGCTACTACTCCAATTTGGATCGCCATGCCTGGGCTCCCTTGGGAGCTAGTTGCTGTGGATACCATCCGTCATTTTGCAACCTCCTTCGGTCACCCCCTCCGGGTGGATGTCCAAGCCGTTGTCGCCTGGTGCTGTGTGAAAATTGATGTTTCTAAACCTCTTAAGCAGGGAGTCTGGATTCGATTGCCGGATATTACTCGTTATTTTCAACATGTAATTTACAAAAATGTGCCTTTATTTTGTTTCAGGTGTGGAATCATGGGGCACCGGCTCGAGTCTTGTCCGGCGACGGCTGATGTTGTTGCTCATGGTGTTGAGGTCATCGCTCGCCCGCAGGTGCTCCTCTACGGGCCTTGGATGCAATCCTTGGGGGGTTGTCGACACACAGGTGGGAACCCTCCTCCGAGGGAAAGTAACCGGTATAGAGTTGAGCACCAGCGCAGCACCGACGGCGAGGCTGAAACCTTAGCGGCCCCTGTTTCACAGGCTGGTCCAGTACCTCCTGATCTGGTGCCACTTGGTAGGGATCAACTGTTGATCAAGGCAATATCCAACGACTCGATTTCTTTGGATTCTCACCCGTTGGATGCACATCAGATGACTCAGACGCTGCCATTGGATTTCGAGCCTATTGCCGACCGTTTGATTAACACGCTTCACCCCATGTCACTGCATCCTCTGCCACGTGGCCTAGGGCAAGCGCAGTACACTTCTCCTGCGCTGCTCACCTCTTCTATCATCTCATCGAAAATTCCTCCTACCTCTCCTGCTCTCAACGTTTCAAAATCTATGGCCTCGTCGTCGGCAACCGCCTCCCCCCTCCCAATCTACGATTGGAACTAGATTCTTGGTCCTTACCGACCTTCTAACACCTCATCTGCTTCTACCTCTACCCTTTTGCAAGCGTGCACTGGAAGCACCTGTTCTTCTCACGCCGAGATAGTGACCTGGGCCAAGGACCACTTAATGAACTCGAATGCGGAAGACGCAAAGAATGTTGATTCGGACGTGGAGCTCGAAGATGCGGACATCATTCCGCACCCTCTCACTAGAACGGAGCATACCCCCAGGAAGACCAAGGCGGCCACTAACACCTCCTTTCATATACTTCAGCGAAATACAAAGGAAGTAGGTGCGGGTAAGCCAGGTAAGAACACACGATCTGTAAAAGTAACATTTGAAGATAATGTTTCTATGCCGCAACAACCCCTTGATATTAACTCATGAAAATCATATCATGGAATTGTAGAGGTGCATATCGTAGTAAAGTACATGATCGTCTGTTAGATTTAATTAGGAATCATCAACCTGATGTTCTTGTTTTACTTGAGACGCATGCGACTGACTCTCACTCTACTTTGGTTATCCGGCGATTAGGCTCGATCTGGTGCAGCTGCTGGAGTCCTAGTAGTGGCGCCGGCGGCGGCCTAATCCTGGCTTGGTGCCAGTAGAGCGTTGAGTTATCCCCAGTAGTTTTTAACGCATCCTATATTCATACTATGGTCACCATTGTTAAGTTCTCTTTTCTTCTCACTAGTATCTATGTGAGCACAAATCACGTGCAACGTAGAGAATTATGGCTAGAACTGTCTAACCTTACAACCTTTGATGCCCCATGGGTCCTCATTGGGGATTTTAACAATATTCTCAGTCCCTCAGAGAAGCATGGGGGTATGCCTTTCCGGCACACCTCCTCCTCTGTTGCACTTCAAAATCTTATTCAGCACCATGGCTTCTTAGATGTTTCCTCTCCTAGGGTAGGCTACATGATGCACGGAAAATCATGTATTAGTTTGGATCATTTGATTAACACTTTAGAATATTTTTATGTTTAGAAAAGAAGAGTTTTGATTTGTTTTTATATAATTTCATTTAGATTTGATTTCTACCTAAATTTGGAAATTATTTGTGGCAGGATATGAGAAAACGTCAAAATGAAGGGAAGAAAAGACCTAAAACAACTCAGAAGATTATCACGGCCGTGACAGTTTCTGTCATGGCCGTGACAAACATTTTCCAGCACAAAATTTGGCTAAGTATTTTTTCAGCATTTTCAGCCTTCTGTCACGGTCGTGCGCCGGAGCCTTTCACAGTCATGACGGCGGTCTGTTAGGTCATTTTAAAGTCATTTTTATCCACTTTTTAGATATATTTTTGATTTATTTCCTTGGGGGATGAGAAAACATATAAAAGTAGGCAGAAGAGGGCTTGAAAAAGCATCCATGTAGCATAGTTTTGAAGCCTAGAAAGAGGAGAAGTGCGAGGACAATAGCGAAGCTTTGTCGGAAACTCGAGAGAGGACGCGCTTAGCCTACTATGCCAGAGTTCTTCGTTTACTTTTCCCAATCTTTTACATTAGATTTGATGTTGTTATTCTCAGATTTATTCCTTTATTAGGGTCATTCTATTTGAACCATATTTATGTTTTGGAGTCTTTCTTAATATTAGTTTGATTTGAATCTTTAATAGCATTGCAATTTCATGTTTAATACTTTCCTTTGATTCCATAATTTATGATTTGATTGCTATCTGAGAAGAAGTGATTATTTTCATAATAGTTTCTAGGATTGATCTTATTTATTGCATGCCACAATTAAGGAAATCGAAAGAGACCTAATTCGTGTAGTTATTAAGGTGACTTGAAAAAGTCCTTAATATTAATTTTGATTGAATGCATCTTATGATTTAATTAAGTAAATTAAAAATCGAAAGGATTGATTTATTCTAATTATTCATAAGATAGTAGTTAAAGCTTGAAACATTGGTTAACTAATTTTGGGAGTTCACTTTGTTATTGATTTAACTAATTCTAAGTTGAGAAAATTCATTACATTCTAGTGGTGATAATTAGATGCCTTAATCTATCTAAAAAGTGGATAAAATGACTTTAAAATAGCCTAACAGACCGTCGTCACGATCGTGAAAGGCTCCGGCGCACGGTCATGACAGAAGGCTGAAAAGGCTAAAAAAAATACTTAGCCAAATTTTGTGCTGGAAAATGTCTGTCACGGTCATGACAGAAACTGTCACGGTCGTGACAGTCTTTTGAGCTGTTTTAAGCCTTTTCTTCCATTCATTTTGACGTTTTCTCATATCCTACCACGAATAATTTCCAGATTTAGGTAAAAATCAAATATAAATGAAATTATATAAAAACAAATCAAAACTCTTCTTTTCTAAACATAAAAACATTCTAAAGTGTTAATCAAATGATCCAAACTAATACATGATTTTCCGTGCATCAAATACCCCCAAGCTTAATATTTTTCTTGTCCTCAAGCAAATTTCAGATAAAGCACAGAGCTCCATTACAAAACCAATACTTTTCTTTCACCGTTCTTTTACACGAACATAACTAGAGTATCTATTCTCAACCAATACCCAGCCTTGCAGAATTCTTAGGATTCAAACATGTCTTCCCTGCATATCTACAAATAATATAGTCAATCTTATAAGAGTATCAATATTGAACCACAAGTCTTTAAGGAGCTTATTTTCATACTATTATCATTTCATATTTCAGCATTAATATTTTTTCACTTTAAGAATTTAGTAATCCTCTATATTGCACAAAGTGGTCCATATAACGGGCTTTCGACATCGACAGATCCCAGAGCAAATGCCCTTAGGTCGCCAGGCAAGAATCCCCTACGGATCTAATTATCGGGACACACAAAGGTTCTAGAGAATACTTTATACTTCTCATTTAACTGTTGGAGCTCAACTAGCTCTCTTTTCATTTTCATTTTTATATTAACTGATGGGGTTCAACTAGTCCTCTTTTCATTCACTTTAACATTAAAATTAATTAGCATAATTATAAGCTCCAAAAAGACTTAATGCTTTCAATAAAAATGCAATTATAATCAAGAGTAACATCATAGTAAATAATAGATAAATTCATCATTTAAAAGCTAGTCCTTCTACTTAGCAAAAAAAACTTCAATTCAAATCCCAATACTCTAATGATACTCGATAAAAAGAAACAATGATTGAATTTCATAGATTAAGTGATGTTCTGAAAATAAACTTAAAAGAGAATAAAATAATAAATAAGGAGAAATGAGATGACACAATTTTTTTTGTCAAAAATTTCATAATTAAATGCATGCCAAACAAAATAAGATGATAGACTCAAAATGTTCAAAATAGACATGCCATGCAAATGAAACAAGACTAAGTCCCTCTCCCAAGCTTGAACTTGACAGTGCCCCAGTGTTAGGCCCATATACATGAAAACTACAAAATAATAGTAAGGAATGTGGTAATATGTAAAAGGAGTAGAGACAACCTGATGATTTCTAAGTTCTGTTGAGCAATTAAAAATATCTTGGTCACATTGCTTGGGCGGCTCATAGGCTTCTTCCGGCATGATTTGGACTTCTGCGTTTCAGAACTGTCACAACTGTGGCATTACATGGGTACGACCGTGACAAAGGCGTTGGCACCCAATAAGATAGACACGGCCATGATCGTGTCCTCCTAGAGCAGACTCTCAAAAATTAAAATTTTAATGTTAATTAATCTAAATTAAAAAATCCAATATTAATGCTAAACTAAAAATTAAGAGGACAAAAGTTTAAGAGTATAGTTCTAAGTTATAGTCGTTAGCTTGACTTTTACCCTTTGGTTACCTCAAGTATCTGGAAGGGATTCAAAGTGACCTTTTTCCATCTTACCTCTGATGTAATTCTCGAAGCATTGTCCCTCCACTTTCAAGCATTGTCCCTCCACTTTGAAAGAAGTACTTGGCTCTTTTTTTTAGCTTGATCCTTGGGCTTCCAATGCATCGAATTTTGTGGTGTATGAGGTGATGGCGGTATGGTTCCCTTCTACTAATGAATGATTTGGAGGTACCATTGGGATGGTTGTTGGACTTTCTGGAGGCGAATTTCTTCTTCGCACTTATCCATCTTTCATAATATATTCACTCGTCTCCTTGACCCTCCACTGAGTAGTCCATATCTTCTGATAATAATTCTTCCTTGGTCTTCTTCTTCCTGGATTAAAATACTGCAAGTGACGGGGGCATATAATAGGTATAGACTTATCCAAAATATTATCCCCCGAGGGATAAGTAATCTGAGAAGCCAACTCCACTTTCTTCTCCAATGTCTGAAATTTTACCTGCAATATATCAAACTT
This sequence comes from Pontederia crassipes, assembly GCA_030549335.1. Lineage (NCBI taxonomy): Eukaryota > Viridiplantae > Streptophyta > Magnoliopsida > Commelinales > Pontederiaceae > Pontederia > Pontederia crassipes. The sequence continues at coordinate 11,783,329 of CM060188.1, read as the reverse complement.
AACATTAAAATTTGGGGATTGAGGAGGAGAAGAAATAATAACTGGTTGTTGATCCTTCAACTGTGTCAATTGTGATTGTAGATTGTTAATGAGTTGATCTTGTAGAATAAATCTTTTCTCTATAACTCCAATCAATTGGCACAACTTTTCTTCGATGTTGGAATTTGACTCTAATTAGATGGATGGAGGAATATCATTTTTCACTTGAATCTTGGCCTTCAATTGCTCTACTTGTCCCAACAATTTCATAAAGATTTTTTCTTGAAGTTGAAATTTTTCCTCAGCCATTGTCATGAACTTTAACATTCTATCTTCAATAGAAGAATTTCCTTGTACCATGGGAATGAATGCGATACTGTTATTTGCAAGTTGTGATATTTGTACTTTATGATCCTCAATCATCTTTCTTTGGGCTTCCAAATAATAATTTCCCATAGTCTTTGATTTTGTTGTCATTCTGAATTGTCTTTCGAAAATAATTCCTGGCCACACAAAATAAAAAATATATGAAAGTATGTGAATTAATAAGAATCTGCATGGAATTTAATAGAAAAATAAAAGCTCTCAAATAATAAGTAAAATAAAAATAAGAGTTATTAAACACCGTCCCCGACAATGGCGCCAAAAACTTGATGCGTGTAGAATTGATAGCAAACGTTAGTAAGTGCACTATTCGCTCAAGTAATAAAGTGAATGAGTAGAGTTATCGTTCCCACGAGTACGGTTAATAACTTATATTTTATTTCAACTTCGTTAATCTAGAAATTAAAAAAATATGATTTCAGATGTGAATAAAAATAAAATAATAAAAATAAAAGAAATGATCACTTGAAGAAATAATGATTTGATGATTAAGGCATCTAATTATCACCACTATAATGTAATAAATTTTCTCAACTTAAAATTAGTTGAATCAATAACAAAGTGAACTCCCAAAATTAGTTAACCAATGTTTCAAGCTTTAACTACTATCTTATGAATAATTAGAATAAATCAATCCTTTCGATTTTTAATTTACTTAATTAAATCATAAGATGCATTGAATCAGAATTAATATTAAGGGCTTTTTCAAGTCACCTTAATAACTACACGAATTAGGTCTCTTTCGATTTCCCTAATTGTGGCATGCAATAAATAAGATCAATCCTAAAAACTATTATGAAAATAATCACTTCTTCTCAGATAGCAATCAAATCATAAATTATGGAATCAAAGAAAGCATTAAACATGAAATTACAATGCTATTAAAGATTCAAATCAAACTAATATTAAGAAAGACTCCAAAACATAAATAGAGTTTAATTAGAATGACCCTAATAAAGGAATAAATCTGATAATAACAACATCAAATCTAATGTAAAAGATTGGGAAAAGTAAACGAAGAACTCTGGCATAGGCTAAGCGCGTCCTCTTTCGAATTTTCGGCAAAGCTTCGTTATTGTTCTTCACTTCTTCTTTTTCTAGGCTTCAAAACTATGCTCCAATGATGCTTTTCCAAGTCGTCTTCTGCCTCCTTTTATATGTTTTCTCATCCCCCAAGAAAAAAAATCTAAAATATATCTAAAATGTGGGTAAAAATGATTTTAAAATGGCCTAATAGACCGCCGTCACGGCCGTGAAAGGCTCCGACGCACGGCCGTGACAGAAGGCTGAAAAAATACTTAGCCAAATTTTGTGCTGAAAAATGTTTGTCACGGCCATGACAGCACTCTTCTGAACTGTTTTAGGCATTTTCTTCCCTTCATTTTGACGTTTTCTCATATCCTGCCACGAATAATTTTCAAATTTAGGTAGAAATTAAATCTAAATGAAATTATATAAAAACAAATCAAAACTCTTCTTTTCTAAACATAAAAATATTCTAAAGTGTTAATCAAATGATCCAAACTAATACATGATTTTTCGTGCATCACTACACTTGGCGTAATAATAGGCAGGGTAATGCTAGGACTTTATGTAAATTGGACAGAATTCTTGCTAACTCCCATTACCTTCTTAAATTCACCTCATCTTCTGTTCATACACTTCCTCGGGCTGCTTCATATCACTCGTCCCTTATCCTTGATACTTCTGTAGGATCGAAAGCATCAAGAGGGGGTGAATTGGTGAAATTAAATTTTCCAAAAATTTATCTTTGGAGAAAACCGATAAAAACGATCACAAGCAAATAAGGATAATGCGTATATGAAGGATAAGGAACAAACACAAGAAGCCACGATATGTTGACGAGGTTCGGCCCCAATACTTTGGCCTACGTCTCCGCTTTGACTTCTCGACCTCGAGATCGCCGGAGATTCACTATCTTTCTCATTTCTTGTAGGGAGAGAACAACCCTCTTTACTTCACTTGTATCTTCCTCATCTTTGTTTGCTTTCAATACAAGTGTTTTTCTTTTTGGAGTATTTACTTCTTCATCCTCCTTGATCCCGATCTCATAGGTCAAGAGTGAACTTATAAGATCATCAAAGTGCAACTTTTTTAAGTCATTTTCTTCAATCACCATCCTTTTTGTATGCCACTTGGAGGAGAGAGACCTGAGAAACTTTTTCACTTTTTGGGATTAGTCATTGGCTCGTCCAAAGAGGCTAAGCCATTTATAATATCATTGAAGCGAACAACCATCTCATTAATAGATTCATTTTCAAGCATTTTAAAAGAATCATATTGATGATTTAAAATATTTGATTTAGACTCCTTAACTTTATCCGTTCATTCATGAGTAATAATGAGTTTTTTTCCAAATATTATTAGCACTTTCACAACTAGAAATCCGATTAAACTCCGTTGGATCCAAAGCACAATAAAAAATATTTTTAGCTTTCCAATCTAATTTTACTGAAAGTCTTTCTCCTTTGGTATATTCAAAAAGTTTTTTCTTACTTAAATCAAAACCATTTTGAATAATGTCCCACGTATCAATATCAATAGAACAAACATAGGCTTGCATCCTAATTTTCCAATAAGCAAAATTTGAGACATTGAAAAGTGGAGGACGATTAATAGATTGACCTTCGAAAAAATCGAAACCACTTGATACCATAGCTCTAAAGATATTTTTAAATCTTAAAGCTAGAGCAACTTGGCTCTAATACCAATTGTAGGATCGAAAGCACCAAGAGGGGGTGAATTGGTGAAATTAAATTTTTCAAAAATTCACCTTCGGAGAAAACCGATAAAAATGATCACAAGTAAATAAGGATAATGCGTAGATGAAGAATAAGGAACAAACACAAGAAGCCACGATATGTTGATGAGGTTCGGCCCCAATAGTTGGCCTACGTCCCGCTCCGACTTCTCGACCTCGAGACCGTCAGAGATTCACTATCTTTATCTTTTTTTGTAGGGAGAGAACAATCATCTTTAAATAATCACACCTACTTCTCTGCTCAAGAGGCTAGGCACACCTCTATACAAGGAGCTCTCAATCTCACTATATTCAGAAATGTTCCCTCTAACTCTTTTCTTTTACAATAAATTTTCTCACACTCAAGACTAAGAAAAGAAAAGAGAAGAAATTTATAATTTTATGCTCAAAAATTTGATAGGAGCTCTAAGATGTTCTTTCTTGCTTGGATGATTTTTCTTCATGCTTTGGCATTCCTTTTAAAGGCTCCTAAGAGTGAGAATTCGTTCAAAAGGTCTCCCCCAATTTTCTCTTCAAAATTCTAACCGTTACTATTCATTTGACTGAATGGTCGGTCGACCGCTGGGATGGGCCGGTCGACCGATCTATGTGACCGTTGTCTCATTTTTGTGCTTTGACGTTGTTTGGTCGATCGATCCTTCAACCGATACAATGACCGAAAAAGTTTCAGACACGACCGGTGCTCATGGTCGGTCGACCGGTCGTGTCTGAAACTTTTCTTCCAATCTTTAATTTGTCAAACTCTTCTGTGAATCTGTTCATATCAATCATACAACTGCATTATCATCACTTGATAGCAGATTAGTAACTTTTAGGTTCATTTTAATTTGTTATCATCAAAACATAGAATTCAACAACTTTCACTCCTTTTGCCAGGCATAGGGGGTTTAAATATGAATATTTTTTGTTCGAATACTTCCAACCTAGTCATATTGTGGAACAAATTTGGCATAATAGGAATTCTAACTCATCCCTCTATCAACTACTGTAATTAGTTAAAAAAATAAACTATTAGATGGAACAAGAATGACCTAGGGAGACTTGAGGTCAGAGCCAAACAGGCCAGTATTGATATCCAAAGATTGGAATCTAAGGATGGGACAACCGGTTCATCTCATTATGAGCACTCTCATCGGAGGGCTCTTTGTCACAAACATGCTGCTCTATTAAGATAAATTGGCATAAAATGGTGCAGCAAATCAAGAATCAACTGGATTAAAAATGGAGACAAAAATACTAAGTACTTCCATCTCAGTACTGTCATAAGGCACAAGCAGAACTTCATACACTCTATCCTTGATCCTAATAATCAATCTATTATCAACACAAATAGGATCCTGGACTATTTTACTAATCATTATAAAGCCTTGTGGACCCCACTTCCTAGTAATCCCAATAATTTTCCTTGACCAATGCTCCCTTCTATTGACACTGATTGCCATCATACTCTTCTTGCCCCTGTCACCTCTGAGGAGGTTCGAGGGGACCTCTGGTCTATGCATCCTGGTAGGGCACCTGGTCCTGATGGATTCACAGTTGAATTTTACAGACATTATTGGGAAATTATTAGTCCTAAGGTCATTTCTACTATCCATGATTTCTTCAACCATAACATGTTTTCTTCTGACTGGAGCAATACTATCCTTATTTTCATTCCTAAGAAGTCTAATTCTCGTGTTATTAATTATTACAGACTGCAATGTCATTTATAGGGTTGTGTCCAAAATCATTGCTAATCGATTAAAACATACTCTTCCACCCCTAATTGATCCTTTCCAATCTGCTTTCATTGCTGGTAGAACTATACAAGACAATATTCTCATTGCCCAGAAGATTGCTCACTCTCTCTCCCATGGCAGAAGAAAGTTCTTTATGTTCAAAGTTGACATGGCTAAGGCGTTTGACAGTATCTCCTGGACAGCTATTAGGTCTGCCTTGCCTAGGATGAACTACCTTGAGAAATTTGTTAATTGGGTTACTACTTGTGTCCAATCTGCCATATTCTCTTGTTGGGTGAATGGGGAGCGCTCTCCCTATTTTCCCTCTCATCTTGGTATCAGACAATGGGACCCTCTCTCCCCATACTTATTTACTATTATCTCTCAGATCTATCTTCTATGCTTAACATGGCTACTTCCTTGAACTCAATTATACCTTTCAGTATTGGCACCTTCAGCTTGAGCCATTTGTTATTTGTTGATGACCTCTTGATTTGCTTAAGGGAAATTGCTAGAAATGCTAAGAATGTTCGGACTATCATGCAAGCTTATCATAATCTTACTAATCAGTCTGTCAATACTGATAAGTCTGAGCTTTATTTCCCTGCAAAAATGAACTATACACGTAAGAGGAAAATTATGCATATTCTGAATATCAAGCAGGGGCAATTTCCCTTTATTTATCTTGGTGCTCCTATATCCTACAAGTAAATTACCAGCAAATAATAACATGCTCTCCGGGACAGATGTACTCAGCATCTAGCTAGCAGGAAAGGTAAATTACTTAACATGGCAGGCAGGTCTGTACTAAATTTCATTCCTATTCATACTCTCTCATCTGTTTACATCTCGCGTGGCTTGATTAACTCCTTGGAGAAGTACTCGAGATCTTTCCTATGGTCTAACAATGGTTCAAGAACAGGTATGCATATTGATGGATGGGCTTGGTACCAGAAACCTTCATTGGATTAGATATTCCTTACTTGCCAAAAGGATTCAAGGTTTACTCAATGGTGCCCAAGACATTTGGGCAAGGTTAATTACCAGTAAGTATGGTGTTATTCAGCCTTGGTCTAAAAATTCTCAAAGGTATATCTCTTGCCCCTGGAAGATGATTCTTATGGCAATGCAAGATATTAAATTTGGGTTTAAGAAATTCATTGCTAATGGTGCTTCTACTTCTGTTTTGAAGGATTTTCAATGTTCTTTTATCTTATATGCCTACTTATATTAGCATGCATGCCTCTTTTGAATTACTGAAAGTTAAATACCTCATGATGCATAACACTTGAAACATGCCTTTACTTGATGAACTTTTTGGCAGATCTTTTATTGATTCTATTACTGCTATTCCTTTTATCCCTCACGCTTATTTGACTGGTGATGATCGATGGATCTAGTCTGCTGACCCGCATGGTGATGCGACTGCTAGTTCAATTTATCTCTCTATGAGTCACATGTCTTCCCAGTAGTTGGGTTCTGGTCGGTCTGTTTGGAAGCAGTTGTGGAATATTGTCGCCCCTCCTAAGATCAAAATCTTCCTTTGGAAACTTGTACACTGTTGGTTACCAACTCTTGACATCATTTCTTCTTTCAATCCTAGCATTAACAAAAATTATTGCATGTGGTCTGATTTCTGAAACAAACTCTCATCTGTTTTTTGAATGCTCATTTGCTAACAATATGTGGACCTTTTTTCAAAATGACCTTGACTACCCCCTCTCCTTTCGTGATTCTTGGAGCCAGTGTGATTGGCTTTGGGAAGAGCACAACTTGGACTCTTCCTCTCGGGCTAAACTCTTGTCCATCTTTGCTTTTTCTTTGTGGAGCATCTGGATCGTTCGTAATGACGCTCACTTTGCTTCCAAATAAATTGTCATCTCGATTGTCTGGCGAAGGGCATTGGTGGGCTCTGAGGAGTTCTCTAGTTCCACCCTTCCTGAGGCCACTTACCCCCATAACTCGATTTAGTCAGGTGGGAGGCTCCACCGTCTTCTTGGGTGAATGTTAACTCTGATGAGTCCTTCACCAAGCTCGGAGACCTGGGAGGCGCGAGGTTTATTATTCGAAATTCTAACGGGTTGTTTCTTATGGCAGGTGCACTTCATTGTAAGGCCAATACGGTTCTGTGGGCTGAGGCTTGGGGCGCTCTTGCTGGTATCTGGAGATGTAGAGATGCGAGCCTGAAACGAATTTGGATAGACGCAGACTCCACAAATCTTGTCGCTGTGATCAATAGGGAATCACGGTGCCCTTAGAGAATCTGGACAATTATGCAAGAATTTTGATAGATCATTAAAAATTTTTGACTACTTCATATGTACTCATATTTATAAAGAAATTAACTTATCTGCTGACCACCTTGCTGTTAGAGGTAGAATGAATGTTTTGAACACTTTTTAGGATGGAATTCCACCTCTGAAGATTCTCAGCATGTTATATTCGGACTCTTTGAGAGCATTCATTAATAGATAATAGTTATCTTTTATTTTAAAAAAAATTCCTTTTATCCATATTTTTATTATTTGTAATTTAATATTATTTTATTAATATATTATTATTTTATTAATATATTATTTTATTATTATATAATTTAATATTGTTTTTTCTTTACTCCCATTTTTAAAATTTTAAATTCCATCAATTGCTCCCATTTTTTAAATTCCAACTGAAGAAAAGAACTTCGCGGCCCAACATTTTGTTCATTCAGCTTTTAGTATGGTGATATTTATCTGGAACTTGTTTTGTATCCCAATGGTGATTCCATTATGGGAGGGTGATCATCTTCCTCCGATTGGCCTTCATAATAATAAATTCCTTTTTAAAAGAATATTAGCTTGTGACATTTGACTTTTGAGTCGTTCCTTGGATATTGTACAGTGTCATAAAAGCAGAACCTTTTATTCGTTTGTCTCTAATACAAAGTAGATATAACTTTCTTCAACTATTTGATCAAATGAAATATGTATCCAAACAAAAAGAGTGGTCACACACACATACACATATCATGGCATAAACTTATACAAGACATTATACATATGCATCCAGATAAAAAGGTCTTCGGATCATAAAATAAGTATTCTTGGGGTATGACATTCTGAAGGGAGACTAAAACTATTCATCAGAGGACAGTAGTTTCTGGACTACAAAATCCATTGTTGGCCTTTGATTCCTTTCTACTTCCAAGCAAGAAATAGATGTCTCCAACATGACCTCCGCCTGCCTGATGTTGAATTGCCCATTCAGTTTAATATCAACAATCTCTCCAATCCATGACTTGTCTTCAGAGCCCAGTTTCATCTTCATTGACTTCATTAAGCTAATCAGATCCATATTAAATGGGCTTCCTTCCTCATCAAACATCAACCTGGAAATCCTGCATCCTATGACCAACTCCAGAAGCACCACTCCATAGCTGTAGACATCAGCTTTCGAGGTTATTGGTAAATTTGAACTCCACTCAGGTGCCATATATCCCCTTGTTCCTCGGACGTGTGAAATTTTCCAATCAACTGCACCTCTGCTAGTCAGTTTTGCCAATCCGAAGTCTGCGATCTTAGGCTCGAAATCTGAATCCAAGAGGATGTTTTCAGGCTTGATGTCACAGTGCATAACCCACTCGAGGCATTCGTGATGAAGATAAGCTAAGCCTTTCGCGCCCCTATTGCAATGTTATACCTCTCCTTCCATCCAAGTGTGCGGCCTGTGTTATGGTCGTCAAAGAGGTGCTTGTCTAACGTACCATTTTCCACGCACTCTGCCACTAAGAGCCTGTGCTTTCCTTCTGCACAGAACCCAAACATTCTCACTAAGTTCATACGGTTTATCCTCCCTATTAATTTCGGTTCGGCTTGGAATTCTTCTTCCCCTTGAGACATGTCGTCCAACTTTTTCACTGCCACTACTCTCCCATCATCCAAGGAACCCTTGAAGGCTGCTCCAGAAGCTCCTCGGCCAAGTTCATGCTTGAAGTTTCCAGTTGCTTTCTTCAGCTCTTTGTATGTGAACTTCTTGATTTGACTGAGCATCACTTCATACCCTTCTCCTGATGAGGTTGGATTTGGATTAAAGCTTACTCTTGAAATAAACCACCAGCCAGCGACAAGGAACAACAATTCGATGGCACCAAATGCTGATACGAACAAATAAAAGTAGCTCCATTTAACTCTACTTCCTCTGTCTCTCTTGTACACAACTGTTTCCTCACTAATGCTGCATGTATTATTCTGTGCTGAAAGGATGGTTGCATTTTTAGGAACTTTTAAGTATGTCTTTCCTGTGTACCCCGGAGATGATCCCCCATTAAAGAGGCTCCCGAAGTCGTCACCCTTCGTATAACATTCACCTTCACCAAATCTGTACAGGAAACCCCCACAATAATTATCATTTAGGCATGTTTGCTTGCAAGTTTCCAGTGATACCTGGAGAGAGTGAGAGAGATCAAAGCCCCAAAAATCAACGTGCGGCAGTTCATAGAAGTCAAAAAGTTTTTTGTCGCCTGTCAAGTTAAACTTGCGGTTACATCCCTTGCTCCAGTCACCTGGATTGCTCATATCATAATACTGAGGACATGAACAGAATGGTTTTGTCTGAGGTGAATGCGAACAAATTCCATTCTTACCACACAGTCCATGCACCTGGCGGAGCTGTGAAATTGCTTGCCATGCGACCAACCACGTCCCAGTCCTCTCGTCCAGGCTATACAAACGAAGGTTACCATCATGATCCAAGGTTAATCTCCTCAAGATCTCATGGCCGACGTCAGAAGCTTTAAACGTCAAATTATCACTTGACATAAACTGTCCCATGGGATCTAAGATCGCAAACCTTGTACTATTATAGGTGTTTCTATTGCTTGCCCACATGGAGTTAAAGAAACTAGGCCAATATATACTTGAGGTCTCATTATAAAAGAGCTTCAACGCATTATCATTATCGAAATAGAAGCTATAGAACCCTGAAGCAAGTGATCCATTAGCAACAGCAGATACCAACTTAGTTGTTTTTGTCATCGGTTGTGATGCAACAATGGTATCAGTTGGATAATCCAAGCTTTGCCAAATAATATTACCTCTGGTGTCCTTCACCACCAGGTTTCCTGTGTCAAGAAGCTCCACTCTATCCGCCTGGGCATTCCTTATGTCAGTCCTCCAGACCACCATGCCGCTGGCATCTGATAGCACCAAGCCTTGGTTCTTGCGCATGGTGATTTTTTACCCACGTCCATTTATGGGTTGGTCCCGATTGGCACTCCACACAACTGTTTTTGCTGCGGAGCTTGAGACCCAGATGGAAAATATATATGCATTTGAGCCAGCTACCAGGTAGAATCCACAAGCATAAGACCCATTTGAGGAAATCACAACGTGTGATGCATTCCCTGAAAATAATGAATATCCTTTGGACAGAGAGCTCGCTGATGCTACTGAAGAAGCAGGAAGGAAAAGAGAGAGCAAGATGAAAGGAAAGAACATGGCAAGAGAGGTTTTCTTCATGGTTCTGAGGGAATAAGTTGCTACGAAGTGAAATTAACGTGTTGCACTAATATTTGAAGAAACGCTGTGGATTCATTTGTCATGTACATATAAATGGTATGCAGTGGATAAATATTCAGGCATACAAAAAAGTCATTATTTTGACGCGTAAGCGGCCACATCAACCAGTTGCTGCACAAATTTAAAGTACGTCTTGCCAAGATAAATAATTCCGAGAGAATTGCAAATTGGTCAATATATACCTTTGAATTCTAAAAAGATAGGTTTGCATCAGTCACTTTTTTTATTTTGAATTGCAAATTTTGGAAGATTCCTTTAGTCTTCTTATTCATTTTTTTCTTGGTTGAAATTTTTTAATTCTAATTTGATAGAATCCTTTTGCCTAGATAATATTTGTTTTTTTATTTTTATTACGTTGATATTTTGATTTTGACTAATATTTATTTCTATGATATATATATATATATATATATATATATATATATATATATATTAACAATCGATGAAATATGCCCTTCTTTTTTTCTAATCGACGTTGATGGTTGGACTTTTCCCTTCGAAGCTCATATTATGCTGCTACGTAGTTGTTCCCTGCGTGCGCCCCCTCCAGTCCATCAGATACTCCAAATAATGTCAATGAATTAACGTTAAAAAAGGACGAAAATAAATGAATAATTATTTTTCCTATTTTCTTATTTTACCATTAGAGATGCTTCAGAACAAATCTACCATTGTGCAATTGAAAAACAAACATGGTTATCTTATTTTTGCCTCTTGGATTCTCCATTGATGCTTGATGTAAAAAAAAAAAGTTATTTTGTTTAATTACAAATAACTTGGACTACTAATGAAATGAAATATACTTTTTCTACTTGTTTTAAGTTTTTAAGTAAAACAAGTAGAAAAAAAGTTAATAAGTAAAAATAGAACATTTTTTCACTACTAGGTCGTTCTATTTGCTGCATATTACAGGGTAAAACGAGCATCGTATATATTGCTTTTAAATTTTAGAGTTATATACATAAATCTCTCCTAAACTATCGCGATTTTTCGTATTTAACATCAAACTACGGATATATTTTTTTTGTATCTTAAACTATCACGATTTTTTTACTTAGTCCTGCCGTCTATTTTTGTTACGTTTTCTGTTACTTTTTATTTTTTCCATTTATTAAAAAACTAAATTACCCATCCCTCCATAATACATCAAATAATAAATATAAAAAATAAAAAAATGAGGAAGAGTAATTTAGCCTTTTTCATAAATGACAAATTGTTTGTTTACCGTTTTAATCCTTCCAATTATTTTTTTATTTTTTATATTTGTTATTTCATATTTTTCTGGAGAGAGGGATAATTTTATTTTTTTATAAATGAAAAAAAGTAAAAATAACGAAAAACATAATAGAAGTGGAAGGGAGGACTAAAGTAAAAAAGTCGCAATAATTTATGGATTCAAAGAATAAGTTCATAATTTGATATTAGATGTGAAAAATCATGATAGTTTAGAAGAGATTTATGGAAATAATCTCAAGTTTTACCCATATTTTTATTATATATATATAGTGTAGTATTATTTTACTAATGTAGTATTCTAGAAAACGTGTTGGCATAAATGTATTATTTTTAAAAAAACTTCAAATATTGTAATTGGGTTCCCAATGTACCAAATTAGTTCTTCATAAGTGCATATTATAAATCTATTATCAACAACACATATGAATATATAATATTAACGTAATATAATAATAAAACTACAATTATAATTATAAATATTTTCTGATCTTTTAGTTTTCTAGTAAAGCTTATTGAATTTAATGTTTTTTTATAAAAGGGTAAGTGCCATATAATACTAAGAATTCTTATCTAAATTAAGTAGCATGATTTGGACTGAATGCACTTGTTTAATTACTAATTGGATGGGGCTGAGACCTATTGTCTAAATTGTGATTGTGATGTAGAATATATTTCGCAAATATTGGGATGACTGGTCAAGCTGATAAAGTTGATATGACATTTTAGGACATATTATTTTTTTTACAATTAAATTTAGTAAATGTAGTATATCACAATCCAGGCAACTTGAACATTTGGACTTTTGAATCCTCAAGCTGAAAAGATGATCATCCCAATTTCAAACTTCATTTCCGTTCGCGAGTCAAGAATGTGAAGTTAACTGACCTGATACAAAGAAACTAAAAACCGATGTCAAGACTGTTTTCCTATTTATTCTACCTATATAGTCATAAACCTAGGCCCGTTTGGTTCAGATTTTTTTTTATTTCTAGATTAGCAAATTTTAATCCATAAAAAGTCTCGCATCATGGTGCTCTCTCCACTTACTGTTGCATTGTCATTTTTTGTTTAATGGAAAAACAAATCAAAACTAATAGGAGTTGGGGTGGAGTAATAAGTAATATGCGACAATAATCGAATTAGTTGAACTCAATGGTGGATCGATCTTTAACTTATGAATAATGTGCTTTATAGTGACACACAAATTGAGTCGTAATTACAATAAAAAGATAAAAAAAAAGAATTGTATGATAATCACAAATCACACACCGTTTCTAGGGGCTAGCCACAAAAAAGAAAAAAGAAAACAAATCAAAGAGATTATTGAAACTATTTCTTTTAAAGACATAACTTGCATGGACTCGTGACTATTACTTAAATTTTATTTATTTTGGAACTTGAATTACTACTCTGTAATTTCAATTATTTTCGTGCTTTCTATTTTACACTATTAATATCAATTTCAGGTATACCTAAAAGGGACCGTGATTTTATAAAAATTATAAGAAAAAATTTTGAAAAAAAATAGAAAAAAGATACAAAAATACTGTAAAAGTAATAACATTTATATATGAAGATAAAAGCAGATTGTATGATAATATTTCAATTTAATATCGTCATTACAGCAAGTAATAACATTTTTTAAAAAAAAAAGAGTTACTATGATGGATATGATATGATTTGTGAATTCAATGTCATTAATGCTTCATTTGTTTGGTGATTTATGTATTTATTCATTCTTACTAAAGAACTATTACGCGATATTCTTAGAGTGATTATATATATATATATATATATATATATATATATATATATATATAGGGAGAGTTATGACGTATGAAATGGCATTGTTATGTCTGAAAAAAACAAAGAAGTTATGCTAAGATTTATATCGTATATTGAAGAAAGAATATAAAAAGTAGCATTTTCTTCTTCAGCTCACTTATTGCTAACTAGTTATTTATATCTACAAATATCTTCTCTTACATATCAATATATAAATAAATAAATAAAAATTTAAGAAAAGGAGTTCTGTTGAACGTCCCTTCGTGGATGAAAGATGATGCCATTTTCTACACTTCCATGCATGCGTCCCTAACTTGGATATTTGATCCCAATTATGATTCAACTCATAAAGGGGATAAAAAGTTGTGCAATTTTATGATTCAACTCATAAATGGTCAACCATAGTTGTTAAATATTTCATAACATATCGCTATTCTATATACTTAATTTGTAATTACGAGTATATTTTTACCCTTTATAATTTGAGTCAACTTTTAATCTTGAGCCCACATCAATTGGATTAATTTGCACTCGGTTACGACTTACGGGAATAAAGTTGGCAAAAATTAACAATTTGCGATGATATGAAAGAAAAAAAAAATAAACAAAATAGCCGTTGAAAAGTTCGAAATTCTACACAATAATCTTTGCTGGTAAAACTATCATGTTCATGCTCTTTTTCTCTTTAATATGGTTGGAGTAGCCTATTTTATTGGACAGAGAACATAGAGCTTAACAATTGAATGCATTATTTTTAATATTTCATTTTTGTTCCCTTTTTTAGATTTTAAATGTCACATCCCAAACTTAATTCTAACATTCTACATATCTATATTTTCAACATATTTTATTTATCTTTTGTGTTGATTTTTTTCCTTCTTTTCATGATAAAATAATAATTCTCTAAATAAATTAACATTATTTCAAAAAAATAGTTAGTATGGTATTTATTTATATCATCTTATTGTTATGGGCCAGATCAAGTCTCAACCCATTTCTACATCGGATTCGGAGGCGGGCTCTCACATCGTCCGACCCGATTAGGGAGGTCCATCGGTACTCCTCGTACGCATCTCGGAGAGACGACCAAGCAACAAAGCAGCAGATGAGGAAGAGAACTGACGACGAAGCCAAGCGGACTCGTCGCCATTAGACTTCGAATCCAAAGAAGCAGATCGATCCATCGTTTCGGAGCAAAGGAGGAGGGAGAAGGATCGGAAGAGAGCGGTCTTGGTTGTGGTGATTTCGCATCTCCTCTCGGTCTTCGTCTCGATCGTTTGGTCCCTCCCCTTCGCGCTCTGGAGCTACCGGGGACGCCATGGAAGAAGGTTACACAAGCTTGCCTACCAGCCATTTGCTCGGCTCCGTCCCCGTGAGCATCTCTCCCCTTCTTCCTCTACTCTTCCTTTCTTTTCTACTTCATTATTTTCTTACGATTTCTTGCTTTGTATTGATCTTGATCGTTTTTGGGGTTTTATAATTTAGCTAGTGAACTTAAGGTTATTTAGTTCTTCCAATGTTGATTAGGCTCGTGCATTTAATTCATCAATAATAACTGGTCACTAATTGCCAATTTGGAAGTTCTGGGATACCTAAAAATAGGCATGTTGACTTGCTGCTCTCTAGCGATTACTGCAACTGGTTCACAATCTTTTTTTCTATTTGCAAGTCTTGGGCATTAACATGTTGGAATTGGTTGAATAACACGATGAAGGTTTTGGATACGATTCGTGGAGATTAGAGTGATCTATGTCACAGAAAGATGAAAGAAAAGGGAACATTGCACGGTGATCGAATCTGCAATTGATTTGGGCGTATGTCCAGTTTAAGGGTTTGGGTACGTACAGATGACCTTTCATGGCAACGTTGTGCAGCTGGGCATGGCATAAAGGGTCGACTCTGGACGTGGTGGGGGGTTTAGAAATTTTCCTTTTTAACTCTTGGGTGGAAAGACTTCTGAATTTTGGTCTCAGTGTGTTCTTTTGTGCTTCTCTTGTAATCTTGCTATTGTCGAATTCACCCGTTGCACTGCAATTTCTCATGCAGGCGGTGATAGCTGAAGAAAAAACCAAAGTTGGTGCTAGTGAAGGTAGTTTCCCATCTCATATCATCTCATTGGAGTCCATTGAACAAATGGAATAAGAAATACCTTTTGATGAGATAATCATAGTTAATTTTGATTTCTCATAACCAATATATATGTGGGCCTTGATGCAGCCTCAACTGCGAACCTCCAGGTATTTCCTCCAACGAATGGAAGTTATCAAGCACCTGGGACTCCATATGGTATGCATATAAACATAGATTTTATTATTGCAGTTATCTCTTTGGAATGTCCTATGTACATCGGTACAGATTTGTTGCTCTAGACTCTAAACTTTTGTTGCTTGTCATGATTTGCTGCATTAAGTGAGTCAATGTCATTTGTATTTAGAATTGTCAGTGACACATAGCCGTGAATGTAACTTTTTTGCATCAGTATTTGGTTAACAAGAACTTTGACAGAGGAGTGTGATCCAGAAAATGCATATAAATGGTTTTGTCCATTGAATGTATTCAGAATGATAGATGACTCCTTGAAAAACATAAGTCAGCACAGGTCATGTTAGGAGCAGTTTCTATTTCTCTTCATACGTTAGTAAGCTCAGGTGAAAAAGAGATGAGCATGGTTTTGGTATGTCCAAGGGAACTCCACGCAAACCTCCTCATCCGTTAGCTTTCTTTGAATTCACTTTAATTGTGTTGAGGGTTTTGCTGAAATTGGCCTTTGCAGTTTGATTATTGATCAGATAAAAACATACAACCAGATGTGTTCTTTAGTTTGTTTCAGTTTCATCACTGTGCACCATTTTGTATTATGCATATTTTTCATTCAGCCAACCCCATCGTTTTTAATTTATGCAGGTGGAGATGAACAAACTACATCAAACTGGAAAGGCTTTTTCAGTGTTTCTTCATACACCCCATATTTCAATGTCGACACTGATATCGTTGTAGATAGGATTATTAGTTCTGTGTATCCCATGAATGACTTTTCGAGGAAAACTGATAGTAATCCTGATCTGTGAGTTCATCTTCTTGCCAAATATAATCAGCTCCATGTAGTTATTTTTTTTCCATTTTTTTCACTAAAGGTTTCCTCTTTCCCTTTTCAGTTCTAGTTGATAGATGTAGCATAATAACTGTCTAGGACTGAAACCTGCTAACCATCGAAAATATGTTCTGGACTTTGTATCTTTGATATTGGGAAGCTTTGTCAAAAGGCTTACTTAGCACAGGAACCTTATATAGTTTGTCATATTAGTTTTGGTGGATGATCTATCAAATTTAACAGGAGTTTGTCATATATCAAATTCTTTTTTCCTGAATATGCAATTTTTCTTTGTCTATTTTCTTTCAAATACTTCATCAAATTAGATGGCACCTTATAGGCATGATTCTCCACTCCTTTCTTTTACTTATCCTGTTTAACTACTAAATGCTTACTGTATCCTCTTGAGTTTTCTTGTTCTTTACCTTCCACCCCATCTTGCTAAGCTTTACCTAAACTTATCACCTGTACTGCTATATCTTAGGTACGGTCCTATTTGGATTTCCACTACATTGATCTTCATGCTTGCTGCCTTTGGGAACTGTGCCTCTTATCTCATGCATAAAAGGAGTCATCCAAATGACAGTTGGAATTTTGACGTCAACTATGTTGATTGGGCAGCATGTGTGATATATGGTTATGTTCTTGCTGTACCAGCTGCATTCTACTTCTTGCTTCAATACTTTGGATTCAGCTCTAGCCTTGTGCGACTATGGTGTATGTGGGGTTATTCTCTGTTCATCTTCATACCAACTTCGGTAAGTATGTCCTAATAATTCTGCAATGAATAACATGTTTACCACCCATCTTGTTCATAAATAATTCTCTTTTTGGCTTGACTGAAACTAAGGTGTCAACATGTCTACACGTCCTAACACATTAGTTCACCTACATTATCTAATTTGGGCTGCACTTCCTTTGCTGCAGTTGCTTTTGGTCATTCCAGTTGAAATTTTGCGATGGATCATCATTTTGCTTGCTGGGTCAGCATCATCTTGGTTTATTGCCCTGAACTTGAAGGCTTCTGTTGAGGGAAGTGATATAATGGTTTTGGTTGTTAGTGCCCTATTATTGCAATTTGTTTTGGCACTTCTCATCAAAATTTTCTTTTTTGCATAGAAAATGTAGCTTCAGAGATTTACCCGTCACATCAGCATCAAGTAAACTTCATCATGTGATACATCTAATGTGGTTTTGGATTGTGTGATATGTTGTCTGATGGAGTGCCATGAAATTGCATGTATCCATTGTGATCACTTGGTGACAACTAAAGGGTTTGTATCTTAGCGGGAATAGAACAACTGCTTTCATGTATTTTGAAAATCGATAGTCTTATACATATGAATGGAGTTTTCAATTTGCTTTCAAATATTTGTTTGCGAACATGTCATTGAGGATTGGAATGTATAAATAGTCTGGTTTCCTTATGGTCAATAGCTGACTGAACAAAATGCATAAAATGATAAAAACTGTGATGTAGACATTATGGCACGTTATATGTCCACATGGAATCTTATTATATGCAAAATTAGAGGTTTCTGATTCAAACGGGAACACATCTTCTACAGTTGCATATTTCGGAATTCATGCTAGCTCAACCCCAAGGTTTCAAATGTTTACGGGATTTTATTTAAATGAAACGTAGGGCCGCATGTTTAAAATCGATGTAAAAAAACCCAAACCGTTCTGAACAACTCAAACTACGCGAGCCCAATGATCAGATATGACAACATCCCGCGGCTGGTTCATCAATCTTCGACCTTGGCTCATATCTCTCCATCCCACAGCTCCTCCACGCTCTTGTAAATGCTTTGAGGGTGACAAGCAAAGTTGCCCCTGAGGAACCTTGTCTGTATGTCCAAAGAACTCATTAAAATTACAAAAACATTTTAACACATTAGAAGCAATGCCATTTTGGAAGCATGCATCTATTCCAAATAGAATTCAGGCATATTCCACAACGGTGAAAATAAATCCTTGGTTATAGGAGAGAACAGGCTGCTACTATAAGTAGAAGCAAGTTCAAATGTGGTTCTAAGTCAGTTCTGGAAACTAGAAATGAACATACTGATTAGTGATTCTAGATTCTAAGGCATTAACAACCAAGGAGGTGACTGGAATAATCGACATAGTAAACAACCTTTTGTACTTGGTTTTTAAAATAATGCAGCTTGTTTCTTTTTACCAGCTATCTATCAAATGTAAATTTGCTCACCTGTTTGATTTCACAAAACTCCCCAATCAGATCATCTGGGATGGACCATCCAAATAAATCCAAGTTCTCCTTAATCCTATTTTCATGGGTACTCTTTGGGAGCACACTGTGGCCCATCTGAAGCCCCCAGCGAAGTGCCACTTGTGCCGGCGTTCTGCCCAGCTTCTCAGCGACCATGCTGACAATGGGATTCGTAAGGACATTGCTGCCCTCCATCCATGTTGTACCGGGGGAACCCAAAGGGGAATAAGCCTGCAAAATTCAGAATGACTATAATGTTCTGGAGAAGATCTAATACATCCATAGCACCAAGCTAAGACGAGTGATTGATTTGCATTTGCAAACTTACAGAAAGGTGGACACCCTTGGATTGACAGAAAGCTTCAAGCTTCTTCTGTTGCCAAACAGGGTGGCACTCCACTTGGTTGACAGCAGGAGGAACTCGTGCAACAGAAATCAAATCCTCCAACTTCTTGGTAGAAAAATTGCTGACTCCAATAGCGCGAGCTTTACCCGAGTCGTACAGCTTTTCGAGTGCTCCCCATGTAGCCGGTATATCAGGTTCAACAAAGTTTTCAGGACTTAAGCTACTACCTTTCTTTACTCGAACTGGCCAATGGATCTTGAGGAAACAACAAATGAAAAACAATAATTTACATCGTAGAAATACCAGTTAAGAGCATAATGACATGCGATACTATGTTTCAAATTCGAAATAAAATAAGCAGTTGGGAAAGCTTCTATGTTCTTAAATGCTTCTAGGAAAAGAATAACTATCATAAACATATTAGTCTATACTTCTTCAATCATGTAATGACATAAAACGTCGATTCTGAATTTGTTTGCACAACTCTTTTCCTCCTGATAATAATATTACAGAAATCGATAAAATCATGCAATTATCAAAATAAACTATAAAATTTATCATTTCATAGAATGTTTAACTTGGTTTCTGCTCTTAGTAAGTCTCGCATGCACTCACGAGATAGAGATCCACGTAGTCGAGTTGCAAATCCTTCAAAGTTAAATCAAGTGCCAGGGGCACATCTTCTGCGGCATGATCACTGCACCTGCTCTCAAAAAATAGCCAATCATGTTTACACACAAAATTCAAGCGAATTCATACCAAGAGATGAAGCCTTTGGATGCGTCATATCAAATACTTCTAGAATGTTTAAACGGCGTAGCAGTTAATTCGAACCAGAGTTTGGAGGTTATGAACAAATCATCACGCTTCACAACGCCATCATCCAGCACCTTTCTCAGAGCTAAACCAACCTACCACAATGGTCACAAATTTCCGGAACGTGAGAAATCCTGAGCACCTACCTTTCTGAATAATCAATAAAAACACATAAAATAAAATAAAATGTGAAAGATCAAAGGGATGAAAACAGTGTTATTGTCCTTCAGTGAAGGCTTCTCAAAGCAGCCAAATTTGGTTAGATGCATGAATCTTGTTCCATCATGAATTTGAAATTTGTAGAATACTTCATTTTCTTTGTCGTAGAAACAAACGTATCAGCCTATGGATCCCCATGCGGCCATGCCTATTACTACATGAACATTATTACTGAAATGGTGTAACTATACACATCATTATCAGGATGCTTAAGTTTAGCATCATAAGTAGGAAGATGAACCACGTGTTTAGAAGTAAGTAATGATCAAATGTAGTATAATTCCTTTTCTCTGTTTAGAAAACGTAGTTTATATAAGCAGCTCGTATTTTGAACAGTAAAACTGCGGAATACAGACAAACGAATTAAGGATGCGGATGTATACCTCTTTCTCGTTCTTGTATATCTGAGCGCAGTCGATGTGCCTATAACCGGCCTGCAAAAACAAAGCGCGATTCAAGTCTCGCAAGGCATTCCTCAACACTCCCGTGTATTCATGTTTAATCTCTACACATTGTTCATGTATTTCTAATATCACATTTTCCAACTATTTGATGAAAGGAAGGAATCCTAACGGGAAAAAAAACGCCGGAGATAGAGAAGAAAACAGTACTTTGACGGCGGCGACGACGGCGTCTCCGACGACCCCGTGCTCTGCCTGCCATGTCCCCAGGCCCACGGAGGGCATCTTGGCGCCGGTGTTGAGCGTGAATATCTCGGCCATTTCTTCCTCTTCTTTCTCTCTCCCTCTCTGATGAGAGAGCGCTCTGTTTTAAGTGAGAAGAAGACCAAAATGGCGAAATGTTTAATTAGTAATTCGTAAACGTTATTATGAGTTGGGCTTGTACTTCTAAGAGGCCCATAGGCAGATTGAGGTGTTTTAATATTCAAAATTGATTTTATTCCATTTGTTATGTTTTATGAAATAGGATCATTATTATAGAAGGAATCGAGCAATGCAAAATTTCATATTTCACTGCCAATTTATTCATTTTGATGGTGAAATGAAAGATTTTGTTCATAATTGTGAATCTTGGATTTGGGAGGGTTCTGGTTCCAACCACTCTTACCATAACAAATAAGAGATCAAATCTTAATCGCCTTCTTTACTGCATTCCTTAATCATAAGCGATATTTACTCATATGAGATAATGAGAGGATTTTGTTTTTATTGTTTTTCGCTTTTTTTTTCAAGTGGACTTGGTCAACTCTAAGACTAATAAAATCTGAATATACTATTTTTGCTTTGATGATAGAAGGTCTTATTTTACAAAGTTAGCATTAGCGCTTGATATCAGTATATAGTAACTTGTTTATAAATTTAATAAAAATTGTTTAATAAATATGACGGTTGAGTTAGTATATATTATACAATAATAAAATAAAACTATAATAATAATATAATTACGCTCATTCTTATAAACATCATATTCATAATAATTAACTTATAATATTTTATTTTAAATAATAATACTTTTTAAAAATAATGTTTTAATATAAAAATTATTATTTCAAATAAACAAACTTATTCTATTTGTAAGTAAAATTAAAGACATGATTTAGTAAAATAAAAAATAATATATGACGTTTAAAACCTAAATAAAGATAGAGGGGTAAAGTAAGCTAATGGGCTTTGAACACATTATTACTGATGTGAAATGCCCCCATGCCTACAACACGTAATGTACTTGGCTACATTACCTGTGCGGCTGTGCCCGTATGGCCGTATTAGTTTACCGTTTCTCATTTAGGTAGAAAAAAAGGCTGCAAGAATTTTCATCTGTCGAAGGCATTGGTAACCCCTTCAAAGATCTACAAATAGCTTTTGGTGATGACTATCTTTTTAAGTAAAAAATAAGAGCATTAAAACTTTACAAATCAAGGAATTGACAAAGAAAATTTGTGCATTTTAATTTCTCTTATAGAGGTAAAAAAAAATCAAATCCTGTATATTTGTATTAGGTCCCTTGGAAAAAAAAAGTCAATCCTCTCTGTGTGGCCTTTTTTTTTTCCTTTTCAGAGTGCAGTTTGCTCACCCCCTTGCAATTTAGCTCACACCATGATTCATTTATTTCGATTTGAGATGTATGTACTATAATTCGGCTATCTACCAATGGCATAAAGCAAGAAGTTAGGGTTTTAGGATAAATTACACGAAAAAGGACAAATTTATTCATTGTCCAATGGCCTTCGAACCTTTTTTTAATTTATGGCCTTCAACTCTCTAGTCATTTTTTTCATTCAATCTCAACTAACTATAATGAATGTTCGATGATAATGGTGATAGGAGGACGAGATGATGATGACGAAGATAATGAGCGTAAGAACAACTTGTAATTTTCGATGGCATTTCATTTTTAACCCTCTTTAACTTTTGCATTTATGGAAAAATATTATTATTTCTAATATAAAGTGATGTTAACATATATTCACTTTTAAAGATTGTCCATACGAATTTTAAATGTGGCTTTCACTATAATTTTTCAATACTTAGCTCTATCTTATTTCATTATATTTTAAAAAAACAAAATGATAAACTAGACGTCACAATCAGTGATGTAGCACTTAACTTAAATCATCAATGCATATCAAAAGGTGATAGATGATCTCGTTATTATTTTATTTTGTTCTTACATTTCACATCAATCATGTCTTTATGATATTAGACTTTGTTAATCTTCCTACTCTCAAATTCAGTTCATTAAATTTTTTTATGTTACATTATGTTCATAAAAGCGCATATCCAGACGTTAAGTCATCTTTTATCGTGCTACACACGCTTAACTTTTATACAAATTTCCAAAGATAAACACTAAAATTATAAGTGAAAAACAAATTGTCAAAGTGATTTTCATAAATTTTGATAGGACTTATATAGTGTATAGATCATGACAATTGAAAGATGACGATGCATTAACTAAGGAGAACAATCATGAATTTTAATGTTGTCACAAGTTAAATACTATCATTTATCACTTATAAAAACAAAGATGAGTGAGAAATCAATAAGGATTTTTATTTGTAATAGTGAAATGTCAATTCAAATTCGTGGTCGAGGATAAAAAAAGGTGTCCCCTTTTATCGCTCTCTTGTATTGCTTCGATTGATGAATGTTATGATTTAACTCAAGCTCTTAAACGATGATTAGAGAAGGTCTCACTCTAATACATCTTTCGATAAGTTTTCTGAACAATCAACTAAATTTTAAGATCAGTTGATGTGCTAAAATTTGCAACAACAAACTATACTAAGTGAGATGTGAGGGATAAAGACGAACTAAAAATCAATACTCAGATATGGTGAATTTCAATCATTAATAATTAATCAAGAGTTATCCGTTTCCAAAATCTATAATGATAAGTGGGGACTTTGAAAAATAAAAAGTCACTACTGTTTGGCATTAGAATTTTTTTTGGCGGAATAAGAAATTTTGTTCTTGTGATGTTCTAATAATTGGAGTAAGATGGGAATAAACTTGTTCTTGGATAAGGTAAAATAGTTTTACATCAGAGTTGCTCTATTTTTATCATCATTACATGTGGGACCTACGGGTAACAAAAATTGAGATATGAGTAAAAGTTTCATAACAAGATGCTTGCTTGTTCTTGACTTATTCTCGTATAAAAATTTGGACTGTTTGGTTGTAAATTATAAGTTGGCATATTTTAATAATTCTTAGAATACAATCAAACACAAGCAGAATAAAAATAACTTAGTCAAATTTTATTTTTTCGGAACCATCTTGAAGAATGTAAAATCACCCTTTTTAATCCATTCAGCAACATATTTTTATTCTTCTAAAACAATAGAATAGAGAATTATGTTGTTTTGTCATTTTTTTATTTTTTATTATTTAAATATATATTTTTACAATAATAATAATAAATGTCAACTATTTATAATAAAATATTTTTATTATAAAATATAAATTTATTATTTTTTCAATCAAACAAAGATAGAATAAAAATAAAGTGAGAATATTATATTCTCTGAAATAAAATTTGGTATTTCTTCAAAGATATTCTCCGATCAAAGTATATATTGAAAAATAAAAACAGTGTTCACGGCTTATATATGGTTATATTTTTCTAATATTGCTTCCTTATTTCGATTATTAGGAGGAGTGAACCGTAAAAAAGGTATATATAATATGAATTGAAATCAAAATAAGATAATAAAATGGTTAACCGACTCTAATCAGAGTAAAAATTTCAAACCATGAATTACACCACTTTTTTATAAGATTCCAAACCGTCGTCGCACAAAACCATGCGATGCAAACAAGCCATGGATGGCGTGCAACTCGTGCCTTCGCATTGTTAAACCATGAGAAGAACTAAACTTTATTTTTATTTATTATTCCTTTTACCAAACCATGAGCTTCCATTAGCAATCCAACAAAGATGATTTATGCAAACAGTATCTGACATTATTGATCGAGGAGGAACTGCTGACAATAAAGGGAGAATTTTACTTGAAAGATTGATCATGAAGACGATGTCTTCTGTCCTCATGTGGCAGTCTCACGAGAACGTCCACCCTTAAGAGTAACAGTTCATGTGGGACGTCACCCTCTCTCTTGTCCTCCTCCGTTGATCATGAAGTTTTTGCCTTCTGCCCCGTTGTAAAAGCTCGACTGTTACAAGTATTTATAAGACAAGTAGCTTCACTGTACAATTCGAGCTGTGTGGGGCTCCCTCTGCTTTCAAGTTTCAACCTAAATCACAGCGGCGACGAGGAGAGTTCCCGCTGAGATCATTGCACACTGATCCATTACTGGAAAGCAGAGCTGAAATCAGCAGTTGCAGATAACAAGGTCTCTTGCCACAAACTTTAACTACTGCACGCGCATGATCTTAAAACTACTTAAAAGCATGTTTACTTAGTCTTCTACATATAATTTGATTGCACGGCCAAGAATTGGATAGCATTATAGCAGTATAGCACCATACTAATCAGTCTGATACATACTGCATGCATTATTACACACAAATATCTTGCGAAAAAGTACTTGAATAACAAGCCCAGAATATATGCACTAGACATACTTAACTGATCAAAGTTTTTTATCTACAGGTTGAACCTAAGACACGCATACCACAAGCAGAAAACTAAGCTGAACTTATCTACACTTGAAATAGTGCTCCTGAGACTGCTGGCCGATGGCTTATTACACTACTCAGTGCTTTTAATAAACAAGGTAGTACATGGCAAACATGGAGTTCAGACTTTGTGCCCTCACATGACAATTTCAGGTTTTAGGATGCTCGACTTGATCTCCTTGTGAGGGAGAACAATTCCCCCATTGCTATAGATCTCATCGCATACATGCACGTCTTCCCCGAGGATGGTCATGTTCTCGACTCTTGCCCATTGACCAACTGTGGAATGCCAACCAATGATGCTGCTGGAGATGCAAGCGTGCTTCTTGATGTGGACTCCGCGCATCACCGTGCATCTTGACAGCCTCACTCCAGACTCAACCACACATCCTGGTCCAAGTGCAACATCTGGTCCGATCAAGCATCCTTCTCCGATCACTGCTGTCTCATGCACCAGAACATTGCCTATAATGTGCGAACCGGCAGCCAACTTAGAGGGTGTCTTCCTCCGAAGAGAATCAAGATAAAGCTGCAAGCCTGTGATGTAGTCTCTAGGCTGTCCAATGTCCATCCAGAAACCAGATAACACCATGGCATATAGCTTCTGATCCGCTGCAATTCTTGGGAACACTTCTTTCTCAATTGAGGTCGGCTTGAGCTCAATGCGGTCCAAGACGGACGGGTTTAACAAGTATATCCCAGCATTGATCTTGTTACCAACAAAAACTTTTGGCTTCTCCACGAATCTGTTGACCCTCCCAGTTTCTTCATCTGTAACCACGACCCCATACTTTGATGGCTCATCTACCTATTGAGAAGACGATAAAGAGGTATCATAAAGCAAATGGAACTCAAGAGTTAATTTCTACCAAATAATTGATAATACCTTGGTGACCATAATTGTAGCTTCTCCGCCATGGGATTTGTGGAACTCTAGAAGTTCAGCAAAAGGATATTCACTGATGACATCGCTGTTCAAGACGAAGAAGGGCTCACTGGATCCATCTATCAGCTTATCTCTGGCCAGGGCCAAGGGTCCAGCTGTTCCTAGTGGCTCAGTCTCTTGGGAGCAGGTGATTTTGATATCCAATTTATTCTCGAATTCCTTCAAGAAGTTTAGCATCACCTGCAAATATCGAGTTCATTGTCAGCACTATGCAGAAGAAACAGTTGTCCAAGATACAAATCTAGTGTACGAGGATCGACAGAAGATATTCGGCATTCAATTGCTTACCTCAGGCTGATAATTGATCGCTAAAACAACTTCGGTTACACCAACTTCTTTCAAAGCTTCAATCTGACAAGAAATGTTACAAAATAGATGATTACTATGGATAATTTCAAATGAGGAACATGTACCTTAAGATTGAGTGACTAACGAGCTTTTCAGCGAGAGAAAAAAATGAATTTTATACAGAAAATAATAATACCATAGAAATCTTGCATATCAACCAGAATAAGCATCAAACAATCTGCTGAAAAAGGGATCCACTTAATGAAAATCTAAGCACCTTTATGGTAATCAATTCTTAACATGGAAAAATAGAGCTGTCCTGCACAGACAACTGAAAATGCTTGATAAGCCAAAAAGAGTAATAAGCTGCAGAGGTAACAAGTTCAACAATATGAAGAAGCCAGCATGCATTAGAATGCATTTTGGTCTATTCTTAAGTGATGAAGCAACAAATTATATGTGAAGAAAGGTAGCCAATGCACATGAAAAAAGTTCCTGAAAATTTAATCCACCACTAGTTAGTGTTTATCCAAAGCCAAAAACACACCTGATGTAGGATCATGGGCTTGTTACCGAAATCAACGAGTGGCTTTGGGACACTGAGTGTCAAGGGACGCAATCTCGTCCCAAACCCTCCAACAAGAATCAGTGCTTTCATGCCTGATCGCTCCTCTCTTCGCCCGTAAACCGTATCACTTGATCTCCTGGTCATCAGTTGACAAAGATCAGTCACATACAGTAGCAAGCCCATTATGAATATGCACTCTTTCCATGTAAGTTTCCGCATCTTGACAGAAGGAAGAAGTTAATGCTGATGTTTGTGGATGTTTATAGTGGTTAACAAAGAGCTCCTTGAAGTGTGTATATATATATAAGGAGAAAGGCTTATGAACCTGGTGTCCTCTGTGCCTCAGAAAGGCCCTAAACTTGTGAGGAAGAAAAAATAGAGCAAAGATTCCAACGAATAATGTAAAAGTTAGCCATGGAAATTGCAAGGTATGTTGAAGTAGTTGCAGAGAGAATACAAGATTGCAAACATGTGTCACAAGTAGCGCAAATTCCTCAACAGTTAAGAAAGATGGTTGTCGTTACGCAGTAGCTGTAACGCAAGGAAGAAGTTCCAGGTCGAACACAGGCTGGATCATCAATGTGAGAAGACAAAACCCTTCAATTCTTTTTCTGCAAATTAATGAATCTAGTTTTG
Organism: Pontederia crassipes; assembly: GCA_030549335.1. NCBI lineage: Eukaryota > Viridiplantae > Streptophyta > Magnoliopsida > Commelinales > Pontederiaceae > Pontederia > Pontederia crassipes. Next base: position 11,755,644 of record CM060188.1, on the reverse strand, counting down.
AAATACTTTTCACTGTTAGTATAATTTACACCAACATAATAACATGAGATAAATATTCTCCTCTCAACACAAGCATGCGAGTACTTGACAATCATGATAACATGAGATAAATAACCTCCTCTCCATACAAGCATACATCTACAGCTGTAATACACCTTAGCATGATCAGGGGTGCAGATGAATGTTCACTTTTTCGATAATACTGGCAAAATGAATGACAATGCCTACAGAAGTCATGAATAACAAAAAAGAAAATATGATTCAGTCCAAGTCAGCAATAAATTTTCCCTTGCCAGCTAAAATAAATTACTGCCTTTCGTTTAGACATAACAGCAGCAAATGTAGAATGTAGCATACAGTCAGAAACAACTGAAAACTCACACATAGTTTAGATGCAGATAACAACTATCACAGGAAACGAAGTTTAAGATTGAAGCATCTCAAATCCAGCCAAAGATCGATTTCCGAAACACCTCCAAAGAAGAGGAAGTTCTCTACGAGATATCAAGTCATGTCAGCCAACAGATGCCAATGACAAAGGCAACAAAATTTATGCTGAAGCAAATAGAAGATGACAAAAACTAAAGATATGCATGCAGATGAGACCATCACAAAGGAGATCTAATTTTTACCAACACCAAACACCTCCTCCTTCCACCAACCACACCACCAAACTGCAAAGGTTACCAATTAAGCCCCGTGACACCTGAACCGATGCAGCCCTCTGTCGACCCACATTTCATCCGACAACAACACAGCGCAACCACATTGCTGCACACAGCATTCCACAAGCAGCAAACCAAAGGGGGAAAAAAAGTAGAAGTTCGACTGTAACGATCACAAACTTGAACTTGAGGGTGATGATGTTTCAATCTTTCCTGCCTAAAATAACTTTTGATCGAAGTAAAAAGACCTGTGAAAACTAATGCGAGGAGGAGGAGGAGGAGAAGCAATGCAGCAGAAGTTACCAAGATATGGAGACTGGGGATCGAGTAGCAATGCTGCCAAAGTCCGGCCCCTTGAGCCCTCTTTGAGCAAGGGAGAGAAAGGAGAGCTGGGACTAAAGAAGAAGCTTGGAAGAAGAATAATAATACTAAGGTGGTGGTGGCCTGAGGGAGTGAGGGGGAGTTACAGGAGGAGAGGATGAGCTTTTAACGGCATGTCGGTGCCTCTCTCTCTCTCTCTGCAGCATAACGTGGATTTATAGTTAGAAATCCGCGTGCTGATGCTGCCTTCTACCTTCTCTTATTGGAAGCGCACATAATTACCCGCTGGATTTGAACTTTGAAGTCAACGCTTAGATTTATTTATTTTTTGTTTTCTCTGTGACTCTGCTTTATTAGACTAGCATGTAGTAGATCTGGTCAAAAATTAGATATTGACAACAGCAAGCAATAAGATCATTAGGAAAAGAAAGATGCATCCTCGATTCATGAATAAAATAAATTTTGAATTCAAACCTCATCATTGTGTGCTTTTTTTTCCTTTTCTAATTGAAAAAAGCAATAGATCCTTAGATCTATTTAGATTTAGAGTCATAATTCTTCATCTTCTTAAAATTTACTTGTGAATAAATTTGATCTACTTTTAGGTTTAGCCAAATGCTATCTAAATAGTTTTGTTCGTCTTTCCATCACTTAAAGAGTTTTGTTCCTCGTTAGTACTCTTATAAGATTTGTTCCGACCATGAACTCGAATTGATTAATGAGTCAGATCGAGTCAATCAATGAAAAATATAAATTTAAAAAGTAAAATAATTGAAATTTTGTTATAATATCATTCATATTATAATATTTTATATAACAAATAGTTAATAATATAATAAAGTATAATAAAATAATTTAAATCAAATAACATGATAAAATAACTCGAATTTGAATCTTTCATTATTAGGCTTCTTGTCTTGGTGTCCCTTGTCTTTGTCCTAGTAGTGCGGCTTGCCACCTTGTGACTTTGACTTCTCTCCTCCACCATTGCCCTTGTCCGAGGGCTTTGGTGGTGGAGCGTTCGCTTTGGCGTACTCCACTAGTGACTCAACAGCGGCGACTAGCGAGCAGAGGTTAGGACAATCTCGTCGCTCCAACTCCATCCTAGCCCATGGCTTCAACCCCTTCACGAAGATCATCAACAACGTGTCTTCGTCTACCTGAGAATTCTGTACTCCTTCAACGTGTCATTCTGACAAATATTGAACAACGCAATCTTGGCCTCCAGTCCCGATTTAACAGGACAGAAATAGTTAGTAAGCTGCCTCTTGAAGTCGTCCCACCTCTCAATGGGATCAACATTGCCACGCTCCACGTCGTCGCAATAACACCGCCACCATAGACTCGCCGCATCTTGCAAGTAGAAGGATGCGGTCTTCACCATCCTCACTTCGGACGTCACGTCCAAGGCCTCCATGTACCTTCGAACATTCCACAGGAAGTCATTGATCTCCTTTGTCGACCACTCGCCTTTGTAGGGCCGCGACTTCGGTACATCAATCCTTGCCTCATGCGGGGCGGGCGTCTCGGGACGCCGCCCATTTTCATAGCGTCGTTTGAGTTCTTCCCGCATGGTCTTGAACTTTTGCTCCATTTCGAACCTCATGTTTGAGAGACCATTGTCCAAGGTATTCCGCATGTCCATGATCGTCGCCTCCATGGACTCCAGCCGTGTATACAACGATGTCATCTCATCCCGCACCGTTGCGAGGTCCACGGTCTTCTTCAACTTCCGCTCGTGCGTTGCGAGTTGGTCTTGCATCTCGCCCACGTCCAATTGGTCGAGGCGTTGCTCGAAGGCGGATATGGCGTCCTTCGAGCGGGCGCGCCCTCACTCCTGGCGGTCCTTCTCCGGTGTGAAAGATTCATTCGTCATCTTCGAGTTCGATGTTATTTCTCCTTGATCGTCGAACGCCAACTTGAGCGATTCCAGAAACGCTGCTCTGATACTAACTTGTCACGGGGTCATTTTTCGCTCAACCGGCCCGTGCGGCGTCTAGACTTGACCAATGTCTAGGCAAGCTCTTTTGAACACTTTGCAGAAGCTTACTTATGCCATTTTTCGTATGCAACTTTTGGGACGCATGGTCCCGAGCGAACGCTCTTTTGTGGGTTGTCACCCCACGCTCGAGGCACGGTGCTAGATTTAGAAAAGTTTGAAATCTTTGTTGAGAATATAAATGATTACAAAGCTTGGGGAGAGCACTAGCGAGTCTCCCCTTAGTATATCGCAGGTCCGGAAGGCTTATATGCGATGTGTGATGTGGAGGACAAAAGGGTGCACTTTTCAGGAGTGTAAAAATTACAAAACTGTCATTATCACACTTGAAAATAAAACTAAATATAAAAGTGGGTTAAAAAAAAATACATGAAATAAGATAACTCGATGTGCCCCGAAAAAAGCCTCCGAAACAGACGTTGGCCACGGGGCTTTCAAAAATCGGATTGGAACCCCTATTTTATCTTTGGAATTAAAGACGATTTCATTAATACCTTTCTCTTCTTTTTTTTCTCTCTCGTTCCTTTTCTTGAAAATGGACGTAATCATGGCATGCAAATGCGGACATTCTTGTGGACAAAGTGGAATTGGACAACAAAAAGGATGCGAATATCGTTCCATCCCATGCCAACAAATAACAAATCAGTTCATGAATTTTAATTACCCGCCCAGCCAACGTGGGTAAATCTTTAACTTCTCTTTCTTTATTTATTTATTATGCCCTCTACTCACCAAAGGTCTCAATTTAAACAATTATAACAAATAATATGATAATCTCTCATCATTTTTTTATTCCTTATGATTATTTTTTGAACTTTGAGTTTGTTCTTAATCTAACCTAAACTTATATTTTTTAGTAAATAGTCATGAAATTTAATTTAATTCTCAAATTTAATTAAAACCTTTATTTTAAAAAAGTAAATTGATTATAAATATAGCTTATTATTATATTTTTATTAAAATAATAATAATTTCATAAATAAGTCGTAAATTTTTTTTACAACTTCCATGGTAAATTAGTTTAAATTTTTAACTTATTTTGTAATTAGGTAAAATAAGATCCTAACGACGTAAAAATATAATAATTTAAATTAATTTACTATGAAGGCTGTAAACATATTTTAAATTTTATCCTTTTATATTTTGCAACTTATGTATGTAATGAACTGAACTATTTTTTTAATAAAAAAATATGTATAGGTTATATTCATAACTAATTTAAAATTTTTAAAATAAATGTTTACACTAGATTTGAGAATTAAATTAAAGCTCTTGATTTTTTACAAAAAAAATATAAATTTAGATTAGATTTGAGAAGAAACTCAAAGTTCATAATTTTTTTTTCAAAATAAAAGTTCAGGCTAAATTTAAGAATATAATATTCAAAAAAAAATTTTGTTACCATTTTATTTTCTAACTGGTAATATATAATTATTTTATTTGACCAGTTATAAGTAAAGTCACCACGCTTTATTTGTTTTCATTACTTTTTTCTTATTATTACTTTTTTTTATTAAATTTATTGTAAGCATAAACTCACTTACGATAAATAATATGCATTTCAATGCTTAACCGTACCCAAAAAAATAAGTATTCCAAGGTTATTGGGTTATTAAAAAGAAATTGGAGATACAAAACAGTTATAGCATAAAAAATAAGTTATATTAATTAATATGAAAACACATATTGTATTTCTCTTGTTCAAAGAAAATAAAATATGTTCATTAGTCAAATAAAATATTTGTGAAAAAAATAATCAGAAAAAGAGATGGTCCAGGGAGATTGGTATCCATGAAATGAGTAGCATACTATTTGTTATAATTATTTTGAAAATATATTTCATTTTCTCGTATTTTATATTGTAAAAATAAAATAGTATAATGAGTAAAGTTGAATGACATTAAAATTGTAGAAGTGACATTAAGACGCCCAATTTTTACCATTCAACATGCATGATGTTATTCAAAAGGAAAACTGAGAGAATTTTAACGTTATTAGTATGTGTTTAATTTTGGTGTTTCTTATCTCAATTTATTTTTTATTTTTTACATTATCATATCTCTATTCAACGATTTATGATTGAATCTCTCAAATAATTTATCATCGTTAGTTGAAGATCTACTAATAAAAAAATAAAAAATAAAATGAGATAGAAAACACTTTCATTTTATCCTATTAGTATATGATTAATTCGAATTAATTACTATATTTAAGTTATAAAAAGTAATATTCGGAATCATTAATTCAGGATCACTATGTCATGAAAATCATAAGCTACATTTGATAGAACATAATTCAATTTTATGCGAAACTACGTTTCCCTAACATTGGCACGCACTATTCTTTTATATCTACCGACTTCATGATATTGAGAATTATTAACATTCGATTAATTTAAAATCAGAATAAAAAGTAGAATAATATTCTTTTAACCAAATAATGATTAGATATGATTATTAACTCCAATAACTCATTGAAACACAATTCTATACTAATTAATTAATTGTGTCTACTAAACTTAGCACTTTGCTTTCTTCGTTTCTTTCTTTTTCTTTTCTGTGTCTGCGGGATGCCTCTTGTCGACTGAGGAATCTCCTAATAATTGTGTCAAAGACACTTGTTACTAATTAATTATGTGCTCAAAGTTCCATGCAAAAATTAAAAAAACGCGACATGCAAGAAAAAATATTTATGCACGTATAGTAAATATTCAAGTCAATTTTGTACTAATTAATATTCAAAATGACATCACCAAAGCATTTAGACGATTTTTATGACGAGGATTCATATGCATAAGTCCGTCCATCTCCATATCTTTCAAAATTATTTGCTTTCTTCTACTTTTTTTAATATTACATTAAAATGTGCACCTGATGGCAAAAAAAAAAAAGCAAAAAAAAGTCATTGTTAAAAGTTCTAAATTTTTATGTGTTGCCGATTTTTAAAATAGGTGTCGACGGTTTAATTTGTGTGATGTTAAAAATTATGCTCGACTTATTATCAAATTTGACTAATTTGATAATACTGTCCTATGTCGCATGCCTAACAATATTCTCAATAAAAAAAATAAGTTCTCCCTAAACAGAGTAAAAGATAACTTACCTCTTTACTCCAACTTTTCTTGGTATCTAATAAGGAAATTGATTAATTAACAGCTACCTCTTTATTAAAAGGAAAAAAAATGAAGAGATGAGATCTCTCAAATAACTTTGTGACTCACAACCGGCAAGAAACTCAACACAAAATAAAGTATAGATCCATCTGAATTCTGACACAGACTTGGCCAACTCATGAGACATGTGCCCACTAATATCTTCTCCTCTGATAATTTAATGTTTTCAATTAATATATGCCAACTATTAAAAAAACCTTATTGATATTACTCTGTAGAAACTTTAAAGAGCCCATTTTGTTCTGTTGTTGGGCTAATAATCCCCTGCCTGAAGCCCAAATACTCTCTTTCTTCAACACTTTTGGCCCATCAAATCTTGAGCGGACAACCTACACGTACGGCTGTGATTTCTTCTCTTGATTCGTCCCTCGCACAAAGACGACGGCTGGCTCAGCGTTAGGGTTCTATCCATCTCTGCGGGGAAGAGGCGGCAACGATGGCGACGGGAGACATGGGGAAGCTGCGCTGGGGGGAGCTGGAGGAGGACGACGGAGAGGACTTGGACTTCTTGCTGCCGCCGAAGGTGGTGATCGGCCCCGACGAGAACGGTCTGAAGAGGACGATCGAGTACAAGTTCGACGAAGATGGGAACAAGGTCAAGATCACCACCACCACCCGCGTCCGTAAGGTCGCCCGCGCCCGCCTCAGCAAGCGCGCCCTCGAGCGCCGCTCCTGGGCCAAGTTCGGCGACGCCGTCCACGAGGACGCCGGCAGCCGCCTCACCATGGTCTCCACCGAGGAAATCCTCCTCGAGAGGCCCCGCGCCCCTGGTAAGGCTTATCCTCTCCTCGCACCCGCCTCCGATCTGTTTTTCGTCTTATATCCTGTATCCTATTTGAATCTATCATCAAAAGGTTTTGCTTTTACCATAATTGTCTGATTGAACTAGCGTGCCGGTTACTCGCTTGAGCATTTGTACGTTGTAAACGTGCCAAATCCTTCTCTTTTTGTGCATATCTGATTTGGATAGCAATCTGGGTTCGTTTCATTGGAGAAAAAAATGATTTCCCCCTTATTTTGTAGTGTTCTGGGTTCAATTGTAGTGTTTCCCCTAGGTTGTAGTGTTATCCTGGAGGCCCATGGCATACTTCAAAATTAGAGGGGAAAAAGTGAGGTGTTCTTATCATATTGGCAACATTCCGTTGTCTACTTCATTTTACAACATTCTTTTCTCTATTTCCATCTAAGAGTGCAATGTCACTGAGCATAGAGATAAAGAAAAGGTTGAATGATATAAGAAACTATATGTTCTGTGATCATATAAACAATTGCTTGGAATTTTAAAAAACTGTTCCTCCATGGTCCACGGTAGATATCCAAAAAACCAAACGAGTATTATGTGAACTCTGAAAGTTTTAGAAGTTAACAAACTAGTAACAAAAAGCTGTCATCCTGTAGATTCAACATAATGCAGATATAGTTGATGCTTGTTAGGGCTGTTCCCTGCTCTCCAGTTTTTACCTTTTAGTATTATGTTTTGTTCCTGACCTTCATGCTTCACATTGTTGCTTCCATTTTCTGCTGATAGGTTAAAATAGTTGAACTTAATTCCTTTGTTATGGATACATAAGGTTCTGCATATATCCATATTAATAAAAGCACGTATTGTTTGTGATTGTGACTTGTGATTATGTTGTTGCTGTTATATAAATTCATTTAAGTAAGTGAAGCAACCTTAGTTGGCGAAGAGGGAAAACACTATGAAATCAGAACTAAATTTAATGTTCATGATCATTGTTGAGTTCTTAGTCAGCTCAAAATAATGTATCCTAACTGCATTGATTAAGCCAGCACGAAATCCAGAGAGAGAGAGAGAGAGAGAGAGAGAGAGAGAGTTGGGGGGGGGGGTTTGAGGTTTGTTCATATTTTCCATTTATTGAACATCTTAATCATGCATCTTTGTAAATCCTCATCAACAGGCAGCAAGTCAGAAGAAACAAAAGTTGCGGGCGACAGCTTGGCTGCATTGGGCAAGGCGGGCGGTGCTGTCCTTATGGTGTGCAGGACTTGTGGCAAGAAGGGTGACCACTGGACTTCAAAGTGTCCTTACAAGGATCTCGCACCGCAAACTGATACCTTTGTTGATAGGCCTCCGGGTGCTGAAACCTCTGCTGCAGCTCCTGGTGCTGGAAAAAGTACTTATGTGCCTCCTAGCATGAGAGCTGGTGCAGATACTCGGGGAACAGATATGCGGCGCCGCAACGATGAGAACTCTGTTCGAGTGACCAATCTTTCAGAGGACACACGGGAACCTGACCTCCTGGAGCTCTTCCGCACCTTTGGTCCTGTCACTCGTGTCTATGTTGCTGTTGATCAAAAGACTGGAGTTAGTCGAGGTTTCGGCTTTGTCAACTTTGTCAACAAGGAAGATGCTGAGAGAGCTATAAACAAGCTTAATGGTTACGGTTATGACAACCTTATCCTTCGAGTTGAATGGGCTACTCCGCGCCCTAACTGAGTTGGATTATCCTGTCAGTTGTCCAGCGGATTTAATCATGCGAGGCTTTTTGTGCTTTCAATTTTTGTTTCTTAAACTTCTACATCGAAAGGACATGGATGTCATAAGCTTACTTGATATTTGGAAATCATTTGCTTTATTGCTGTATCTTGGCTTTATAATTCTTATTTCTTAACTCCTCTGTGGATACTCCTAGAAGGTCAACTGAAGTGTTATCTGTTCTTTCGAGCCTATTACATTCCTTGTTAAAGCGAGTAGTAAGTTCATGAATGTAAGCTCTTGTTTGTAATATTGTTTATTTCTCCAACTTCAACAAACTCTTTTTTTCACTGAAAACTACTGTAAGAAGTAATTTTAAAACAGAGGTTTCAGAAGCCTAATAAACGGACCGAATCCACTTTTTGCTCTGTCTAGCAGTTTGTAACTCTCCCATGTCCCAACGCATTGGTTGAGTAGTAAGAGTACAAGTAATGCGTTGTTATCACCCTCCTCCACGTGTCACGGGTCGGTTTTTGTTCGACCGATTCGTGCGGCATTTAGACGTGTCCAACATCCTAAGCAAGTTCTTTTGAATGCTTCGCAAAAGTTTTCTTATGTCAGTTTTCAAATGTCACAATTTTTGGAATGCTTGGTTCCGAACGGACGCTTTTTCGATGGAGACGTTTGTGAACAAACGGGCACCTCGACGTAACGCTTTTGTGGGTTGCCAACTCTACGCTCGAGGCAAATTTTGAGAAGTTTGAAATCTTTATTGAGTAAATAAAAATGATTACAACGTTTCGGGGAGCACTAGCGGATCTCCCTTATTATACCGCAAATTTGAACGGTAGAAATGCGACGTGTGATGTGGAGGACAAGTTAGGAGGATGTACTTTTTTAAAGTGCAGAATTATAAAATTGACATTATCACGTTTGAAAAATAAATTAAGTAAAAAAATCAGTTGAAAAGGAAAAATACAGTGTTACCCTTTGTCTAACTTCTAAACCAAAATTTACATGTACGGATCCAAATCGCATGTAAATACTTAAACAAATAAAAGGCTTCTTTATATGTATGTGTTTGACAAATGACAATAATTAGCATTTAAAATTTATTTGGAACTAATTATTATAATATTTCAAGTATTCAATTATTAATTGCTATTTGTATGATGAAATTATTAATAACGGATGTCACACGTTATTATTAGTTTACAATTAAGTGGTTCTAAAAAATATTTTGACTAACAAAATATTAGTATAATAAATTTAATTTTTATTTATTAGAATGCATACAGTAATCAAACTAGTTAAGGAGAAAAAATGAATTGTAGAACAACTATCGCATAAAAATTGATTGTGAATTTTAATATGGAAAATCATGATAATGATGGATGCCACGATAATCTATTTTTAGATATTGATCCAATTATGCAAGCATATATAATTTTTTTTTGGATTTAAACACGTCCGTGTATATCCTATTTAAATTTTAAACTATATCCAAGGATGAAACCACCTTATTGTTTTGAAATCTATATATATATGTATATATCCTATATATATATATATATTACTATTATATGTGTGTGGTAAGACTCACTCTAATTATGTGAACTTGACATAATTATAATATGTTATTATATTTATGAGAATATATATGTATATTCAAGGTTGTTAAGATCGGGATCTTATATAAAATCGAGTGGAGTCATAAAGATCGAAGATCGTAAGATCGGATCGAGGATCATAAGATCTTACTTATTAATAAAAATAGTATATTTTTTAAATAATAAATATATTTTTGACAAAATTTTCATATTGAAATATTAGATTATATCTCATTAAAATATTTGTTTATGGATTCATGAGTAAAATTATATCAAAACATATTAAAAATGAAAAAAATATATTTAACTTCATATAAATTAACTCTTATTATCACAAATATATTTTTAATTAATATTTAAATGATTATATTGATCATATGAGATCGTATAGGATCGGATAAGATCGTAAGATCGTGTGACTAAAATTAAGATCGTATTAAGATCTTACACATAAGATCCTCGAGATAAAATCGAAATCGGAAAGATCGTAAAATCGTAAGATTTTAATATCTATATCGAGATCTTGACAACTTTGCGTATATTTATAATAGATTTATTTATAATATAGCATGTGTATTCATAAAAATAGAAGATATATATTAATTATTTTGACTTCTTTCTATAACAAATCAAATTAATTAATTAAGCCATAAAAAGCTAGTTATATATATCTTCCTTTAACATAAAAAACACAAAAGAAAAAAAATATGAATGATAAATAACAAAAGATAATTTAATTAAAATAAAATAATATTGATAATTATAAATTACCTTTCACATAAAATTAATTTTAGAGTACCAAAATTTTTTATTTCCTTAATTTGGTTAAAACTTTTGATATAATTATATGCATATACATGTATATATGCATTTTATTTTATTTTTGTTACACTCTCTATCTTTCATCCTCCCCTAAATTCCCATCCTCACTCCGTCCCCGCTACTATCCATAATCATTTAAGACATTCTGTATTTATTAATTAATTTAAACATATTGATTTCTTTTAATTATTCAATAGCTATAATTTAATGATAGTCATTACTATTCACTAAAATCTACACGCTTGTCGATCAATCATTATTTTACCCTACATGTAAAACTAACATTAAACTTGGTGCGACGTTTTCGCACAAAAAAATTATCACATATTATCCTAATGCATTGCATTCCTTTGATTGTAAAAAAAAAAAACTTTCAATGCTTTAAATTTTTTTATGATTTTCTGTTAATATGTTTAGAACATTATTACATAATATATATATACATATATTAAAAAAGTTGACAATTAATAAACGTTTTTTCTTCACAAAATTGCATCACCATTAGGAAAACAAATATAATACTCACATTTGAAATCATAATATAATGGTGCAACCACATTTTTGCACCATTATAGTTCGATCTCCTCTCCTACTGTTGCAGTTACCACCGGAGTAGTCCTAGTACTTCAATTCGACGGGCACGGGCGAGCGACATGAAGGGCCTGCGCGCTACTCATCGACTACCATCTCTTCGCGCGCATCTCCATCCTCGCCGTCACCGCCGTCGTCTCCTTCTACGTCGGCAGGCACTGGTCCGACCCCTATCCGCAACTCGCCTTCTTCTCCGCCGCCGCCACCTCCAACGTCACTGACCCTCGAACGCCCCCTCTTCCTGTTCCTCTTCCTTCCTCCTCCGCCGCCGTCGCCCTCTCACCCAACGACGACCTCCCCGTGAGTGCCGCATCAATTGTCCTCTCTAACTCCCACGACGACTCTGTCCCCGCCACTCCGCTGCAGACGGATCACGCGCCTCCTCCCGTCAGACATGATAGGATCGGATTCTTGGACGGGAACGGGACGATGACGAAGGACTTCGACGCCGGGGGTTTCGATGCGGATCTGCCCGACGAGCCAGACGATGGCGGGATACCTGGGAACGAGAGCGTGGCGGGCGGCGGCGACGGAGGCTGGATGAAAGGGAGGATTAGGGTCGAGAGGTTTCCAGAGTGTCCGGAGAGCATGGGAGAGTACATTCCGTGTATGGACAATGAGGAGGAGATCAAGAGGTTGCAATCGACGGAGAGAGGGGAGCGATTCGAGCGGCATTGTCCTGCGGCCGGCAAGGTGTTGAATTGTTTGGTTCCCAAGCCCAAGGGCTACAAGACCCGGCTTCCTTGGCCCCAAAGCAGAGACGAGGTTTGCAGCTTCCCCTGCATCTGTTTAATAGAAATTTTGATTGAGTTGTTGCCTTGTTGGCCTTGATGAATTCTGCTACTTTATCTTTCCTTTTGGGAGTCCATGAATTGCAGCATGCTTTAGCTTTCTTATGGTTTACCGCCGGCCGCTGCTGAAAAATGCAAGAAACTAGAAGCAGGGATAAAAAGAGCACGCACCTGTGTATGCAGACCTCCTGCTCTCACAGAAACGTTGTTTTGACGTCTCATCCTGCGATCCCATTGTTCAGAAGGAGCAACTTTCTGATGATTAATAAGGAAGTGGCATAGGAGTTGATTCCTCATTCTACTTTTGAGAATATGCATTTGTCTTTAACGAAGGCATCTTGTCTCAGAATTTTTTTCATTGTGAATCACAGTGAATTCTTAGGTGGCACTAACTTTGTCATGACAGATATGGTATAACAATGTACCACATACACGCTTGGTCGATGATAAAGGTGGACAAAATTGGATAAAAAGGGCTGGGGAGAAATTCATATTTCCTGGTGGGGGAACACAATTTATACATGGGGCAAATCAGTATTTGGATCAGATTTCTCAGGTTTGTTAATCCAATGAATATGGCCACATGATTGGATTTTTGACCCAAGTATTTATCAATCTAAACTAAATGTGCAGATGGTTCCCGATATTGCATTTGGTAAACACACAAGAGTTGCTCTCGATATTGGATGTGGTGTAGCAAGTTTTGGTGCATTTCTGCTTTCACGCAATGTGACTACCATGTCCATAGCGCCAAAAGATGTCCATGAAAATCAAATTCAGTTTGCTCTTGAACGTGGTGTGCCTGCGATGGTGGCAGCCGTTGCAACACAACGTCTGTCTTACCCAAGCCAAGCATTTGATTTAGTCCACTGTTCAAGATGTAGAATCAATTGGACACGTGATGGTAAATACATGTCTTATCGCTTTGTTTCTACTCTCCATGTGGTGATAATTGTCATGCTTTAAGAGTAAAAAGAACACAATGAAGTGTTTAATTTCAGTTCTTATCTGATATTGTTGTTTGACCTTTCATATTATGTTGTATGCTGTCGTTCAGTTACTTATCCGTGTCTGCTTTTTCTGTGACAAATTTTGTTGGTTGATCTTTCTGTTATGCATACTTTTTTTCTGACTATTTCTGAAAGGATTGTTTTATAGAAGAGCAGCTGCCTTTTGTTCATATGTCATAGACGAATTAGGACAAATTTGGAATGGTGGAAGTTTTTCAACATTGTCATTCCATTTTGTCCTCATGAACCTGCAATGACTTCTGTCAGTTTGTTTAATTGTTTAAAAATTTCCCTGAAACTTTTTTCTTGCAAAATGTGTTCTTAATATAAACTCAGCCCAGATGGAGTTCCACATTTTGGAAATGCAAACATTTCTTACATACCCTTCAAGAAAACATATCTTACATAGTAACAGCCTTGAAGTTGACTTTCTCAGTTCTTTAGAACTTGGGATACTTCAAGATGTCAAGATAACATGTTATCGTATGGTTCAGTTAGACTTGGATTTCAGCTTAGTTCAAGGATAAAATATTTAAGTTACACATGACAAACCACCTTATCCTCTTTTCCTTGAGGAACTGCTTTGTACGCTATACATTATATATGTAACGGTCAGATTTGCATCTTATGTTCTCATTTCATTTTCTTTCTATTTTATCCATTTTATGCTTAATAAGCCACTTGTTTGAGTTCCGCTTTAAATTGAAAGTTAGTATCAAAATGTTTCTCCTTTTCTGTTGCCTTGACAGAATCATTTGTATTGTTGTTATGTAAGTTTCGTATCTTTGGAAATACCAATAGAACTCTTGCTAGCTTTGTTACAGATGGAATCCTCCTTCTAGAGGTTAACAGATTACTCAGAGCTGGTGGGTACTTTGTTTGGGCTGCACAACCTGTTCATAAGCATGAAGAGTCCCAACAAGAGGCTTGGAAAGGTATCTCCTAACAAAAATGACGAAGTTGTATAAATAAATAGAAGTTCCTGCAATTTCATTTCACTTTTAGTGTATGTTTTGACCTCATATGCTCTTTATTCACAGTGATGGAGAACCTTACAAGAAGCATTTGTTGGCAATTTGTGAAAAAAGAGGGTTATATAGCTATATGGCAGAAGCCTTTGAACAACTCATGTTATGATACTCGTGATTATAGAGATCAACCTCCATTGTGTGACACTGACGACCAACCAAATAAAGTCTGGTATGTTCATCAACTTTCTTGTATCTTAGTTTTTTGGAGCAAATGTATATATATTGCTTAATGAAGATATCAAACAAACAATTGTTATGCATATGATGCTTTTCTTAGTTACCTTGCAAGTGTAGGATGAGTCATAGCCTCTAGTTGTATCTCTACTTTAATGATTTTCATATGCAACTACATAAAAGATAATTTTGCTCATCATATTCAACCTCTATTTATTTCAATTGTAATGATCATCTCTACTTTAGTTCATCAAAGTTTATCACTATCAAATATTTTCTTTATATTTTGAGTTATCCATCAATGTATTTATTGTTTTCATTGTCATTGTTCCACCACCATTTTCAAACCTCAATATCAAGACAACTGCACGAATATAGAGCCATCTTTGATTTCCAGTTTATTATGTCATGTATCATTTCAAATTTGTACCTTACATAAATTCTATATATGAAGAAAATTTTAAATTAGCAAAAGTGTTCATGAAGGACTTGGTACAAAATTTGAGTTCTCCGTTCCACAAAAAAAATTGAAGCAAAGAAACACCCTAATTTTGCAAATAGTTTGTGACATGATTGTGCTTTTTATCAACATGCCAAGAAGTAAAAATTACAAATCCATTAGCATTGTGCTAGACATCCAACATTATGTTTCAAATGCACTAGGGACATCTAACTTCTTCATAATGTGAATCAAAGAGACAAGGTCTAGCTCAAAAGATCATTGGTTATGCGAAACTCCTTGCATTTTGTAATGTCACATCTAAGAGCCTATGTCTTAACCACCACTATTGATGCAATCTTCTTTGTAAATAATCTCTAATGATAAAAATATTATTAGATGATTTAAGTAGGTATTGTACACATTATATCTACGTGCAATAAATGAACCATCCGAATTAAGTTTGAATATGAAAGAAGGGAAAGGGCTCCTGCTAGACCTTGGTTGGGTAGGCTCTGTCCCTGAGAACAGTTGTATTCGCCACATTCAAGTTTGTTGGGGCTCTCTCCCAAACAATGAAGATGGTTGTTTGTTTGCTTTTGAGGTGAAAGAAAAGTGTTCACCTTCTAAGACCTAGTTTCCAATAAACTGAGTAGAAGTGTTGAAATGTATTAGATACTTTTTGTTGCAACATGTGCCAAAATTGTATACTGATCTGGCAATGAAAGAAGAAATGGTTGGGGATTCATCACACAAGCCACAAAGGGCACATGAGGGTCGACGAGGAGCATGTTGTATTAGAATTCGCACAAAAAATTATGTATCTTAGGGGAGAGCTTGATGTTCCAAAGTCTCTTCCATACAAACCATCCATCAAAACTTTGGGAATGAGTTGGCACGATAATTATTTTAAATTGACTTTGCATGAGCTCTACCATGAGGAAGAACTTCTCAAATCCATAGGTTATCAGCAGTGTTTTTAAAACCGGACCGGACAGCCGGTCCGACCGGTTCAATCGCAAATCGGCCATCGGTCCAGTCCAGTTTGGCATCAAGAATCAGGTCAACCCGGCCAAAACCTAGTTGAACCGGAAAATTGGTTCAATCTGGTTTTTTGTCAAAGAATAAAAAACTATGATAAATTCTGCTTTCGGATATGAAAGTGTCGACGTAGTTGCGCCCGACATAGATGTAATATGATGTACTTAAAAAAAAAGAGATTAAGTATTATAAAATTCAGTCAGCAGACAAACTATCTCGAGGAGACCCGGAGGAGGAACCTCCTCCCAAAAGGAGTTGTTATGATAGCCGACCAATTCGAGCCAAAAAGTCAGCAACCCCTCATTAAATATGATCAAAACCATCATATTTGCTAAATGCATGGGTTAATCATATCAGCAACATGACCACAACATTAGTAGAAGGTGAGGAGGTTGTCCTAGGTTATGCTCTAGAACAAATGAGAACCAAAGCATCGACATTTATTGCCTTGGATTGTGTATTTGCCCACATTCAAAGGTGTGCCGAAGTATGAGGCAATCTTGAGAATAGAGTTTAAATTTCCTATCTCGTAAGAGTGATTCTACTTTTGAATCCGCAGCATAGTTGAGGTAAGATCCATCCATTCGTAGGAAGAATGGCTGAAGTTGGGACACATTTAGTAAGTTACCCTTGGTTGTCTAGGGGTAATTAATCAAGGCCTGAATCATGTTCCTTGGATCCTCAAACTTGAAAATGAGACGGAAGTTGCCCAGCTCAATGATCTAAAGTGGAGAGTTTAGTGACTAGATGGCAGGTAGGTTCCTTTGGAGCAATAGCGACAATGTCTCCAAAATGTACCCCATGGGCAACTCTGGACCTCTTTTGCAAGTTGGTTGGCGTCTTGATATGGTATGGAGATTTCCTCAGAAGTGGCCTCTTTCATTCACTATAGTTGCTTTTGAGATATATGAGATATGGTGGTTCCATGTGAATGGTCGCTTCAAACTCTATTAACCCGTGTTGATGTTGTCCTAGAGGTATATTAAGAGAGAGGTTACATTGAGTTTGGATAAAGAGAGGGAAGAGGAGTTTGCTATGGAGGATGGAGGAGGCGACGGAGAGGCAGAACACACAAAGAAGAGGGGGTCATGCAGGCATATTTTGTTTCTTCACATGCTAAGATTTGTTTCATTATTTATGCTTAATTTCATGCATCGTCAACTTAAAAAAGGAAAAGAGAATCATGCATGTAGATGGCGAGTTCTTTTAGCTTTATACTTCAATTGGATTCTCTTTCTCAAGATTCCTGATTTTATTCCAATCTATTTTGTTTCCTTCCATTAAACCCATGTACATGCCAAGTTTCTTGTGGCCGGTAGATGCCGTACTCTTTTTCTAGTATTGGAAGCTGTGCTTTTTATTACGTGGATTTATGCACGAGGGACATTTGTTATATGTGCATACCTGTTCCAAAACAAAAGTATATATTTTTTATAAATGCAGTTTAAATATTACTTATGGGTATACTTTGTTCTATGTTACAATCACAGGTATGTTAAGCTAAAACCATGCATCAGTCGGCTTCCTGATAATGGATTTGGATCCAACATTACAGAATGGCCTATTCGCCTTAACGAACCACCTCAAAGACTCCAAGAAGTTGAGATGGATGCTTATGTGGCAAAATATGAGCTTTTCAAGGCAGAGTCAGCATATTGGAAAGGTATCATTGAAGATATCTATGTCCGTGTTTATCACTGGGATAAATTGCAATTAAGGAATGTCATGGATATGAGAGCTGCCTTTGGAGGGTAAATATTTCACTCAAGATCCACTGCTTTCTGTATTCCTAGTATTGCAAATAGGATGGCTGCTCTTTGTCTTAACTTGTCATGTTCCAACACTGCTGGATATTTTATTGCAGATTTGCAGCTGCGTTAATTAAGCATCTCGACTGTTGGGTAATGAATGTTGTCCCTATAAGTGGGCCAAACACATTACCTGTTATCTATGACCGTGGACTCATAGGCGTGATGCATGACTGGTATGGCTATATGTTTTCTTAAATTCGAAATAATAATAATATCAAAGCAATAGGTGTCTCTTATGCCAATAAATTCTCTTGCCTCGTGGATATTAACAATGTCAAAGTTGTTCCAGATTTAATTGTTATAATATGACTTTGGACGTATTTTTATTAATTTTTTGTCCTTAAATTGCAGTATCTTTGCCATCATAAAATCCCAATTCTCTGTCATTTGCATAGTTAGTTTTATCAGGACTATCCCTCAAAATGAGAAGTGTGAATCAGAACTTCAGAAGAATGTATCCAGATTTGAAATGGTTTATCCTTGTGGTAGCATCACTTAGTCTTACGATCTGACTTATGTGTTTGACTAAGGAAACTGGCACAATCTATTGAATGCATCATAATAGAAAAGTTGACATCTGTGTGAGTAAACATTATTCAGTTTTATGCAAGTCATGCCAATCAAGTTTAATTGCATCATGAAATTTTATCCATTATGTTTCAAATTCTTTTTTCGTATTCTAGTGTTTATCAACTTCATCATGACCTTTAAAGTACTATTTGACTCATCATTTTCTTACAACTGGACTGAATTTTTCTTTATATATATAGGTGTGAACCATTTGATTCATATCCAAGGACGTACGATTTGCTGCATGCATCAGGCCTTTTCTCTAAAGAGCGAAAAAGGTAGTTTGATGTTTTATACAATTTAAAGGAAATGAAACAATGTTCAGTTAGTTACGTTTGCGTCCAACATTCTATAGAGTGGTTCTGTTTTCATATTTACCTAATTGCAATTGCACACTATATTCTATTGGGTGGTTCTGTTTTAATATTTATCTTTTAGCATAACCTTCATTTATTAGATAATATCTATTTTCCCTGGCAAAAGATCAATCATACCATCTTCGGCGACATTTTTATGGATATATGAAGTTTGACAATGCTACAAATTGTGACTTTGACAATGATCCTGACTTTAGAACTTCGAGGATGCTCCAAATCCAGTTTGGTTCCTCTAAAAAAAAATCCAGTTTAGCTATCTCGGCATGGTTTTTCATTGAGAATTGCGTTGATGAGTGATTGCTCAATCCCGTTTGTTGACTTCTCTGTTTCTTTTTTTTAAAGTTTGGGCAAGCCTTGAATCAAGACGGTTGTTTCATTATAATCTTTCTAAAATCTTGTATCCTTGACATCGCCAAGTCGGACCTTTGCTCCATAGTACTGCTTTTGGAGCCGTATGAAGATCTCGTCTGCACTAACATTTTTCTTCCCCTCAGATGCAACATTTCAGTCATTTTGCTTGAGATGGATCGGCTACTAAGGCCTGGTGGGAAGGCTTACATTCGTGACTCAAAACATGTGGTGGAAGAAGTCGAGGAAATTGCTATAGCGATTGAATGGAGGACCAACTTGCGTGACTCAGAAGAAGGCTCCTATGCTAGCAGAAAAGATTTGCTCTGTGACAAACCGTCCTAGAAACGTTGCAGCTTAGTTGCTGCATTCTGTCAGAATTTGAAGGGTATTATACTACTCATACTCGGCATACGAAGAGGCCAAAAGGGGTCACGTCCATATCGAAGGTGAGTTGCCTGCCTGCCTGCCGCGACGAAATTGCCCCAAGGGCATTTTCTAGCAATATTGCTTGGCCGTATTTATTACCAGGAAATGTTAAACTAAGATTCCACAACACTTTTGTTTCACTTGTATTCTTTCTTCTCAATATCAGATGAGGTTAGTTTCATTTTTTCTTTCCTTTTATTTTTTTCTCTTTTCTTGTTTTCAAGTTTCTTTGTATAAAATGGTCGGGTTACCACTTCCATATGGGCACTTCTCTTTTCATTTTGATTCTAAACTGTTGATATCGTGGTCGTAACAATCACTTCAAGCAGTGGAAAGAACACCCGACTGTGCGTTACATGTGCTCTACAGGCAGCACTCCATCTTTCTTCCCAACGAGCCTATTATTCAAGGATAGTTAACAAATTAGGTAACTCTTTGAACTGCAAGGTGCGAGTGGCATATATGAGTAATCAGATTTACCTTCAATTTCCTTCACTCTGCCTCTTTGCTGTCAGTATATCGCAATCTACATTTGTTCTAAAAAAATAGTTCATATGTTTACGTTTCACTCAATACAATGATCGATAATTTTTTTTATGGAAATCAACTAATAACAAAACTGAGTCAAAATTTCTCTCAAATGTGCAGTGTGCAACAATCAACAAGAAAGCAATTTGACTGCGTGAAATAATTAGGCAAACGTTGGTTTTGCCATAATATGTATCATTAATGATGACAGCTTCCTTGTTGCTTTCGTTGCTTTATATGGGCTATTTGTGTGCACCGTACACGTGTACACTATTAACTTGTCGCTCCAAATTCTTCAATTATTCCTCCAATTGAAATTTTTGTACACTAAATTAAACCGAGCAAACTTATTCTTCACTTTTTAATCAAACAGTCATATTTTGAAGGCGTAGATTCGTGAGATTAATACATTTTGTGAGTTCCTGATGTCATTTAGAACTAGACGCTCTCATTGTGAGAGTATCTAATGAATCAACATTTTTTAATCTTATCTACTATCAAACGGGAGGAACATTTTCAGGGGTATCACTTATTCCGTCACCATGCTTTTTCTTTTGAATTTAATGGGAGAGCATCCTGTTACCAACTCTTCTCACCGCACGATTGAGACACAATAATGGAAGATGGGAGCCCGGTTCATCTCTCTTTTTTTCTCTCTCTGGCTGGATGGAGCCCGGTTCACACTCGAAGGCGGCGACGAGAGCTCGCGAAGGCAACGACAAGGCTCGCTCGGACAGTGGCAAAGGCTCACGAATGTGGCATCAAGGTCTCGTTCGAGTGGTGATGGCTCGCGAAGGCGGTGAGGTCTCGCGAGGAGGTCGGTCAAAGCGAACGCGACGACGATGTGTGGAACATACACCAAGGAGGTCGGTCGATGTGGAGCGGTCGCCGAGGAAAGAGGAGGTCGAGCACTTTCGTGAGGAGCTCGAAGATACGGAACCGAGTGGAACCGGGCCCCGAAACAAAGCCACGCCGTTCTTTTTTTTTTTTTGTCTTTTGACTTTGACATGACGTCTTTTTTTTCAAAATTCATTTTTTTATTTTTCTTTTCTCTCACATCATATCTTTTATAAAATAAATTATTTAATAACTATAAAATAATTTTAATAAGATATTAATATAATATTATTTATTGCTTATTATTTCATTAAAAAATTAATATTTCATTAAATATAATTAATTTTTTAAAAATTTATTTAAATAATATTTTTTAGCAAAAAATTTCTCATAAATTTTTTTATTTTATAATTTTATTTTAATTAATAATAAAATTATATTTCATAATTATAATAATCATTTTTAATTCAAAATTTATCAAAAATTTATCCATCACATTTACTTTTTTCTATCACATCAACCATCTTATTCATCGTCTTCAAATTTCACTCCAACCACACACAACCTGAACTAATCTATCAATTTAACCTTAGGAAGAATCTCGATTCCATTTTCAAACGACCCCCTTTACGACAAATGATCGGTCGACTCCAACTATCTCCCATCCAGCGAGAGAGAGAGAGAAAAAAAGAGATGAACCAAGCTCCCAACTTCCACGTGCGGTGGGGAGAGTTGGTAGCAACTTAACTTGGGAGCACATATTAAATTCTTGGGTTATTTTTTCTAACCACCCTTGAACTATCGCGAATTACCACATCTAACCCCAGACTACGAACTTCATTTTTTGTGTACCTAAACTATCACGATTTTTCTAATTTGATCCTTCCGCCCAATTCCGTGAACTTTTCAGTTAACTTCAATTTTTTTTATTTGTGAAAAGACCATCGTACCCTTTTCTTAAGTGTTAATTTATTTTTACATAAAATAATATATAATAATAAATATAAAAAACAATTAAAAAAAGGACCGGGAGGGGGCGAGGGGCGCGGCCCCCCTAATCTCCCTCGCCGCGCGCGAGGGAGAAAGGGGGGGCCAGCGCCCCCCTGAGCGAGCTTGCCGGGGGGCGGTGCACCGGCCCCCCTAATCTCCCTCGCCGGGCGCGAGGGAGAAAGGGGGGCCGGCGCCCCCCTGAGCGAGGCGAGCTCGCTCTAAAAAAATTGTGGGGGGCGCCGACCCACTTTTTCTTCCTCGCGCGCGACGAGGGAGAAAGGGGGGCCGACGCCCCCCTGAGTGAGCTCGCCCGTGTCGACGAGCTCGCCCGTGTCGGCGAGCTCGCCCAGGGGGTCCGACTGCCCCCCCCCCCCTCAAGTGAGCTCGTCGCGCCGGTGAGCTCGCTCAGGGGGGCAGCGAGCTCCCCCGCGCCGACGAGCTCACTCGGGGGGCGCCGGCCACCCCTTTCTCCCTCGCGCGCGGCGAGGGAGATTAGGGGGGCCGGCGCCCCCTTGAGCGAGCTCGTTGAGCCAACGAGCTCGTTTGGGGGGACGCCGGCCCCCCTTTATCCCTCGCGAGGGGGGCCGGCGCCCCCCTTTCTCTCCGGCGACAAGGGGGCCGGCGCCCCCTTTTCGCTCCGTCGCCGGGGGCCACGCCTTCCGTCATTTTTTTTATATTTTTTAATTATTTTTATATTTATTATTATATATTATTTTATGTAAAAATAGATTAACATTTAAGGAAGAGGTACGGTGGTCTTTTTACAAATAAAAAAAAAATCGAAGTTAACTAAAAAGTTCACGAAATTGGACAAAAGGACTAAATCAAAAAAATCGTGATAGTTTAGGTACCCAAAAAATAAAATTCGTAGTCTGAGATTAGATGTGGTAATTAGCGATAGTTCAGGGGTGGTTAGAGGAAATAACCCTAATTTTTTTCCGATTTATATAGGAAACTTCTTATGATCAAATTTCAAAAATATAATATTATATATATATATAGTGTGAAAACCTGGCCTCTTCCTTCAAGGAAAAAACAAGATACACATAAGTTTGAAACCTTACGTATGCGTATTTATTACCTCCTAAAATTCTAATGGGCATATGGAAAGCAAAGTTACCGAGTTTTCATAATATGAGCAGGAAGATAAAGCGCCAAGTGTCAATTAGTTGCAACTGCAAGATATGATGCCTAAACAGTAAGCAGTGATACAATTGTATCTTTCTTTGAAATTGAATTGCAGGGTATCAATTGGACTTTTGGATTATATAAAAACTAATAAAGGATCAAACTGGAAACCGCATCTAAAGGAACCAACACGGCATGCACATGCAAATACGTATTGAACATTACTATTTATTAAATACCAACTTAGTTAGTTAGTTAGTATGACATGCCCAAGTGTATATTGTCTAGTTGAGAACTCCACACCTCCACCTCCACCTCCTACCTCCACATCCACCATCGCTTACCTTTCTGCAACTCAAGATCGAGGCCATGGAGTCTCTCATGCTGCAATCAGGGTGGCAGGTATCGTGTTAGGCATTCCCCCTCTTTCTGCTGTTTAACCCATGCATCAAACGTTGGAAATCCGTTCTTCTGTTGCTGTGTTCGTGGATTAGTTAATCGGATATGCTTTTGACAGAGGGACTGTCGAAATCGAATCAGGGATTAAAAAATAAAAACTATTGTAGTGGACGGATAACATATTATACATTTAGAATGGGCAATGATATTTTCTGATGTGTTAGAACATGCATTCAGTTTTCTGAATCCTGGTTTTTAATCCACTGTCCAACCGATAGTTCTGTGTTCATTTACTGTTGATTGAAAAAAAAAGAAAGAACAACTTTCTTTTGATAATTTTGTCACCTCAACAAAAATTGTTGAACGACTTGTGCTACTGTAATTTGTCATAAGTACTGCATGAACACATAAATAAAAAGAATTCGCATATTGATTCCTCGTAATTCAATTGTATAGATTATTCTCTTTTTCTGAGTATACAGGAATTCTTATTCAAAATTTAACGCCTGCAGTTAGGTTTTCAAACATTAACTTTAATCCATTCGTTCAAATTTTGTTGCTGCGTGCAGTATCGGCTCACTCGTTTCGGCGAATTCCACCTGGCTACGTGTTGATAATGTCTTAGAATTTGAACTTAATTATAATCCTAAATGGACCCCTATATAATCAGATGCTTCATAAGGGCGGTGAAGCTGTCCGTCCTCTACGGGATCTCGCTATCCAAACAGGGGGTCGAAGGGGGTCCGAGGGCGGAGCCCTTCAAAACTTAGACGGTTTTAGAGTTTCTATTATCTACTTTGTATTAAAGTTCTATATATAAACTTCACGATGACTAAGTTGTTTTGTATTCTTATAATCATCGTCATTATTTCATAACAAAGAAAAGAAAGTCACCGCCATCCGAGAACGTAATCCGATTTAGGATGAACTTGCGATCTCTCTCCCTCTTTCCGCAACACTACGCTCGGCAGTGTCATTGTCCACGACAGTGTTTTCTTTCTGTCCGGACTGATGTCCATTTACTTCGAGAGGCTGGGCTTGTTTAACAACTACTTCAGGTCAGGTTCAGCTGAATTGTTTTTCTTGCTTTTATTTTTTTTCTTTCAACAATTACCACAGATAAACAGGTAGATCCTATATACATTACTTCACTTTCCTCTGTGGTTCCTTTTTCCAGATTGCCATTACATTTATCAGAGAAACCTGGACGCTACTTGCTTAACTTGGAAAGAAGGGATGTATATGCAGAAATACTGTCTCGCAATCATATGTATAATGACGGCCTCACCTCACGGGTTAAACTAATGTAACATTAAATATGCTGATTTTTGTCTTTGTTCTCTGTTCGGCAAGGTGACTTTTACTATGTTAGACTGTTACTGTCATATTATTTAGTTTCACTACTAGAATACAGAATGGTTGTGTATCAAAGGTTTGAATCTTTTTAAACTTAATTTCTTGTTTTGTGCTTGCAATATTACGACAACTTTCATATGTTTCAGTGTTAGTTAGGCATCATGGACATGCTTATCTTCCGCTTTGGATACTATTTCGAGTTAATGCGGAATTGAAATATTTATTTTCCTCTTAACATGATATGATGTTTTCGTTTCTCCTCTTCTTTTTGTGCATCTTTACGAATTATGCTGATGAAAACGCCTGAACAAATACAGAACAAGATTAATCCACCAGAAGTACACAGGGACTGCATTCTGCGCTTGGTCATGTACCACGCCTGTGTGAACTTGCCACTTATAATTGCCTCGTATCCTGTTTTCAGATACACGGGCCTCAGAAGCAGCCTTCCACTACCTCCCTGGTACAGTTAAAGCTATTTTTCTCAGTTGATTGTCAACCTTAGACTCGATGCATTCCTGTTATGCGTAACAAGTTTGATTGACCATTCTTATCTTTCAGGAACGTTGTGGTCTCTCAAATTCTTTTCTACATCGTCGTAGAAGATTTTGTGTTCTACTGGGGGCACAGAGTGCTGCACTCCAAATGGCTTTACAAGCATGTTCATAGTGTTCATCACGAGTAAGTAATTGTCATTGTTTTTTAACTATGTGCATCCTCGTATGCTTCAAGATCACACACGACTGACAATAATTTGTTGTTTAGATATGCAACTCCATTTGGTCTGACTTTCAGAGTATGCTTATCCTGCTGAAATATTGTTTCTGGGTTTTGCAACCATTGCGGGCCCTGCGCTCACTGGTCCTCACCGGTTCACCTTGTGGTTATGGATAACACGGAGAATACTGGAGACGATTGAGGTTCACAGTGGATACCACTTCCCATGGAGCCCCTCCAATTTCTTGCCTTTCTATGGAGGGTGAGGATCAATCTTTCCTTCTTATTTGTTTTCATTTTCTTCTTGAAGATCTGTTACTTGGCCTAGTACTTTATTGTGTCTGTCTATATATGTTCTTGCAGTGCTGAATTTCATGACTACCATCATCGTGTTCCATATACAAAGTCTGGAAATTATTCGTCAACTTTTACCTATATGGACTGGTATGTCCATCACCTCCATCTTAATTATATTCATCAGTTGGTACTTAATATCATCCAATATAAGTATATCATGTTCAGGAGTATACTTTTTATGCAAAGACGGATGGATTGAAGATACAAGTTAATGTAATAGATTTCTGATTCTCTATTGCTTAGTTTTAGTAGTCGACAGGTGAAAAAGATTTTCTGCTCTACGTAATGACAGTTCTAACTTCTAAGCTAATACTTGAAAGTACGAATTCTAGACGTCATGTTTTACCCAAGTCCTAGACAATTTGTTGAAACACAAAAGGGGAAAAATCAATGGAACTTGGTGGAGATGTTATGATTTGTCAAGTGCAGCTTCCATTTGGATATGATAAATGCCATCAGTTCCATGGTTTGGCGTTCCGATTGCAGCTGTCGCCTTCAGACAGCAGCAGATCAGATTCTGCATTCGGAATTGATAAATTTACAGGATTCAGTATCCATATTGACATCCAGCTAACTGGCACTGGTACCAATAGCATTATCAAAAGTGAATAAGATATAGCAAATAAGAAAGGAATTACCAGTGTGCTATATTGTCTAGTAGTAAATCAGAAACAGGTGACTGCTATGTCAGTCTCCAGAAACATTCTTCATTTACGCGATGTCGGTTTATCAGATGCTAAAATCTATCAATGGATATTGGAAGACTTACTCTGAGTGCTTAGCAATATATATTCCTGTTGGATGACTACAAAGGCGACAGGATGTAGAACTGCAGGAAAGTTATTGTTCCTGAATCCATTGTGTGTCCGGAAATTATAAGCAGACAATTTGCTATTATATACTCTAAAGAGGCAAATGTTCCTGCTGAGCAGGGTCCTACATATATTATGCACCACCATCATGCATTGTATATTATTGCATGTGTGCAACATATGCATAAATCCTACCCAGAAACGGAATCATTTTTCTTTCTTTCTGCAACTTTTTTGTATTTCCTTTACCAGACATGATAGGAGAGTTCTTAAACTATACAATGTATGAAGTTTGTATAACGCAAAATCAACTTTTTATGGGTCGTTTTCCAACATGATGATGCCTAACAAGCTAAGCGTGTACGGGACAGACAAAAATTACAGAAGGCTCCAGGCTCTTGAGGAACAACAAGGCAAAGCACAAGAAGCAAGCAAGCAAAAGTGTGAAGAATGACATGGATACCTACTGTTTTCAGGTCTCTGCTGCCGTGTGATTTCCATTGTTGTTCTTTACACAGGACTAGTACAGCAACTTCTCCCTGCGAGTTTAGTCACCAAGCACTACACTTTCATCATGTATTGCAGTGTAGTGGACCTGTCGGGTGAATGATGGATGGATAATTGTCCCTTTCTCTACGCAACAAATGGTAAACGTGCTCTGTTTCGGTTGCTCGATCGATCCGTAATCAGAACTTGTGCTTCCGAAACAAGAAAACACCACACTAAAGGTTGAAAACACTACACGAAACAAGAAAACTTCTGCTACATTTCAGCACATTGCACGATCATCGAATTCAGAGTCGTGTGCGCGCGCGCGCAAAGAAGAGATGTAAAGAAATAACAGCAATCAGAGATTTCTAGACGGAAACAGGTGCATTAATAATCTCAAATTTGAACTTACATATTGCAATGTCTCACAAGAGCATCGTTCTTTTGATTTCTTTGCCTTCTATTACATGATTTCAATTTCGATTCGAGAGTTGGAACTCCAATTTAGAAGAATGAGAAAGAAAAAAGGATATGATCATGGCGATAGATCATAACATTTCTGTGAGCTGCCATCTACTACTACAACAATGGAAGCTTCACTCCCTGCTCGCCGAAGCGTGCGCTACGACCGCCGTCGGAGGTCGACGACAACCACGCTAACGTTATCCGCGCTGTGTCGGGCCAACGCGAGCTTGGTGAGCAGAATCGCCGCGTCGGAGCACGCCTTGTCGGAGCTCCCTTCCTCGGCCACCTCATCCGTTCCCTTCTCCGGGGAGTTGCTCCGCATGCACATCCGAACAACGTCGCAGGCCATCTCGTTGGTCACGACGTCCCACAGGCCGTCGCTCGCCAGGATCAGGCACTCGTCGTCGTCGCTCCTCTTCGTCACCGTCACCTCTGGCTCCGATATAACAAAGGGCTTCAGGTAGCTATCTCCTGTCGAATCGACGTGCAAACGCTCAAGTCATCGGATCGCTTCGTCCGGAAGCGTAAGCGTAGGGTGGGTTGCAGAAGTTTTGCTTACCGATGGCGCGAGACATGGCGAGCACGCCGAGGACCCTGGGGCCGTCCCAATAGATGACTCGACCACCGGCGTTTTCGATCCGCTGGAGCTCGTCCGGCCGGTCCGGCTGTCGAATCCAAGAGGCAGAGGAGTCAGTACAAATTGATCTCGTTAAAAGCAAACTGTCCGATCAGATCGCAACAGTTGCAGGTGTCATGACCGAAAAAAAAATCGCCGCGGGAAAAAGACGCCACTGACCTTGTGATCGGTCGAAAGGGGGACAGGGCCAACGTTCCGACGGCAGAGAACGGCACGCGAGTCGCCGCAGTTAGACACGACGATTCGGCTCGGTCCCACGACGGCGACGACGGCGGTGGAGCCAACGTGGTCGCACTTGGGCGTCTGGAGCTCGCACCGGCAGCTGGGGCTGGGCCGCGCGGCGGCAGCCACGGATCCACGTACCACGGCTTCGGCGTCCATGCGGGAGAAGCTTGACTCCATGACCGACCTCCACCAGGCCGCATCCTCCTGCGGCGCCGACGAAGCCTTGGACATCTCCTCCGCAACCAGCTCGTGCATCCGATCTCTACACGAAGCCGCGACCTAATATGACAAAATAAACAGAGAACGCACCGAGATGAGGGCTCCGAACGCAGAAGATACAAGAGATGCGAAAAAAGGCGAAGAAATCGAGCAGAATTATTACATGAGAGCAACCGTGGCCGTCGTAGACGGCGAAGAAATGGTGCGCAGCGGAAACACGAGGACCCATCCGGACGAAATCCGGCCGAACAGACACGGCGTCCTCCATGTCCCGCCGCCGCCCACAGACGGAAGTCATAGCGAACCCGGGGCACAGATCTCCGCCGTCGAATTCCGCTGCGCTCCCCTCCGAAAAGTTCGACTTCAACTGCCCCTCGCAGAGATCGAGCCCCGAACCATTCTCGCACCCGTCGCCGCTCACGTCCACGGCGCCCGCTTCGCAGGAAACCTCCCGAAAGACCGCCTTCGAACCGTTCTCAAGCTTCCGCCTCTTGCTGATGCCAACGACGGCCCCGGAGTCCTCCTCCTCATCCTCCTCCTCCGGAGCGGCCTCGGCAGGTTCCACCACCGGGGAGACCGAGCGTACGCGGCGGATCTCGATGCGCCGACGCCTGGCCGCGCGAGTGCTCGCCTCGCAGGCGACCGCGGCCGCCGTGACCGTCGCCGCCTCGGGTTTATTGACGATTTCCACACAAATCTCTGCCATCACCCAAAAGAAACAGACTACAACGAAAGAGCTCAAACCAACTGAGACCTCTTCCCAGAACCAGCTCGTTACAGAATTTGGAGATGGGGGGGAATAAAAATATGATAAGGCAAGCAACATAAAAAGCCTGCCGTGCGAAGTGGAGGGGGAAAGGGGGCAGGCGGGCAGCTGCCCGTCACCACCGTGGGCAGCCGGTAGAGGAGAGGACGGAGGTGGTCCCCAATCCCCTCAGTTGGGTGCGACGTCGCCGTCTCGCATCGAATCTGGTCCGTCCATCCGGCGGGATCCGCAGCATCTCGTTCCGGAGATG
This sequence comes from Pontederia crassipes, assembly GCA_030549335.1. Lineage (NCBI taxonomy): Eukaryota > Viridiplantae > Streptophyta > Magnoliopsida > Commelinales > Pontederiaceae > Pontederia > Pontederia crassipes. The sequence goes on along the minus strand of CM060188.1, from coordinate 11,725,831 downwards.
CGACGCGTGGAGCCTGTGGGTCATCGCCTCAAGGGAGGGGCGAAGCGGCCACGTGTCCCTTCTACGAGGCGCAGCAAAAACACACCACCTCCGGAAAGCCGTCACCGCCTTCGTGTTTTATGACACGTTTGTGGTCCCCACGCCCTCCCCCCAATAGGAAAACAGCGTGTGTCTTTAGTCTTTACTTTATTTTGAAGAGGAAAAAAAGAATTTAAATGGAATTAAGGCGACTTTTTCATTTTTCTCGTTAACAGTTTCTTTGTTGGGTCCTCTCGCGGTTTTTTGACACCTGGCAAACGCTTCGTCTTCCATCTTTATCATCTTTTTTTGCACCGTGTTCTGATTCCTTTTTCTCCTTAATTATCCTATTCGAAACGTGACTATCTCGGACAATTGTTTTTAGATATATACATATATTTACAATATATATATTCATCATCATTAATTAAAATGATAACAGTGTATTTTGGAGTGAAGGTTCAAAAGAAAACGTTAGCTTGGAATAAAAAAAATTAGATTGTGGTCGTGACGCTCCGAAATATTGAAAAATAAAATAATGTATATTATTATTTAATCTGAAAATTGAGATATTTAAGTAGATAAAAAGAGGAGTTTTTTTTTTCTAGAAGAAATAATAGTGTATGTAACTAGAAAATGAGAAATAAAATAGATTTTTAATACTTATAAAATAATAATTAGAGAAATAAAAATGAAAAGTTAAGAATTTATAATTTTAATTCGATTTCTAAATATAATTCTCTAGGCAAATTAAATTGAATTCAAAAAATATTATGATGAATTTCAACTCATATAAATAGCGTATATCCCCTCTCTCATAAATTAACCGGTTCTTTTTTTTTCAAATTCCAAGACATTCCAACGTGATTTGATGTGCATATCGAGCGCGTTTGGTTGGGAACATTTCGCAATAACATCGCGAAATATTTCAATAAAAGTTCTCGAAAGTTCTTGCCGAAAGCAAGAACATTTCTTTCTTTTCAACTTCTCCACCGCATTCTTTGACTTTTTATTTCATTTATTTTTTAATTATTTTATAATATATGCATATATAATTTAGAATAAATTAATATATTATTAGGGATATTATAACATAATTTATTAAATGCTATTAATTAAAAATTATAAAATAATTAGTTCTAGTAATTAATAAATATTTTATTAATTAAACTATTCAATTATTTTTTAAAAAAATATATTATATTTGGATCTTAAAATGTATGTAAATTATAATATTAATAATATTTAAAAGATTTAATCAAAATAAATAAAAATAATATAATAATTTACGTAAAATATAATATTAATAACATATTCTTATTCATTATACTTTTATACCTCATAAAATAATAGATTATATTCTTAGTTCTCCTTTTTTATACAAACACCCACTAAAACTTATTCATCATATCAACTTTTTAAATTCTCGTCATTACACTTTTTCATCCAAATATCAACTCAAATTTTTCTATCAAATCTATTAGTTCTCGAGAACTAATGTTCTCTCAATATTCCCGTACCAAACACTGCCATCGAGTAGAGGTGGATAAACGGACTATATCGGCCATTTATAACGGCCATGATCAAACGAATCATATTATTAGATTTATGTCATGTGTAGAGATTTTGATTAGATCCATTATTAAGGTTCATAAGTTTTTCATATTTTTCATAAATTAGGGGTTGAACTCTAGATTTAGGAATTGAATGTTTTTTGTATAATTTTTTATGTTCTTACAATCCTATATTGCCCAAAAAATATGTATGTATCATTTTTTATGTTGTATATTGAGTTCCCCAAAGTTTTGGATAAAAAATCATATAAAAATCATGCTTACGTCGAGTTCTAGGACGCTTCATGACTGTGACGATCCCCATCACGCGAAATCTGTGTCGAAACAAGGTCTCGCACACAACCGTGACAGACAGTGTAACGACTGTGATAGACTAGGCACGACCGTGACGACACCCGTCACGACCATGAGCGAGAGGTTCGTATAGTTGGGTCCAAACTGGACTCGCACACGACTGTGTGCGTGAAAGCACTGTCGTGATATGAAAAGTGTCACAGTCGTGACATACCCTGGCATGGTCATGACCAATACTCAATGGACTAGATAACGTTTCAAGTCACGATCACAATCGTGACCGATTAAAATGTTGAGTATATGATATTTAAAAGTTATTTTTGAAGTATTACTAGTATGTACTAATGTTTGTTAATTGTATAAGAACTTAGATACACATATATGCATGTTTATCACGTAACTAAATTAAAATATGAAGATGGAGCGATGTTAATGATTATTGATTGAAATTAATCCACTTATGGATGATGTTACATGTCGATCATCTATGTTCATTTATTGAATTTTCTCCGAAATGATCGTTACACACATCAGCATTGATGTGTCATTCTAATGTCGCCCTCGGGTAAAGGTTCTTCAAAATAATCGTTACACACATCGATAGTGGTGTGTGCATTTTGATGTCACCTTGGAGCGAAAGTGGAGCATTTTTTCCAAGACTTAACTAGCCTATTGAAAGGGCAACGATATAGATTCCAACTATCGGAAGATATAACATTAAGAAGAGTCAATGATTGATCGAATGGAAATGTCTCACGAAAGTGGAAGTCCGAAAGGATTATGAAGCAATCATGAGGAAAAGATGTTGATGCAATGATTATGGAAAGTGTATATCACTTGCCTATGCATTGAATTGTTGTGAATGTTTTCATATTATATGTATGATGATATGATTACATATTTTTCATGCTATTATTTATAAATGCATGATGATAGATTGGTGTCAACGATTAACATGTATATCATATGTTAAGTACATAGCATGCATATTATTCATTCCAATTATACGAAGATAATGCATATTATGTAATATGCTATTTAGGATCATGGCATCGTATTGCATGGCATTTACATACTCTAGTGGAAATTCATGCACTCTGAATTCGTGCAGGTGCCCAATTATTTGATGGACGGTGGTTGAGCTCATGACGAGACAGATTACACAATGGTCTAGATTTTGAGAGCCATGATGTCATGAAATATTTTATTATGTTTTCAAAAAAAATTTTGTTTAATGATGACTATTAGATTTATTTTCTCAATTATATAAACTATTTTGATGTTCTCCAACTATGTTTTAATGAGTTATTTTATCTTATTTAATTTATTAAGTTTTTGTTGTATTGATGAAAAATTATATTTTATTATGATTATGTGATAACGAACGACTAACACAATCGAATTATCTAATTTTTTTGACATTGGAAATGAAATTTTGGGGTGTTACAATTTTTGTCTTTAATTTTAACTTTATATGTTCAAAGGGAGTTCGCATTCAACTCAGGAATTCACACTCTTTATGTTTTTAACTTGAACTTTACACATGCAATGTTAAGAATGTTGGCATTGTTTGGAAACTCCAAAATGATGATTGTTTAAGGCTTGCTTCTCTTATTGATGATCTTTCATGATATTTTTTTGGCAATGTCAACTAGGTTCGCAACGTGAGCAATTTGACATCATCAAATGATTATTTATCAATTTCTCTAAATTCGTATCGTGTCAATTTGATTGTCAAGAAGAAAGAACTCTTAAATTTCTTGAGTAGGTTGGCAAAGTGAGTTGTTTTGAGATCATGACGAGAGTGCAAGGAAAATGATTGTTAAATAATATTTATGGTTCAATGAATATTTTTTTCTATCTAGACTCACTAATCTTCACGATTAATATCATTCGATTAATTTGATATTCAGACGAAAGTAATATGAATAAATTATAATCAAAATGATGACTCTAAGAATTAAACATGAGGATACTAGCACTCAATGATCTTAAGACACAATTCATTATCCGACTATGTCAATCATGTTTAAATGGTTAAATGAATAATTGATGTGAGTATAATCAATTTAAATTATTTATTCAATTGACTGATATTTATTATTCATCGATAGCTTTCACATTAATATTTTATTTATGCATATTTGATATTATATTTTATGTAATTAAATGATAATATATATGCTAAAATTTTATGGATGGCACATGAATATAAATATAAAAAATAGTTATTTTGATAGAAAGATAATGTAAAAATATGTCTCTAATTTATAAATGATTAAATATTTTATAGGGGTTTTATCGCCGAAAAAGGTTATAGCCTTAACTTTTATGTAAAAAATATTATGTTTAAATCTTTTGTGTCAAAGTAAAAGGGTCAAATTATAGAAGGGATTAAGGAAGTTGTGGACCCAACTTTGGGTCCATAGCTATGGACCACCGTCGATAATGAGATCGACGGCGGCCTTTCTCAACTTTCAATTAACGCAATTTAATGTTGAAAATCGATGGTTTGGTTCACTTTTTATTGGTTCAGCCAAGACGCATGAGATTTTTTTTCCGATCCCCTTGCCTCTGCTCCTTTTTTCGATCTCCCTCATCTCCGTTCGCTTTGCTGCCCATCGAAAGCCATCCCGCCATCATGTTCTATGAAGACAGTCCCCGAATGTCGGATCTGAAGAAGACACCCCGAACGCTGGATTTGAACACGATGACCTTGAATGCCGGATGTGAAGGCGCCGCCTCCTTAATGTTCGATCTGAATATGCTGCCCTTGAATGTCGAATCTGAGGATGCTGCCACCTCAAACACCTAAGAACAACTCACACAAAGGCTCTGCTTTATCGTCAGAGGGGGTGGTGTCAATCTTCCAGCAAAGTTCCTTGCACTTGTACCCCTTGCACTTGTACAACACCCATGAATCGTCGCTCTTGATATGAGCAAAACCTACAGCTCACTGTTATTTCTTTGTAGCAGAACTAAAAGATCAGCATAGCTCTTCAAAGATGTGAAAGGGGAAAATATGGAACCAACTTTATTTTTGTTTTCACAATTAATCATTTGGAAAAATTCATTAATATTGTTTCTTTTCACAGTATGAAACACAAATCTTGGTGTGCAACCTGAACATTGAGAACTATGTACTGAACTACAGGCATGCACCACTCATGTTGCCCCTTCATGATGCAACACGATGTGGTGGTATTGGGCTGTGAAGAGACCTCATCTATCTCGTAGAAGGAATTTTTGCAGGATATTTGTTTGATTGCTCATGAGGAAGATGACGATCGCTCAGAAGATGACAGCATGGCTTTCGGCTGCAAAGTCAAGGGGGAGGCGAGGGGGATCCAGAAAAACGTTCGCGAGTTTTCGTTGAACCGATAGAGTGTGAACCAAACCACGCGGTTTGAGAGAAAAAAAGGCTACCGTCGATCTCATGATGGATGGCAGTCCATAGCTGTGGACCAATTTTGGGTCCACAGCATCCTTATTCCCATTATAAAAATGGAAAAAAGGAATATGTGGACCCAAAATAGGTTCACATATATGGACTCATCCTTGATCGATAAATCAATGGTGATTCTTTGATAAATATTTTTTTGAGTGAATTTAAAATAAATTTAAGACCACCATTGATTTGTAAATCAATGATAATCCACATATGTGGACCCATCTTGGGTCCACACAATCCTCAATCCCTATAAAAATAAGTTATTGTGACAAACTCTTCCACAAATATTTAAGACTTGGGTGTAGAGTCGTGACCATTATTTGGAATATATTAAAGTGGTTTAGGAATAAATTAAAAGTATGGATTAGGTCGAATTTGGAGTAGGCACGTGTGAAGTGCCAGACGGATGGGGGTGGGTTGATTGACTCGATAGCTGGGTGGTCGGCAGCTACGAAAGAGTGACACGCATCCATCGCTTGCGTGTACTCCAGTCAGCGTTCCTTGTTGTCCTCATCATAAAAGGCCACGTCTTCTTCTCCTCCGCCCTCCTCTCTATAACACAAAGTAATGGATGAGCAGCTTTTCTTCATCACCTTTTTTTTTTAAGATACAAGGTAATTATAAGTTAGGAATTATGATGAAATAGTAAATAAATTCTTTTTGTTTAAATAAGGTATCAAATTTGAGTTATTGTGAATATAAAAATATTTTATTAAGAGTCTCATGTGTCACTATCAAGTATATGACACGAAAACACTTAATCGAATTAGTTAGACTCGATGATGAGCTGTGAGCAATGTGTTCTTTGATCCTATTTGATATGAATATTATTCTTATTTTTATTGTCAAACATCAATTTTGCAAATATATAAATTCCACAATAATAATTACAGAACAAAAATAAAATAAAGATGAATTTATTCTTGCTCCATTCAAGAACATTACTCTTCTTAACTTAGAAATAAAATGAAGAACTCATTAATCTTTTAATGGGCATAATATCAGTGTCGTTAACGTTATTGACTTAAAAAAAAAAGTAGTGGACGAACTTGAAAATAAATGACAAGAGACTCGTTAACTACATAAAAACAATAATAGAAGATTTTGGGAATATAATTATAATGCAATTTATGTATAAGATCTTTTTCTTCAACAAATCTTTTGCATTGTTTTATTTTCTATTTTTCATGTACCATGTTATCACGATCAATAATGTAGCCTTTTAAATCAACTCAAGGTTATTTGGTGAATAATGAACGCAAGATTTTAACTCGTTTCATAAAGACCAAGAATTTGAGTTTCGAATCGAACTTTTTTTTTTCGTGCTTGATCTCAATAGTCTTTTCTTATAATAGACAAAAAAAGGATTTAGCTAATTAATTAAGGGTTTAACTTTTAACAATGAATAAATACCACCATTGACGTTATAACATTTTGACTAATTAGTTTAATAAATAGTTAACCAGCATAATAGTGCAACTAGTTAAAAAAATATTTTTAGCCCATTTGAATGTAGAAAATTTTCAAGTTCGAATTCATGTGAATATAAAAAAAATTGTGAGCATTATTAAACATACGACGCAAGATGATTTGATTGGATTAGTCGAATTCGATGATAGACCAATCTTCAACTTGTGTATAATGTGTATAATATTTAACACCGCGCGAGTTGGGTAGTAGACACTATTCTCATATATTAATGACTAACAACCAAAAAAAAATCTATACGTGATTACCAGATAATTATTCATATCTAGATTATCATCATCTTTATCTTGTATACGTTTTTTTTAAGTGTAACCAAATTAATATTTTTTTAATATTATACTTTTTAAGGTGGAAAAACATATATTATTAACATGACAATAATGGTGGATTAGAGGGAAAATAAAACATTCGTAACAGTTGATCCACCATGCATCCGGTTTGGGTACGGTATTAGTACTTTTCTTTTTCATGATTTGAAAGAAAAAAGAGAGAGATGTAATTGTAGTTAAACGTCTTCTCAATTGTATACGTGTTCGACGTACAAAAAAATCACATTTATCATTCATTAACAAAAAGCAAAAAAAAAAAATTTGTTGTCCTCAAATTTTCATCACATCCACAAATTTGTAGGATCGACAAATATATGAACGATTTGGAGATAAAATAAATTGACTTTTATATATATATAAAATGGACTAATAGAGTTAAAGATGGGCATGTGGGTTGTCGTCTGTACTATTTCTTACCAGATGCCGCATGCTTTGCTGACCAAATAGGAGCCAAACTTATAACCATGAATTGATGGATGGCCTGCCCCCACACAAAGAAAGGGAAAATACATAAATGGATTTTTTATACTTTTAATTATTTTTTACGTGCATCCCATTAATATCTAGAATCACTAGCATTTAATTAATTTAACATCAAGAGAACGAAATTATTTGTTCACATGTGTGGGTGTGTGTTTTTTTATTTTTCAAAATTATTGTTTCCTTGTATTAAATTGAGTCTTCTTTCAGGGAATAAAAAAGGAAATAATAAAGTTAATTGAGATTGCTTATAATCGGATTTGAGAGCACAATCTCCTCAAGTAATTGTCTCAATCGATTTTATATTTTACAATTTTTACAATTCAATAGAAATAATTGTCGCCGTCGTCCTGAAATAATATTAAAATTTATATATTTGCGTAGAGGGTCCGAACTCCGAAGGATAAATAAAAAGGGGCAGGATGCCGGCTATTGAGAATTATCATAATGGTCAAGATTTATTTATATCATTTCGTACACAAAATTAATCGGATTAGTAGTTCGAAAAATCGATGATTTATTATCGGAAAAAAGGGGTGTGCCATCTGTCTACTATGGAAGGGATCACTATCAGGAAGATATGTGAAGATCTTGTGATGGGGCCAATAGCTTTTTACAAAGATATGTGTATTCTTGTAGCGTGACTTGCCGTATCTGTTTGTTCATCCCCCCTTTCTGCTTCATGCATTCATCCAATCTATTACATGCCCATTCCACCCCCCCCCCCCCCCCCCCCCCCCCCCCCCCACCCCGCAAATCGAATTATACATATTATATGCACACACCCACATTGAAATCAAACATGATTTTTCTTTTTTGGTAAAAGTTTGAATGATGCACTGTTCTAAAAGCATTGGATGACATGAATTTTGTAAAAACTTTAATCGCTACTGTTCCCTTGAATGCTAATAGAACGAGTACAGTGCATCTCTTGCTAGGTTATAACGATATGAGGTGTAAGAAATAAGATGATTTTATTGAATAGTTTTATATGAACAAAATATGAAGATAGTCTTGTATTTATATTATAGCTATTCCTGCACTTATTAAAATATATTTTAAATTTATATAGATTAAAAGTTCGAAGCGAACAATATTTTAATTGGATCATGGGGTATTACAAAATGATATTAGAGTGTGCTTACTTAAATCATGTGAAAAACACAGGCCATAGGCCTATACGGATCCCGTTCAACGAGGACGTTAAATTTTTTATGGAAAAAATTATAACGACATGAAGTATAAGGATCAAGATAGTCTCATTGAATAGTTTCACATGAGTAAAATACGAAGATGATCATGAGCTTATATGTAACTATCATCTCCACCTGTTAAGAAGTGGTTTAAATTCGTGCGAGTCAAAAGTTCAAAGCGAATAATTTGATTGGATTAGAGGTATGATTTTTTTATCATTTTAATTATTTTATAAACCATAAACATATCATTTTAAAAGTAAATCTTTAGAATAATTTTAGGAAAAAAAAACACTACATCTTCCCACTTGTCTACTGGGCCTATAATGAGACGTCCCATCATCCCTCATCGTTTCAATAACGAGGCTTTGGGTTCTTAATCGGCCCACAGGGAACATCACTAGTGTGTTCACGCTTAAAATAGACCTGGGCCTTCTTGTCATAACAATTGGACTTCATTGTTAATGTAAATGAGCTTCTCCACTAAACGCCCAAGACTTTGATAGTTTCATCCCTTCTCCTTATGAATTATAATATATGAAATTAATGAGAAAAGTATAACTATTTTTTTAAATCCTCGAAGACTACTAATAATGTAGAATTGATCTTCATTATTATTATTATTATTATTATTATTATTATTATTATTATTATTATTATTATTATTATTATTATTATTATTATTATTATTATTATTATTATTATTATTATTATTATTATTATTATTATTATTATTATTATTATTATTATTATTATTATTATTATTATTATTATTATTATTATTATTATTATTATTATTATTATTATTATTATTCAGTACTGTTAAAAAAATTGTATAATTACAGAAGTCAGCAAAGCCTTAGCATTAGAGTGGGGGTTGCTACGTACTTGATCGAGGTCAATTTTTAAGCTAATTAACTCTGATCGACTCTACATTTGCTGCATTCCATGACATCTTTCTTTAAGTAATCCGCATCGTGCAAACATCATTTAAATTGTCAAACCAAAGAATACGTTTCATTAATTAGAGACAAGCTGGTTCGATACACATTCTTCTGGTCAATCGCTTCTTTGATCCAATTGTCACATGACATAGACCAATTGCGTACCAGGAAGGGTGGTATTGTGGTGATATATATGTGTGTATATGTATATATATGAAAGATAAAAAAGTATACTGCACATACTGATCGATGCTGCGCAAAATAATAAGTCAATCGACTTACTATTGACGATAGATTTTTGTTATACAATAAGTCGATGTGTGTGAGGGCAGTTCAATTGGTGCCGACATATCCGTCATGAACCTCTACATTAACAGGTATTTCGAAATACCTAATTTGTTATTAGATCGTGTTCTTTTTATTCAACACATACAATTGGTGAACGAATTCTCTCTCATACACAGTGCAATTTGACCAATTGAATTTCCAATAGATCATCTATCATTAGGCATCTCAAGAAAAAAAAACATTAATACGAAAAAAAATGACCATGCAAGAATGGTAACGATTCATACGTAGATGGGCAGAAGGTCTACGAAACTTTTTCTCCAGAATTCATAAAATTCTACCCGTTTGCATTGCACTTGGCAACTTGGATTAAAATAGGGATTTATTCATCTCAACAAGCAATTGAACGAAACGTATATATGTACACATACATATATATCTATATAGTACATATATAGGTTAGTGCTTTGCGGATCGTGATGAAAGATTCCCCAAGTATAATAAGTCAGATTTTTATGTTTTTTTGTTATTATTTTTTGCTGCATTTTTGTATGTGAAACCAGCCTGAATACGACAGCTAATCAATAAAAAATGTGCATGTAGATCAGTGGCATTAATGTAAGATTGAGTGAATGGTCAATGTGTCACGATCACAAATAAGCTTTTATAAGTTGAAAGCAAAAGTTGCAATTAATTGCAGTCATCCTAGCTCACTTAGGATGACTGATTCAATTAGTACAAGCTTCACCCGTTCTCCTTGTGAAATGTTCATCCTGTGGATGTTAATTAGATTGCGTCAAGTCATGACATGCATGCATCATTCATTAATAGATAACCTCTAACTCGTTCATTAATTAAATGTATACCAAAACCAAAATAGGAGATGTAACTATATATCAAGCTGCAAAGGAAAGGAAAGGGTTATAGATCGGCTTAATGAATGTGTGTAAATTACTTTTACTTTTTGAGTTACATTTATCAAAAGATCCAACGATTATGATTCTGATTTTTGAAATTAATAAGTCATCTACTATGTACAAATATAGGCCAAAATTTTGTTGACACATACGCATTAAATTTTATGTAATCTCCGAGTTTAATGAAAGTGTAATACTTTTATTTACAATTTATGTCAATCAAAAGATTATTAATTATATATACAGATCGAATTTAGAAATTGTCTCTTTAGCTAAAAAGTTATTCACGTACAACATTGCTTGTTGCATGCATGTGAAGGAGCAAACGGATGTGGATTACATGATTCCTTGTGACATTTGAAGCATCAAAGAATGAAGGCGCCTATCAGAACTACAGTACTAACGAGTTCACTTACATGAGTTCTGATTTAATTACTTGGAATTTCAAACGTTTTGCGTTGTGGGCAAGATGTAAATGTCGCTGCAAACATCGAACGTATTATATATTTGGAACTCTGAAGTGACAGTGGTTGAATGAAGACATGCTGAGATCGATCAGCATCTGTAAATAGTAAACCCAACTCTTGGTATAATAATTATATGCGAGGGCCAATTAGCTATATATTGCGATTCACATATAATAATTAATGAATTAATTAATGATCGACATATATATTGTTAACAAGCGTGGACTCACCACTGAGAAGCATAGAGTTGGATTCGCAGAGGTACTTACGCGAAGATTGCAACATTGATGTAAGATTCTATTGTCAATTTGAAGGATGTAGAACGATGTAGTTACTTGTGAGTTGTGACACTCTCCACATGGATGGGCCACATTTGGCGATTGGACGTGAATATATGCTACCTACCTTTCTTTTAGAGAAAAAGATGGTTAACCAAACTATCATTTTATCAAACCGCCCCCTGATGCTTTGACTAGGATGCCTAATTATATGAGTTGAATCAAAATGGTCACTAGTAATTTAGAATTAGCTATAACTAATCCCAGTCTAAATAGCATATATGTCTATAATATGACCGACGATACGAGAAATGCATACCATCTGTCTTTTTTTTTCGTGCTAACTAGCAATTAGGCATATCATTAATATAATTATCCACAATCTATGCATATATGCATGCATGGATTTCCATATACATGAAGAGATCAAAATATTAATATTCACCAGAAATAGCAACCATGAAGGGCGAGAGGAGACTTTTTCTTTCGTTTCACTACTGATCGTAGCATCCTGCCTGTCATGCTCACATGATAGTTGCTAGAGACCATATAAACCAATATTGTTCTTTCCTACCCATATATATATATATATATATATATATATATATATATATATATATATATATAATGTTCTTGTGAAACTAATAAACCAGAATCACCCAATGAAGGATTCAATTGGAACATGGATATGTATAAGAACAGTAGTAAATCAAAATTTTAAAGCATCAACGACTAAAAGAATTTGTGCTCTGAAATCCTTGTTTGTTAATTATGTCCAAAAGATGACCACATTGGAATTGAAGGGTAGGACAAAAGAGCCCAACCACTCTCACAAGAGAACAATAGGTGAATCAATACTATAACCTAACTTTTTTGTGCAATGGCGCCTTACGAGTATGGGGCATAATAAAAAAAAATAAAACTATATAGACAAGACCCACATTTATTATAAATCCATTAAATTATTTTTATTTATGAAATTAAATAAAGTTTACTAGGTTCTTGCTTAACTAAGTTACCTCCTCAGGCAACCATAATTAAGGAGGGTCATTATGCACCTAAACTTTCCCTCGAGCTCATTGGACAAGTGATGAAAGCCGTAATACTTGGGATTCTAAACGAGCTAAAGCTCAAATATGTTCCCTAATTATAATTAAAACACTTTACAATTAAAAGCATTGGAGGTCTCGTAGTCAGAATTGAATTCATATTTGTATATTGTAATAGGTGAGCTGCTGGAGAGTACTAATTTACACGAAATTAAATTCTTCATTTGCAGGAGTGTCCATGTAAAATTTCTAGAAAAATTAGCATATCATGTGAAATAGAAAAGATTATATTTTTTTCTGAACTTTCTCATGTAATAATATGTTGTCCCCGTCCTATGGATAATGTATAAAAAAATGAATCTTTTAAATCTTTTGTGTTTTTAGCGCGTGCAATTTTTTTTCTCATCTTAAAGTCTTAACATAATACGAAAGGGGATAACATATAAGAATGCTGGTTAAGGTTGCATGCTTATATGTGTACATATATGTATGTATTATGGACTCTTCGTCCATTCAAAATCTAAGTTAGAGAATAATAATTGAGAAACTCACTTGTAGTTTCTTGGACTCGCAACTTAAGGCAACTGAAAAAACTTGACTCTCATCTGAAGTAAGAGATAAACCGAATCCTAATGAAATAAACTTAACAAAATAAAATTTGTTTTCAAACTCTAAAATTTGTTTATATTTAAGTTATATTTATAGTCGACCAAAACGATTCTATTAACATAACTTAATTTTTATTCATAGTAAACATTAAATGTACCAAGTTAAATACAGAAATGAATAAAGGATTTAGTACTGGAATAATTAAAGGTTAATTTAATATTAGTAACGCAAAAGACAATCATTGACACACACGCATGACATGTGAATCGAATCTCTTTATCCAACAAGGTAACTAATTAAACGTCGATACATTCCATATGTGAAAATTGCGTGTGTGCGTATATATTTAGCTTGATCATCAAACTAATTAATTGATTAGGCGATTTGAGGTTGGAAAAAAACTTGTTTAACTTTGATGTTCCTTGGACGGAGCCATTCAGTTCAACCTTTTGGAGTTACTTATAAATATGAACTTGTTTTAATTGCTTCATTCTTTTTCCTGTTCAAACTTATGACATCTGATAGAACTAATCAAGGTGTGTTTCCTTGTAAGACACTCCAATTGTTTTATATCTTATTTACTGATAAGGTGAATATTTGAGACTAACAAAACTTTTATCCAATTCATATCACGTCAACCGGAGAATTTTATAACCTATATAGTGAACAACGTGGCATCTGCAGACTGCATAAGATAAAAGAGACTGAAGATTACGTGCACCCAAAGTAGGTCAGATTACCATTGATCTGTAAATTAATGATAGTATTAATTTCATTATAAATTCACTTTAAAACCATTTATTAAAGTTCATCATTGATTTATGAATCAAAGATAGTCCACATATGTGGATCCAAAATGAGTTCACATATTCCTTAAATCCAAGATAAAATTGACATCTAAGGAAAAAAAAGGAGAGAAATCAAATCGACCATGACACATTGACACTTGTATATAGCCAAGAATGTAACAAGTCGATCTATTTGTATACAACCTTGTTAAGGTATCCATAATTATTGTTTAAGAAAGAGAAAACTAGCAATAAAGCTCTAACATTTCAACCTTGTTGAATTTTTCACCTTCGTCATTTATAAAAATCGGATTGTTTTCACATGTGTATTGGGAAATAACATGTACAATTAGCCTCATACGTGCATGCTAAGGTATTCATACAGTCATACGAATTCATGTATGAAAAATGTGCTTACAGCATTGCTCATCCTCCCTCCCTCCCCACCCACCCACAGTCACAAGAAATTTTCACAACAGAAACAGACGAGGGTCACTTCGATGTCCACAACTAGCTCGTTCCATAAACATTATCAGACAACTTTGCGCCAGACAAGATTTAATTTGTAGAGACTTACTGTATCAATTAAACTAGCTAGAGTAGTACAAAATCTAAAGTGTCAAAACTTGTCGACATTACGGAACAATTTAAACACATGCGAAAAAGACAACAAAAGTCGGGCCAGTGACCTAGCGAGGTACTTACTGTTCATGGTGTGGAGACTTGGGAAGACCATCCGGCCAGATCGATGTTGGTTGACTGTAGGACCCTCGTCCACACTTTTAAATGATTTAAGCGGTCTTCACTCTCTCATCGAAGTATATAACTCACTCTAATCACAATCTTCGTTTGGGTAAAGTCTATTAATTACTTCGATGCATACTTACAAGTACAATTATATATATATATATATGCAGCTGTCGTTTATCCACCTTTAAAGCATTATTATGCAATAAGGAAATAATAAAAAAAGCATGTACTAAGGCACGGTGCCATGGGTGGAAATCAGACTCCACGGCCAGAACAAGTAACTTCACGAGCGTAGGATAGGGGCCGGAGACACGGAGATTACCTTGAGAGCCGGGGGTTGTTCTCTAGATCCCTGCCTCTTGCCTCCTTCATAGATTCTCATGTGCAATAATTTGTCTGTAACTTCGATACATATGCTTTCCTGATCCATGTATGTATTCCTCTAGCTTCCTCCCAAGTGCAAACCCCTTGTGGAGATGGATTCGTGAGCAGAAACCTTTCAAGTAGCCGCTTTATATTTGTAGTCCCTCGCTGACATCGCCTTGGCTAGCCGTCCATGCAGTGAGGTCATTATGGATCAAGCAAGGCACTGGACGTGGACAAGAAGGTACGCCGTGCGGCCCTTCGTCGGTGCCCAGACGCCTCCAGCGCTCGCTGTCGGTGGCTCCTCCTACAGAGAGTCTTGGGAGGAGCAAGTCTTCGCCGAAGACGCTGCAGGTCACTTGGGGGGCTGCGTGTGGCCTCCAAGGTCCTACTCGTGCAGTTTCTGCAGGCGCGAATTCCGCTCGGCGCAGGCGTTGGGCGGCCACATGAACGTCCACAGGAGGGATCGAGCGAGGCTCAAGCAGTCCTCAAGCCCCACCTCCGACTCCCTTGAGGACCAAGAGCATCCGATTCCTTGTACAGATACAGGCACACAGTATCAACAACAGGTTGCCTCCCTTGTATATGGCGCCACCTCCAGAAACCCTAACCCTAGCAACTCTGGCGTTGTAGCATCGTCTGTCTCTTCTGAAATCCTTGTTCGTTCCGCCGTGGAGAGCTGGAGTGCGATTCCCATCTTGTCTGCTCCATTTTCTTCATCGCGCGATAGTGAAAATAGGAAGCCGGAGCCTCAACTTTACACGGTGGCCGGATCTTTCATAGACGCCATGCCACTTCATGATCTGCACACGGTTTCGGAGCTAAAACTCGGGAGAGAGTCAACTTTTGCGTCGAAGTTGGAATCATGTGGACTGCGGAGGCGGAGGGGGACTGAGGAAGATGACGATGACGATCTCACCTGTAGCAAGAGACGAAGAACAGACACCATAAATTTTTCAGTCATGGAACAACCCTCTTCAGGTGGTGACCTCCGAACTCTCCCATCCGAGGTGCTTGGCCCTAAACCTACCGAAGCTACCGAAGAGCTGGATCTTGAGCTTAGGCTCGGAGATCCTCCAAAAGTTAGTAAGTAAACTGTTGCAGATCCATCTACTTGGACAAGTATACATTTTATTTGTTGTTCTACCATAATGAATCCTTGAATTTCTTGCAAATCTCAATTCTTGGTTATTTACTCTTTATATCAATTTTCGATTTGTTTCTTCGCGAGGTAGCATATTCGATCATTCTGAGTGTTTTGCTTCCAAGTGTTTCTCTTAGATCTGAGATCTTCAAGGTATGGATCCCATATATTGCATGTGATGATGGCAGTTCGATGGCAATATTGCGACGATGTGTCTTTCATCTTTCGAAATAGGAGCTAGATGATGATTAAGAAGAAGCCTAACAAATTTTTATCCTATTGTTTTCTCTTTCATGTGGAACATACAACACACACACTGGAGTGATACTCATCAAGATCTATTTATCTATCTATCTATCTATCTATCTATCTATCTATCTCAGATAGTCACAAGTGGTTTTGTTCCTGTATATGCATATCTTGATCCAGCTCTGTGGACATTGAAGGAACTAAGGATGTACTAATCTTATAATTAAGCCGATATTGATGATAAATATTCAAGTGAAAAGAGAAAAGAACAACTGCGCTAGAGAATTGCATGAAATTTTTAAATGATATATTTCTAACTGAAATTTCATCCTCAGCAAACTCATTAAGATACAGGAATTTTATCTTCCATTCTTTTCCCTTTACTTCCTTACTGACGCAATTCATCTGATCATGATTTATGCCAACATCGTTTCCTTTCTCCTTGTGATCGACTGCCTTCTTTTATCACATTGCTGGGATTGAATGAGCAAATAATGTTATAATTGATAGGATACGTTAAAGTGATTTTGAGCTCAAGTACATTTATATATATGCTTGTATTAAGGATTTTGCTAATACCGTAATACACATAGCAGCATATGACCTCACAAATGGACAAGCATTTTCCATCAGGAATGTCGATTCTTTTGAATGTTTTCAGACCAAAAGCCCTCAATTGAATAATTTACAGTAAAATGTATTGTCAGGGTTCTGTGATTGCACCAGACCGAGCAGCTAAGCGTTGTAAGTGCATGGAAAGTGATGAGGCTGTTCCTTTCTCTAGTCCCTACTAGGCCTCGGTACTTACTGACATATTCCTCCAGTAGAACTAAAACCACGTGCATGTGAGAGGATATATAGTTCCTGGTGCATCAGTACACGGATTCCCTTTTCTGTAGGATTCCACGCATGAGATCGACAGAAGTAACTCTCTTCTCCATAAATCCCTCTATTTGCTTTCTGTTCTTATATTTCTCGTCATCAGCAAGGTCCACATCCCCAAAAAGCCACCCAACTAATCCCTGGAATTATTCCATTAAAGTATTAGCCATCACGCATTTATCAAAGTGAAGGGAATAACCATGGCCGCTTTGTGCGCTGTTTTTGTTCTTTCTTCTGCGTGTATATGGCTGATCTGGAGAATTAAATAACTAAGCCCAGCCGTCTGCAGCACATAGCATTCATGCACTGCAGAAGATTTGGGGTTCATCATTCTACCCTTTGAAAGAAGCTAGATTACGCGTCAAAGCATGCAGGAGCCTGGCAAACTTTCAGTGTGTGTAGATCGTTGTGTGTACACATTATATATGTCAACTCTTGAATTAATGCACTGCCGAATATTTGATGGTAGCTACAGAAGAATTTAAGAAGGTGCCGGGCGAATGTTTTCCCCACAAGGGGTGGGGATTGAGGAAATGGCATGAAAATGGAGGCTTTGGGAGAAGGGTTCCATAGGCCAGAAGTTGCCCAATTGGTGTAAGACAGATGCATTTCGGTGGAGACCTTTGAGTTCTACGATTTACTGAATCTGTGTAAGAGAGGTATTAAATATAGGGCTACCTTTGTCATGTCTTGCATTGGGATGCTGTATATATTGTGGACAATTAAGTTTTGTTCAGTGATGAACAGCTACTAGTAGTAGAGGTATGTCTTGGCCTGATTGAGGTGCTGAATGCATTCATGGCCAGTGATGAGCAGCAGTAGCACATGGTAGGACTTAGGACTAGTGTCACTTAATTTATTAGGTTGAGGTATTATATAATTCGGGAGAGGAATGAGGACTCACAGCAAGGGAGAGCAAACTAAGCTTGAAGAAGGAGTTGCTTAGGCGCCTTAGGCACATTACTAGGTGATTAGCTGTGTCACTGTATATTAACATAACTTTTAGGTTTTGTACAATGCTGCTGCACATTAAATAGGACATCAGGAATGATTTTAAAAGAATGGGAGAGAGAATATGGAATCAAATGTACTGAGAAAATTACTGCTGTTCAGTACTTGTTTTCTGAACAAAAAGACAAGCTCAGGATTATATTTTACACCGAGAGTATGTGAAAGATTCTTTCTCTCCCTCTCTCTACCTTGTTATTTTTTTCTCGTTAATTTCCAACTTGGATTTTGTTGTAGTATTGTTAGTACGTACTGTGACTATGGAGCCACATGCAGGACATGCACGTTCTAGCAAAATCACACTCGCATCCTCCCATACGTTTCAAAATGTTGAGTGCACACTGCACACCACGCATTTTCTATGTGCATAATATATTGCGGTTCGGAGTTTTCTGCTTGAAGTTATGGTAAAAACTCTTGTAATCATATCACGAGTGTCAACGACAGAACAACTGAATCAATTAGATTTGGTTTTATATTCTTGAGATCGTATTTTCTCCAATACGTAAATAGTTGTTGAGAAAATGAATCCACTTTTTATTATCGTCTAACTAGATATTAGTTATGTGATTTACATTCTTATACTTGACCTTGTAAGTTAGATAATTGTTGCTATATTTTTCTTTAGAAGCTAACCTCTTTACTTGTCCTTAATTTATACACTTTGGTATGTATACATATATATATATGCATAGAATTTAATGATATTTCTTTTTTAAATGAGAGATATATCTTTCTTATCTTTTATTCATCAGATAAAAAATATATGGATCAAATTAAAAAAATTTAAATAAAAATAGATCAAATATCATGATTCATGCATAAATTTTTAATATGATAATTAAAAGGAAAGGGGAGACTGACCCTTAGTTTAATTTCCATGTTTTAGACTTCGATGGTTATTCAGACAGATGTATATACATGATATATATTTCTATTTTTCTAATTTTGGATTTATATCTCAAGTTCATGCTCACTTAAGCGATTTTCTACGTAAGAGTGAATTGTATTTCATTAGCTTACTTTGTAAGAGTTGGTCTTCTTGAAAAGTCACATATAGTGCAAATGCACGACTAATCTAATATAATCTTTACTTTTCTAATCTTATTGCAATAGGGCAGTATCTTATGTTTATATAAAGTATAATTATATCGCACCTTGATGACAGATACCTCTATCACATACATAAGTTAACTTTTGATGAGTGATCGAGACATAAGTTTATGCATCTCAAGCGTTACTCCCATCTTAAGGAAACCTTTATTTTTTTAATCCTCTTACCGAAGAAGCCTTTATTTGATCTGTTAGATCCCATCAAAAGGGTCGACGTGCACAAAATATCGACTTCCTTGCGGGTGATGAATTGGATACTTCCACTTTCTTACAGATTAGATGGGGGAACAAAGAAATTTACCGCAACATTTAGACTAGATCTTTTGCCAAATAAAAAGTCAGTTTGAAAAAACAAGAACCATGAAGCATTGACATCCTATTTGAGATATCAAGATCGAAATTTTACAAATTTTTAATAAAATCTTTAGATAAAAAAATAATACACAACTGTAAGATTCTACTTATTAATATATATATATATATATATATATATATATATTCATAATAGTAAAATTTCTGAAAATATTCTTCTGAATTAGTCATAATTAATAACACAAATTTATTATGTATATGATTTCATTAATCATAAGAAATCTAATACGATCAAATTATATTATTAATAGTAAGGAGGCCTTCCTCGTCTGTTGTGATAGTAAGGACGATGCCGGTGAACGTTTTCTATGGGGGGTGGCGGGGTTTAAATTTTATTACTAAATAACTGAAATAATTAATAAAAAATGAATATTATACTAAAATAAAATATGATTAATTTAATCCTTTATTAACCTGGGATATCTGTGTAGATTACTGTGTATTAGTAGTCATAAAGAAATGAATGCGCGTACGTGGTCATCATTAGGGGTGTTCATCGGTGAACCAGAGTATCCTGACCCAACATCGTCCCGCCAACTCAATTTTTTTTATTTTTTTATTTTAAATGATTTTTATTTAATTTAGATATTTTATATCATTTAAAATTTAAAAATATATATGATAATATATTTTAAATAAAGAATAATATGTAGATATTTAAAATAATATTTTTATATCTAAAAATATTTTATTTTGTATTTAAAATAAAATAATAAATGTTTTTTATTAAAAAATTAAAAAAATTTAAAAAAAAGGATCCAACCTGATCGGGTTGGGTCGGGTCCTATCTCAAAAAAAATTAAAATCCGATCCGACCAAACTCGGCCGCCGAATTGATTCACGAGTTTGGTCAAATCCGATCGTGAACATCCGTAGTCGTTGTTGTTGTTGCCGGCGGAACGAGTGGAAGGAGAAGAGGAAGGGAACGAATTGAATCGAGGACGAAAAAGTGGCCATGAAATGTTCCGGTCTACGTGGGTGGCTACGGCGCATTTTTAATAAATAAAAAAATATCTAGTGATGTGATGCTGTGATGTAAGCAAGAGGCCTTTGTGGCCCATTTAATTAAACTGTGGGCCCAAAGTTTAGGCTACGGCTCGTTTAATAAAGCTCATGTCGAGCCCACCGACCTTTTAACTCAATTCACGGAAGAAACTAGCTTGTTAGCTATAAACCCACAAATAAAAATAAATTAAATTCCACATTTACTTTATTCATTTCTTGAAGATTAAAAAATAATTTAATTGGTATATGCATTTATTACCTTGGTGCATTAATATTAGAACTATGAGATATAAAAATGAAAAGACAAATTAAAAAGCCCGAATCAAGTATTGTTTGAACACAAACAGTGTTATCATGTTAATTATATATTATCTATATTGGGAACGAAGAAAAAAAAAGAAGAAGGGCATAGTCGACGAAAAATTACGTTATTTTAAAATGGTCGAATTTTTTTTTCCACTCGTTCACTGTGAATGATCAGCCAATGGATCTCATCGTGCAAACGCATAAAAGACATAAACACATGTAAATGATTTATTCCAAGTTCATGTTCATACTTTTACAACTGTCTTAGTGAAACGTGAGGATTTACCTGACACACTAAGTGGACGCTTTTGTTTGGGAACCTAATGCTACTCAAGTTTTTTCTTTGGCATGAATTCAAATATTTCAACTTTGATTCATCTACTATGAAGATGGGAAATGAATAGAATAATAAAATGTCGTGTGTTCTTAGAAAAAAATGTCTCTCACACTGCGTATCTTTTTCAATTATCACTAGTAATAATAGTTAGTCATAATGATATTTTCAACTTTCACCGTAAAGGAGGATAAAAATGAGACTGTGTAGGAGTTTAAAATAAAATAAAATAATAATTAAAAGAGATAAATAAAAGATAATTAAGAAAATATAAATATAATCCTAAATTCTAAACCTCTATAAATAACACCACTTGTAGGCACAATCTCTTTCTCTCCGCCATTGGCGCAAATTGCAGAAGGCCATTGCATAAAAGAGGGTCGGCCAATTTTGAAGAGGTTTATACAAGATGAATTTAATATGATAAAATTCTTTTGATCATGAGAGAAATATTCATAGGCAAAGGAGATCGCCTGAATCTATTTCTTCGCTTTTTCGCCAAGAAATAAGAATTCTCTTGCATAATGGAAGGATATATGAAATTCCAATGATCATTGAATATCATTTGAGCAGGTCTTAAATAGTCCAAAATTTCTCTATCTTTTTTACTAGAAATATCCAACAATTTATATAAGAAAATAAGTCTCTTAAATTTAGTTTTCACTTCAAATTGTATCCCCATGAAAGGAATTTCAATAAATTACCTAACCGTTCGAATCTTTGTTGCGAAGTCTATAAATTATATGCCCTCTAGTTTAGTAAAATCTGCTCTATGCGGTCGTATTGATTGGTTGAAAGGGCTGAAAGAGAACGTTGTTCTGGGAGGGATTTAGAAGCAAACCAGACGCTTTTATAAAAATTCTCGTAGAATCATGAATGAAGTTTTCATTCTGTACATGTAACGCCCCAAAATCGCTCCTCCTACCACGTAAGCAGTCAGGTTGACCTCGGGAGTGTTACACTGCCTACTACACTATTGACCATGACCATTCAACAAAATGACCCACGTGACATCAATATTATAATAAAATATAATTCAAGACTCTAATGTGAAAGTTTAAATGTCACAATATCAAAGGCATGGTTCATCCATATAGAATATCACGAGATGATAAGATATCTCAAATCTCAAGAAGTTCAACAGGCGGAAGAAATTCGATAGGCGAAATAGTGCAATGTCTATGAATAACAAAGGGAATCATAACACTAAATGCAGTTGAGATAAACTTGATAATAAAAGCAGTCATGTGCAGCATCCTCCAAGTTCTGAGCACTTTCACCCTCATCAAGCTGCATTCTCACCTGCAAAATCTCAATGCAGGGGAATCGAATACCCATGAGCAAAGTTGTCCAGTATAATAGAAACATAGATGATGAAATAATAATCAATGATGATCATATAAACAATATATCAGTGATGAACAATTATATACCTTAGTTTTTGTACATTGGCTATAATGAGTCACACATCATACTTTAACATTATCAATATCTATACTATGTTCTTTACTATAGCTATACTTTGCATTTACAATACTCTGTGTTATCTTTACCATACTATATTCCATACTTTATTATATCATAATCCATGACATACTATACAATACTTTACTTTGCATTTGCTTCACTGTGAGTTGCACTACATCTTTTACATTACTATGATTTCCTTAAAGTTAGTTGTCCTATACAAGCTCGACTTTATTAGTTGGGATGCCAGAGGTGCTTTTCTGAATCTGTAAAGCTAATAAGCCCAAAAAGAAAAAGGGTGTGATAATGCATCATTCAATTCGAAATGTAGGTGAGAGAGAACCTACACCACAGGAATAGTGATCATTTAAGAACATGTAGGTTCAATGTCTCCTCAGTTAGCTACCTGTCCCTCTGACTCAATACTATATTCTCTGGTGGAAGGAGTGTGATAATTGCATCACCTTTCTTTGAGATACAGGTAGGAGAGGACCTGAAATCTCAGGAACAGTGATCATCGAAGATCAGTAGGTTCGCTATCTCCTCAGCTAACTATGTGTCCATCTCTATACAATATTATGATCTTTGTTCCATACATTAGGGCGGCACATAGCGATCTCATATCTTTATCTTTACTTTGCTTATCTTTGCACCTTTTTTATATTACGTAGAAATCAGAAGAGGAAAATATTCTTCTTCCTCAAAAGGGTTGGTTCTCTGTATTTTAGGGTTCTGAATGAGATTCTGTGGAGGATAGGATCTGACTTTCGAACGATTGGACTCAACGGAAAAACTCGCTTTTCTGACCGACAGAACCCGGGCCGGGTTGAAGAGAACTCGGGCCGAGTCTTTGTCAGGGAATTGCTGTGCATGACCCGGTCCGGGTTGAGGTCCGACTCGAGCCGGGTCATTATCCATACATTGATCGATATCAAGTCGGATTCGCACTCGATCCGACTCGGTAAGACCCAGGCTGGGTTGACATCCGACCCGATCGGATTTCTGGCCGCACTCTCGCGACATTGTCGACGAGACGGCTCAGTCCGGGTTGACGTCAACTCGGACCGCGTTTAGGTATGACTCAGGCCGGGTCATGGATGACGCGGGATGGGTTCTATCGCGCAGAAACTGCGCCGGTCATCTTCTCCATCTCCAGCGATCCTCCGGCCATCGAATCGAGTAGATTACAATATGCTATGGCATTCATGTTCACTATGACATCTTTATGCGCAACATTAGATCTATATTTCTTCGTCTAGAGGATTAAATTTTAAGGTACCTTCTTTCATCAATTTTTGGGTTCGCCGGATTGCTGTCGTCGTAGGTCGGTCGTCGATCGTTCTTGGTCGGCGAGAGGAGTTCGCCTGATCCTTGCGCACGTCGCGGGAAGTCCGTCGTGCGTCGAAGGTCATGGGTCGTCGGATTGTTGCTTTGATGCGCCGCCTTTGTTCCGCTCGTGCGTCCGCTCATCGTCGATGGAGATGATAGAGAAGAGGGAGGCGAAGAGAGGAGAAAGAGTGGCCGGCTGGGGTGTCGAAGGGGACGCGAGGGCGCCCCTTCACGTCCTCTTTATAGTCTCGGCCGGCCCTTGGCCGGTCAGACTTAAAGCGGCACGATCAGGGAAGGAGTTTCCTCCCCTGTCGGCCGTTTCTTTCTCCGCGCGACCTTTCCTTTTTTTTAATCCGATTTTGTTTTAAATTCTCCTTAATTGCATTAACTATTTGATTTTTGAAACGTTTCCTTAATTGAATTCGTGAGACGTTACAGTGCATGCCAGATCATGAATTAATAACTGCATCCAATCTTTGAAAAAGTCCCAATCTTTCTATTTTTGGAATGAGATATTTACGGAATCCCCATGAATAGGATCAAACCTTATTCCATGGTTTATGATATTTTAAAAAAGGCAGAATTTAATGTACTTTATCTACTGGGTTATGAGTAATGGTGAGTATTTTATCAGAGGTTTCTAATACGATGAGATAGAATGCAATAGAAATAAAGACAGTAAACGGGTTACCTACTCCTACTCCTAACGGTCAAAGCGAGCTTTTTAATTCAATTCTTCATTCTTTAATTAAGAATGAATCAAATCTCCCCAAGTAGGATTCTAACCTACAACCAATCAGTTGGGATTTCCCTATTTGGCCGAGTCATTTCGAGGCAAACGGATCATTTATCGTAAAGAGGATAAGCTTTGAGAGAATGATTCGAATTAACGAAAATGTGCAAAAGCTCTATTTGTTTCTGTCATACTGAATCTCTTCTTTTTTGCGTATGGCATCGCTACTGCCTTTGGCAGCATCCACTAATTCGGAATAGATTGATCCGAAATCTAATTCAAATCCGATATAGTACCTATGTGTATGCTGTTTTTAGTTTTGGATCTTCCAAAGCATTCTCGTAGTACATCCGAACCAATTTTTTTCTGATCCTTCGATAAAAAGATTCATTCTCTTCTTCTTGTTGCTGGATATCTCATTCGTGTACATCTTCTCTTTATTTTCCGAGTCTCCAGTGAGTTACAGACAGAGTTAGAAAAGATCAAATCTTTGATGATTTCATCATATATGATTGAGTTGCGAAAAGTTCTGGATATTCAAGAGGAATGACACAAGGATAGATTGATAAAAACCTCTAGTAAAATACCCACCACTACTCATAGTTTCTCCTTCAAAAATAATCTCTCCAGTCGGGGAACGCATTAGGTATTTACCTAAATCAGTAGGTCCTTGGGCAGACTAAAAAATTTATTATGAGTAAAAAAGAGTACATGATGATAAAAATCTTAACTCTCACCTTCTGCTGGCATCACATATCTTCATCTTTTTAAAAAATATTCTCTCTTTTTTCATAATTTTGAATACTTAATACATAATTTAATACACGTCAACAAGGATTCATAATCGCGAAACAAAGATCCACCGGGGGCTACATCATGAAATACAACTTATGAGTTCAAACACCTCTACTTGACTTAAGAGAAATCATGGCCATTGTGTTTGGGGTGCGGTCTAGCCAAGATTTCACCTACCCCCGGTTCGAGTTCTATTGGAAGTACGATATCACAACTGAACCCGAGTTTCCATCCAAGCTTGATTCCAACATTAGTTATGTGGTATTGGATATACATAGGTAAATGTGGCCCAAGTTTTGAAGAGATTTAACTCTTTAGAATGTGTTCGATTCGGTCCTTTTAAAGATTACAAGATACTGAATTACTTGTCAACTACTTATTCATCTGTCTTGTTGATAATTCCCAAATATGTGCATGAAGCTGGCAATAAGCAAGAGCGTTCATTAGCTTGGCATGGCCCAATTTGGCTTGGCTTGGCTTGGCTTCGTTAGATAAATGAGCAAGATCAAAATTTGTAAGTAAGCATATTTATTTAAATAGCATTACCCTATTTATAATTAAATAGCTTGATTAATCAATTTACGAGGTTAACATATTTTTATATAAAAAATAAATCATAAATGATTTTATGTATATTATTCGTAACTAAGCAATTAAAATAATTGTGCCTAATAAATCAACAAGTTAGATAAGGTATTGTAAAATTATTAAATAATACGAGTTATCTTTTTTTTCTGCCTATCATAAGTAAGGGTCTAGACCTCTTTTATACTCTAGGATATTAAATCCGACTGCCTACGTGTGTGCCTGGCTTATTAGGAGCTCTATGTGCATCAACATGAAATTTAAAGTATACAGCATGTGCAAACCTGAGAAAAGTAAATTAAAGTTACGATGGTACATATATTCCTTGGAAATGCTATGTTCTTTTTTCCTTATTTGTTAAACTATCTTCTAATTTTGATATGATGCCAATTTCATAAATATAATATTGATTCTTATTGTTTCTTTTGGCTTTGACACATTTATAGGTTTGCCCTTTGAATTATTATACTGCCTTCATTCAAGAAATATCGTGTAACGATTTTTCTTTTATCAAAACAATTGTGAGAAAAAAATCTAATTATTCGATTTTTTTATTTTATAATAAGGTGCCTTGAAATATTCCTTTGAAAAATATTTATCTAACTTGTATGTGGCCCATATATTCGTTGGATAAATTATGCAAAATACCCTCCAGCTTTCAACTTTGCTCAGTGATGTCCTCCAACTTCATTTTGTAACAGCGATGCCTTCATCTTCAAACTTATTGCATAGAATGTCCTTTCGATCGGGAATACCTAATTTTCTGATCGATTTATTGACGTGACGATGCACTATCTCCGTCACGCAAGAGAGACATTCGGCGTAGCACCGTCATGTCAGCAAGTTAATAATAAAAAAATTTAAAATAATAAAAAAATTAAAAGATCGCAGAGGGGAGCACCCCTGCCTCCACCACCACCCCCCCCCCCACCCACCCACCCCTCCCTCCCTCCACGAGGCCCCTCCTTGCCCCGCACTGGCGAACAGCAAAGGGGAGGGGAGGGGCCTCGCCCCCTTTGCTCGCGTCGGCGAACAATAAAGGGGGGCCTTGCTCTCCTTTTGTGATCTCGTCACGTTAGTAGATCGATCGAAAAATTAAGTATTTTCGATTAGGAGAATATTCCATGCAAATAAATTTAAAGATGAAGGGCATCGTTGTTAAGTGAAGTTGGAGAATATCGCTGAACAAACTTAAAAGTTGAAGAATATTTAGTGTAATTTATCCTATATTCGTCAGATGCTTCTCGGCAAATGGTCTTTCTTTCCCTGCGAGTGTCACGGGGTCATTCTCGGACACTAGACCACATGCGACGACTAGACGGATAGGCACCTAGCCAAGTTTGTTTTGAGTTTGCAGCGGAAGTTTTATGGTCGAGACGACTTGCCGAGAGTCGCTCTTATAGACATTCAATCATGGGCATGACTAGAGTGTTGGATTACTCGTTATGGGACCGTGGCACTAGCGCGTCGCGGCACCAATGCAGGCGCTTAAAGTCCGAAGGGGCGACGAAAGGACCACGGGACGCATCGAAGGGACACCGATGTGGGTTGTCACCCTACGCTCAAGGCCATGACACTAGAATTAAAGGAAAGCTTACTTGTATTAAATATGATGAAACATAACATACAATTGGGCCTCGGAAGGCATTAGTGAACTCCTCCCAGTGTACCGTAGGTATAGAAGTCTTATTACATATTGAACATGCAAAAGACGTACCCTACAGGAATGTCACCTACTTGGTCATTCATAAGGACGGCCTTACAAGATAAATGTCCTAAGGGCGAATAATTTGGTACTCCGCAATATTACGCAGTGCGGGACGGCTGTATGTGTTTCATGTTTTCGGCGCTGAGCGGCCGAGGACTATAAGTTGAGCGGCACTGGTGCCGCGAAGCATCAAGCTTCGTGTCACGAAAAAATGCCCCGTGACATTCTCCCCCACCAAAGTCGGCGACGCCATCTACGGCGTTGTCCGGGCTTCCTCGGGGCCTTCGTCTTCAGTCTTGACTTCGCTTGTCTCATTCAATTATGCCTTCTTTGCCTTGACTTCGACTTAATCAGCATCACGCAGCGCCAGGAATGCTCGCTCCTTTGGGTCTCGCTGAGGACTCCTCCCTCAGGCCTGTTTCGCTCGCTGATCCTTCATCCAATCCGGGGTCATCGCTTGTACAGCTCCAGTGGTGTCTGCCATGAGCGATCTAACTTCATCAAGCAACTATCCGTCCATCAAGTCTTCGTTGGCTTCACTTCTCTTCGACTTGCGCAGCATCAACTTGTGTGGTTTGACTTCTTTGGAGTGAAATAACTCTTGGATGCTTCAGGAATAGCTCAGAAACGAGTTGCTCCAGGGTCGTGCAGAACACGGTGAAGCATCTCGCCATTCGACCTGCATGACTTGACTCGATGCCTTCATGTTGCAGGTGGCCGCAACACAAGGTTTTCCTTCCGTCGAATGCAAAGTACGGGACCATCTCACCCTCGATGATCGTTCTTGAATTCCGACGGTTTGAAACAGCACAAGCTCTTTGATGACGACATTTGCAACTTGTCTGCTTCGGGTGCTTTGAGTCGCTATGATGAGCGACGAGAGTCTTCCCACGGATGCTTCGGGACGCTTCAGGTCTCTTTGTGGGCTTGACTCCCCCATCTCTATGTTGCAAGTGGTTGCAACGTAGAGTCTTCCATTCCTCTGCCGAGTGAAGAGTGCGGGACCACCTCCTCCTTGGTGATCACCTGATGCTTCGGTAGTTTGGAGGTAAGACAAGGTTCTTTGATGTAACAATTCATGCATTGTCCATTCATGTCACCATAGTGGGCGACGAGAGTCTCCCCACGTTCCCTTGTGGTTCAACTCACTATCTTCAAGTTGTAGATGGCTGCAACGTTGGGTCCTTCGTCCGTCAAGTATTGAGAGCGACTCCACCTTCCCCTTGGTGGACATGAGACATCTCGACGGTTTGCGGCGGAATAAAGTTCTTTGATATAACATTCCGCACCTTGTCCACTCCCAGTCGCTATAGTGAGCGACGATAGGAGTCTCCCCACATGTGCCTATGGTTCGACTCGATTCTCCTGCTTCGATGGACGATCTTTATCTTTGGCATGAGTAGCTTCCTCCTTGTGACTTGAGCTTCTCTCCCCCACCATTGTCCTTGCCCAGGGCTTTGGTGGTGTGGCACTTGTCACGATTGACTTGGCAGCGATGAGTAGTGAGCGGAGGTTGGACGATCATGTCGTTCCAACTCCCTCATAGTCCAAAGTTTCTAACACCTCTGCTTGAAGAGCACCAACATTGGGTCTTCATCCTCCTGGGAATACTGTATGCGGAGCTCGGTGATTCCTTTCACTTCCTCCTTCAACATGTCCATCTGGCCGATGCTGAACAAAGCGATCTTGACCTCCAGTCCCAACTTGCCAGGGCTTGCATAATTGATGAGATGCTACTTCCTCTGTCCCATGTTTCAATGGGATGCATGTTTGTCACATTTCACATTG
This sequence comes from Pontederia crassipes, assembly GCA_030549335.1. Classification (NCBI taxonomy): domain Eukaryota; kingdom Viridiplantae; phylum Streptophyta; class Magnoliopsida; order Commelinales; family Pontederiaceae; genus Pontederia; species Pontederia crassipes. The sequence continues at coordinate 11,695,733 of CM060188.1, read as the reverse complement.
TCTCGATGGCAACGCCATCCTAAGGTTGCCACATCTTGCAGGGTTATTGGGATATGCCTTTTTTCGATACTGGGACCTGCTTTGAAGTTTAGGCAACACCTTTGAGTTATGGACGGGGCGAGATCGTTGTGCTCGTTCACTTCCTCCTTTAACATGCCCATCTGGCCGATGCTGAACAAAGCGATCTTGACCTCCAGTCCCAACTTGCCAGGGCTTGCATAATTGATGAGCTGCCACTTCCTCTGTCCCATGTTTCAATGGGATGCATGTTTGTCACATTCCACATTGTCTCGATGGCAACGCCATCCTGAGGTTGCCACATCTTGCAGGGTTCTTGGGATATGCCTTTTTCCGATCCTGGGACCTGCTTTGAAGCTTAGGCAACACCTTTGGGTTATGGACGGGGCAAGATCGTTGTGCTCGTTCACGAAGAGGATGCAACTTAGATGCTCGTCCGTCCGCAACTTGGACAAAGTAACGTCATTGCGCTTGTCGGCAGGAATCATGCGCCTTTGACATACTTGTCCACCGAGTGGCTGACCTTTGTGAAAGAATAGCCGTTCCGAATCTTCAGCGAGCCATGGGGATTCGTGAAGATGCTCCGCATGGGTAAGCGGATTGCGGTTGATGAACTCATGGCATGAGCTCCCAACATCACATCCATCTCTATTCGAAGGGACGACGTCCTTCGAAACATTTGGATGGCGATCCTTGGAGGCCGCTTCGATTGCTCGAGGCATTGTCCGAGAGGAAAGGGCACTCCTTCCTTCGGTTGGCAGCGGATCACTTGACAGCAGCATGTCAAAGTTCGCTGATGCTTGACCTCAGATCATTTGCCAAATTGGTCGCTGAGTTGAGACATTGATTTGCGTTGGCGTGTATCAGGTTCGTCCCACTCATCGATGAATGACATCGCGCCGCTTGCGGGGCGACACTTGACGAGGCAGGCAAGGCTGACAGCTCGTCCGCGAGTGTTTGCAAGTAATCAACGCTTTGCTCCATTCCTGAAAGTCATCGTGGCGTGGCAGGCGATGTTGCGGCACGACAAGATGCTTGTGATTGATGCTCTTTGGCCGAAAGGATGATATTCTTTGACCGAAAAGGGACCATGAACCTTGATGTTTCTCTTTAAGTCAACTTCTCCCGTGAAGCGGTTGTGCACTTCACGTTGCATGACTGGGCATGCGATGCAACATCACATAATACCGAGCAGCGCCAGGTCATCATGATAGTGCATGATCGATAGTCCCTAAATGTGACACGGGTCCTCCGAGTTACACCATATTGGTGTAAGCGATCTCATGGTATGAGCAGCGCAAGACCATCATGCGGAGCATATGGCCACTCTTTGACGCAGGCGACACTTCAAGATTCCCGACTGTATACCTAGGGTGATTGATCTGCTCGAGTGAGCGACGCATGACCGTCCCGGTTAGGCGGGACGATCAGTCCGCCATCATGATGCATGACGGATGTTCCTTGACACGACACGGGTCTATAAGGAACATGCTGCGGGGCACGACTGGGCGTGCGATGAGGAAGCTTGCCATGCATTCCTCGTTGGCGTCCACGATCAAAGACCATGGTACCAGTGCGCCTGGGCCTGGGAAGAACTTCGGTTCATTCGCTGCACTCAGGGCACGTTGCGACGACACAAACGAGTTATCGTCGCTGGGTAATTCGAGAAGGAAGAACTATTCTGATACCATTTGTCACGGAGTCATTCTCGGACACTAGACTACGTGCGACGACTAGGCGGATAGGCACCTAGCCAAGTCTGTTTTGAGTTTGCAGCGAAAGTTTTATGGTCGAGACGACTATGCCGAGAGTCGCTCTTATAAGCATTCAATCACGGACATGACTAGAGTGTTGGATTACTCGTCATGGGGCCGACACCAATGCATGCGCTTGGGCGCTTAAAGTTCGAAGGGACGACGAAGGAACTACGGGACGCCACGAAGGGACACCGATGTGAGTTGCCACCCCGCGCTCAAAGTCGTGACACTAGAATTAAAGAAAAGCTTACTTGTATTAAATATGATGAAACATAACGTACAATTGGGCATCGGAAGGCACTAGTGAACTCCTCCCAGTGTACCGTAGATATATGAGTCTTATTACATATTAAAGATGCAAAAGACGTACCTTACGGGAACGTCACTTACTTGGTTATTCATAAGGACGGTCTTATAAGATAAATGCCCTAAGGACGGATAACTTGGTACTCCGTAATATTACGCAGTGCGGAGCGGCTGCATGTGTTCCATATTTTCGACGCTAAGCGGCCGAGGGCTATAGGTTGAGCGACACTGATGCCGTGAAGCTTCACGCTTCGTGTAACGGAAAAAGGCCCCGCGACACGAAGACATATGCATCAAACTAAATTATTGTGCTAGGGGCGAGGATATGTAAGCAGTTAATTAGCTTATGACAACATGTTGTGTTGTTGTTTTCTAAATATCACCACACAATATTGACCAGCCGTACGTGCATATAACATAAAGTTGGATCTCGAAGATTAGCTCTGATATGTCTAAGGCTCTAACGCAGAAATACGATAAAAAAAACAATTCAATTCCTTTTTTTAGAGTTTATATATATATATGAAAAAATATATGTGTTTGCTATTTCATTTTGTTCTTTATCATTTTTACCATCAACAATGTTAAACTATTTAAAAAAATCAATTTGATGATATAAAATATAGAGAACAAAATGAATTAAACTCAAATATATATATATATATATAAATTTTGGTTGAACCAGTTTCATGACCTCTATAATTGTTATATATGAAAATGTACAAATGCGTCTGGAAGCAAAGGACATAATTTTTCAAAATGTTTTTTTTTTAATTTTGCTTCTAATGATGTGTGAACTGAGCGTTATATATAAACATATATATATATTAATTAACGAATGCACTTCTGACAGATTATCGTTGCGCATTTTGTGTTTACACGCCGTTAATTGAGGAGGAGAATTATAAATGGATGCTTTCTGGCTGTCTTTTGTTCATTGTTTTTATTTGATGCTGGCGAGAGTCGAGCAGGAGAGAGAGACGCGTCCCAATTCCTCCTCCCCCACTTTTGTTTGCACGTTTCCCTATACACCGCCACTACAAAGACCATCACCAAGCACAAGGCGCGAGCTAAGCACCTTCCCTCCATTCAACCTCCTCCTCCTCATCGCCTGCGCCTGCCAGCTGCCTCGTTGCCTCCATCTACGACCACCGAAAAAAAAGAGGCGTGCATGGATCGGGAGGGAAGAGTCAAGGGTCCCAATGCATATCGAAGAAACTCTAGCCAAGGGTGGTCATTTATACTTATACGATGTATATATATCTCTCTCTCACTCACACACGCAAGTGATAGATCAGTTCGTCTATAATTGTCATTCTTGCTAAAGCTCAAATCATACATACGCCAAATTTGCGCGCGCACGCGTGAGTGAGCGAGCGAGTGTGTGTCTCTGTGTGTGAGAGTGAGGGAGGAAACGGTGAAACCTAAAACCTAAGATTCCAGGAGGTGCCCCTAGTCCATAGCCCAAGAAGGAGAGGGAAGAGAGAGAGAGAGAAAAAAAAAGCTACATGGAAGCAAAGTTGGTGGCCAAAAGAAGCACAAACAAAGGCTCTCTCGAGGTATAAACAGTCCCCCTTCAATCAATCTATTCACATGTGTGTGCCACCCTCGGACCCTCCTCAAATAATAATTAATAATTCTTCTTCTTGCACATTCACCTACAGTGTCCTGGCACTGCAGCGGGAAGGCCGCATCTGGGGTCGCCATGCCTTGCATGTATATAATATTAAAACTCTCTCTCTCTTCAGTGCAGAAAAAAAGGACAGCCAAACTTTTTTCCCCTGTTCAACAAGTTGGTGGATCTGAATGCTCCCCTTCAACTCTCACCTGTATGAAACCTTTTCTGCTCTTTTTCTTTTCTGATCTATGACTGGAGAACTATTCTTCTTCTTCCTGTTCGAGCTGCATGTTTCAGCTGATACAACTATTCACCTTGTTTCCTTGTTACGGCATACAATTATCCTGATCAAACTGTCTACAGACTCTATTTGCTATCATATTCCCTCACCTATCTCCAATCTCAAACAAATTACTGGACATAAACAAGAGACGTTAGATTCTTGTCAGAGTGCAGTAATAGAACCTAGGATATAGATAACTAGATATATATATATATATTATACGGGAATAGCTAAGAGTTTGACTAGGGCATGAGCGTATATTTAAGTTGCTACTCACGAGATCTGCATCTATCCATGGTCGGTCGATAGGAACCTCTCCATTATTTCTAATAAAGCTGGGAACAAGAAGAATATAAGGGCAAGCCATATCGAGCTTTGACTACTCGACAGGGATTCCTAGAACACCACTCTCATCTCCATTGAGAACACTTCTTAAACCTCTTGACGACGACGACGCCACCTTGTATTCGTCTTTGTGCTCTTTTCCCACCCTCTCTCCCCTGCGCACCGTTCTCTTTGGACTAGTTGCAGCAGCAGTAGTTGCAGAAACAGCAAGCTGGCAAACCGGTGGTGGGCTGGAAGCATGGCAATGGGAGGGGTCGACCCTTTGGTCGCCTCCTCCCCGTCAGCCGTGTCATCCCTGCACCTGCGCAACCCCAGCAACAGCAACCACCATCACAGCCCTCGCCGGCCGGACCAAGACCCACCTCCGCTGAATCCCACCACCCCCAACAGCAGCGGCAGCAACAACGATGCCAATGGAGACGATCGATCACCCGGGTCCGGCGGTGGAGGGGGCCTCGACAACGTAGAAGCCGGATCGGGGGCCAGCGGTGGCGGCGGGAGCTCTCGACGCCGCCCCCGCGGCCGTCCCGCGGGGTCCAAGAACAAGCCCAAGCCGCCAATCATCATCACGAGGGAGAGTCCGAACGCGCTTCGCTCCCACATGTTGGAGATCGCCAGCGGAACAGACATCATGGATGGCCTCGCCGTTTTCGCCCGCCGGCGCCAGCGCGGGGTCTCGGTCCTCAGCGGAAGTGGCGTAGTCACCAACGTCACACTCCGCCAGCCCGCGGCCCCTCAGAGCGCCGTCATGACCCTCCATGGCCGCTTCGAGATCCTCTCCCTCTCGGGGGCGTTCCTTCCGGCGCCGTCGCCGCCTGGTGCAACCGGTCTGACCGTTTACCTTGCGGGCGGACAGGGGCAGGTGGTGGGGGGCAGCGTCGTGGGTGAACTAGTAGCGTCGGGCCCGGTGATGATAATAGCGGCAACGTTCACTAACGCAACCTACGAGAGGTTGCCCCTGGGCGACGATGAGCCCGAACAAGCATCGGCGCCCTCGGGTACGGATGGGATGGGATTGCGGCAGGGCCAAGGAGGCAACGAAGCGTCCGGCGGCGGCGGCAGTGCGCCGTCTTCCCATGGCCTTCCGGGAATGGCTGCGGATCAAGCGTCGATGCAGCTCTTCAACCTGCCACCAAACCTGTTGCCTAATGGGCAGATGCCGCACGAGATGTTCGGCAGCTCCACTTGGACTTCGACGGCGTCGCGTCCTCCGCCGTCGTTCTGAGTAACTCCATCCTAGAATCTTTTCTTCTTGGAACTAATCGATAGGTATGATCATGCAGCTTCCTGTTGGCGCTCGTCCTCAAAAACAGCAGCACGTAGAAGTTTGTAGTGTGCTTGTTTGCTTTTGTTCCTGATGCTGTATCTATATGTTATTGTATGGATTGATTTTGTGATCCTTCGATTGCACTATTAATTAATCTCGAATCGTGTTTTCTTCTTGTTGTTGTTCTTGCTAGTCATTGTTCTTTGTTTCTGTAGTCAATTGTTGTGGCCATATATACACAATGATCTTACTTTTTTCCTAATGAGGGAGATAGAGGTAGGTTATAGAATATAGAGGATGAGATGATGATAGTGGAACCATTAGAGCCATCCACATCGAGCTTCTTTTTATACTTCGGATCGAAGGGTTTTGACTAGGAAATATATAATTGTTTGGAGCTTAACACTGATGCATGTAGGTGTTTGGGTTATAGCACTTCCTTGATTGGGAATTTACGTAGCAGGTGATGAATGATTTGACTACTCTGTAGCAGCGATTGATGAAAGAAGGCATTTGCCTGCTTTGAGGACATCTCTGGACAAAATATTAGGGGTCTTGGATATGTAGTTGCACTGTATTAATTTAGACTTCAGGTTTCGTGCAAAACCCTTCCTTCTATGTTTGGTGCAGTGCGTCCATGCTAACTAATGGTTCTTGGAGGCAGTGGGTGATGCCATTGTTGGTATGTAGGTGAAGACTGAAAAAGAGAGGAGAGATGCATCCGAGAGTAAGTAAAGGGAAAAGATTAAGATCTTCTATGCTCTAGTTCATGAATCCGCAACGAGTGGGGGCATTTCCATTTTAAAGCTGGGGGGCAAAGACGTTGCTTGTGGTTTTGATGGCTTGTCATCGCCGTCATTGAAAGAAGCTTTTGTTCAATAGTCCACTACTATCGTCTTGACAAGCAAAGATTACTATATCATATCACGCATTACCTTGGAACTCTCTTTGTTTGTTCGTGCATTAAAATGCATCTGATAGTAAGTTTCCAGGTTCCAACTTAGTGTCTGTTTTGTGGCGCGCACCTGTCAATCCGCTTCAATGCATATAATTATTCCAAGTGTAACAGAAGTAGCCTCCAAGGTTGTGGCAAATTAAGCGTGATATGCAAGCATAGGGAATTAAATAATTAAGTCATAGACGACAGAGCATACATCATGTTAGGAAAGAAGGAAGAGAGATCGCAGGAACATAGAAGAATACAAAAATTTATAAGGTTTATCCTAAAATGGATTACGTCCTCGGAAAGCGACGACTCTTTTTATTATGGAATAATGATGATTACAAGGATGAATCTCTGTCTGGACCTTAAGAAATTTATATTTCCTTTGACAGATGATTAAAATTATAGATTAACTAGCGAGACCCTAGTTGAGAAAATCTACTGAAGCGCCTTACTAAGAAAGGGGAACAATTGGATTCAGATTCAGGGTATTATCAACAAATCTCCACCTTGACTTAAATCATCTTCATAACACAAAAACTTTAATATCATATCACGCCGCCGTCAGTCCCACCTTGGGGCTACTACCAAATATTGATGTTAAGCAAGTTCAAATAATATTGGAATTTGTCACGAGGAACAGATTTGGTGAACATATCAACTGAATTATTTTCGGTGTCAATTTTTTTCATCTTGTTCCTCTTCTCAGTGTGGATGAAGTAATATCTGACATTAATGTGTTTGGTTATTTCATGATGTACTTGATCATTGGCTAAACATATTGCACTGATTGTCACAGTGCATTATAACCTGCTCCAGATGTAATCCGAGATCTTCAATTACACCTTTTAATCAAATGCCTTCCTTGACAGCTTCTGTCAGTGTCATTTGTTCAGCCTATTTGGTAGACAATGTAACTGATGACTGAAGTGTGGTCTTTCATCTAATAATCGAACTACCCAAAGTAAAGACAGTCTATCATAAATTATCTTTCATCAACATCTTCAGCATAGTCTGAATCTGAGTAACTTGTAACCAAACACTCTTTATCACTTCTGTAGATGAGACCAATATCATATTTCTCTTAAATACCGAAAGATTCACTTCACTGCTTGCTAGTACTCTTTTCTTGAATCGCTCATGAACATGCTGACAACATTGACTGCATGAGCAATGTCCAGTCTTATGCAAATCATGGCATACATTAGACTTTCAATTGCACTAGCATATAGAACTTGAGACATGTACTCCTTCTCTGCATCTGATTTTGATGCGAAGGCAATAGAAAATATGAACATTTGCAGCTGATGGAGTATTCAAAAGCTTCGCTCTAGACATTTCAAATCTGGATAAAATATTCTCAATATAATTTTTCTGAGATAAGAAGAGTTTACCCTATCCGCGATCCCATAGAATTTTCATTCTCAAAATCTTCTGTGTTGCACCAAGATCTATCATATTAAATTCTGCACTTAGGAGCTTCATCAAATTTTAAATGTCTGTCGTGTCTCTAACAGCAATAAGCATATCATCAACATATAAGAGCATATAGATGGTGGAGCCGTCATTCACCTTCTTGTGATATACAAAACAATCATAGGGACTTTGGCTGAATTTCTTAGAGTTCATGAAGTTGTCAAACCTCTTGTACCATTATCTGTAGACTGTTTCAAGTCATACAAATATTTTTTCGGTCTGCAAATTTGATTCTCCTTTCCTGGAATGAAAAATCCCTCTGGTTGGCTCATAAGAATGTCTTCTTCAAGTTCTCCATGGAGAAAAGCGATCTTCACATCTAGTTGCTCGAGCTCTAAATTCTGACATGCTATAAGAGCAAGTAGCACCCTGATAGCAGTATGTCTGATAACAGATGAGAATATCTTATTGTAGTTCACACATTCTTTCTTACTATAACCTTTAGCAACTAGACATGCTTTGTATCTTGTGCTTTCAACTCTTTGAATTCCAACTTTTTATCTTGAAGATCCATTTACAGCCATCATCCTTTCCGCCTTTAGGCAACTTGACCAACTTCCACATCTGATTCTTATGAAGAGATTTCATCTCTTCAGTCCTCACCCATACCAGCGATCTACTGTTCAGATTCTACACATGTGATGACATCCCTATAAGAGGACGGCTCCAGGGACTCCACCTCTTCAGTTACCTATAATGCATAAGCAACCCTGTCCTCGAAGCCATATCGCTTAGGAGGATTCATTTCTCTACGAGGATGTTTGACCGCAATTGACTCCTCTTCAGGTTGTTCATCAGACTCTTTATGTTCTAATTTTACTTCTTGATGTGATTCTTCAGCATCATCCTCAGTTGGAGTGATTTTAACATCCACCTATTTACTAACACTCTCTTCAACCTCCAACTTCAACTGAAGCATTGATGCTTCATCAAAGGTCACGCTTTTGCTGTGGATCACTTTGTGTTCTGGAGGAGACCAAATTCTGTAGCTCTTCATTCATGCATCATATGCCACAAACATCTCTTCTTTAGCATTTGACTCCAGCTTCCCTTCACTGACGTGATAGTATGTTGAACAACAAAAAATGTTTAGATTAATATAATCAGCAGAATTTTCTGACCATAACTCAGTTGGAGTCTTGAGATCAACCACAGTCGCCGGACTTCGATTCTCCAAGTAGCAAGTTGTGTTAACAGCTTCAGTCCAGAACATCCAATTCAAGTCAGCGTTAAAGAGCATGCACCTTGCCCTCTCCAGAAGTGTTATGTTCATTCGTTCTGCAACTCCATTCTGCTATGGAGTATTTCTGACTGTACGATGTCTGGCAATGTTTTCATCTTTGCAGAACTGGTAGAATTCAGCAGAACAGAACTCCAAACCATTATCAGTGCAAAGTTGCTTCACTTTTCCCGACGCTTGATTTTTCACTAAAACCCTTCACTACTTGAAGGCCTTGAAGGATTCACTCTTGTGTTTCATCAAGAATATCCAAGTCATCCTCGAGTAGTCATCAATCACGGACAGGAAGTACCTAACACCTCCTAATGGTGAAACACGAGAGAGACCCCAACAATCAGCATAGATATAGTTAAGTGTCGCCTTCGTCATGTACACTACTTTGCCAAACTGAGACATTCGTTGTTTGTTAAAGATATAGTGCTTGCAGAAGTTGATTTCAGATATCTTTTTGTCCTCAAAAGACCTCGCTTGCTGAGAATATTCATTCTGTTCTGACTCATATGTCCAAGCCACATGTGTCATAGCCTGAATTTGTCTTATTCGGATGAACTTACCACTACAGCAACATCAGAGACTGTCTTGCCTTGTAATATATACAAGGACTTCTGTCTGACTCCCTTCAGAACTGTAGCATCACCCTTCATGACCGTGAGGATAACTCCAACGGCATTGATCTGACACCCTTTAGAGTCGAGGACTCCAAGTGATATCAAATTTTTCTTCAGTTGCGAAACATGACAGACATTTGTCAATGTCCTCACAAGATTGTCATGAGCCTTGATCTGCTTAGAACCGATCTCAACTATCTGACATGATGCATTATTGCCCATGATGATATTTTTACCGTCGATCTTCTGATAAGTTGAGAATCATTCTTTATTTGGAGTCATATGATAAGAGCACCCCGAATCAAGAACTCAACTATCCTCCAGACATTCTTGATAAAAAATAGTCAAAACCAAGTCATTTTCAGAATTTTTAATTTCATGTGCCACTGTAGCGACGGAGGCCTTTTTCTTCTTCGGACAATCTTTCTTCCAATGACATGGTTCCTTACAGTAATTACAGATGTCCTTCGCAATGATTTTCTTTTTCTTTGACTTAAATTTCTTCGAATTCGAGGATGTCCCTTCTTCGCAGTCGATATTAATTCCGCGGTCTGAGTCTCTGCAAAATTTTCAGATGTCCTATGCCGAAGTTCACAAGTATGAAAACTCGATCTTATTTCTTCCACACTTATCGTTTCCTTCCGATAATCATAGACTGGATAAAATTCTCATATGATGGAAGAAGCAAAACTAACAGAATTAGGGCAGTATCTTCATCATCGATCTTAACATCGATATTTCTCAGTTCTATCAGTAAAGAATTTAACTGATCAAGATGTTCCTTCATAGGGGTACCTTCTTGCATGCATAGAGAGAACAGACGTTGCTTCAACAGCAATTTATTGGTGAAAGACTTCGTTATATATAGACTCTCGAGTCTCAACCAAAGATTGACCATTAGGGGTGATCGATCCGGTGAACCCGAGTATTGGGTCGGGTCGGGTCGCCCGCCCGTCAATCCGACCTTTTATTTTTTTTTTTTTTGAATTTTAAATGATTTTTTATTTATTTTAAGCATTTTATACATCTAAAATATTAAAAATATATAAAATAATGTATTTTAAATAGAGAATAATATGTGGATATTTAAAAGAATGTTTTTATGCTTAAAAATACTTTATTTTATATTTAAAATAAACTAGTAAATGTTTTTTATATTAAAAATTAAAAAAATTAAAAAAAAAAAGAAAAAAAGTGGTTGGGTAACCCGACCACCCGACCCGACCCAGGCCGGGTCGGGTTGGGTCGGGTCCAGCCTCAAAAAAAATTGAAACCCGACCCGACCCAACCCGACCAAACTCGGTCGGGTTGGGTCGGGTTTGTTCACGGGTCGGGTTTGAACACCCCTATCGGTCATCTTTTCTTCATCTGCGACCTCGAGTGCGCCTTCTCCTCCTATGTCGCCAAAATAGCGAGGTCGATTACATTTTCTTTGGCATTCGAATCTTCCTCCTTTGGTTTGTTCTTCGACACATTTGAGAGCAATGTCCAGACTCCTTGTTGCTTCAAAAACGCATGCATCTTGATCTGCCATAATCCAAAATTGTTTCTGTCGGTGAACGTCTCCACGTTCACGTTGTGTGACGTTATCTTCTTGCTTGATCGAGAATTGCTGATGAACTCTAAGGCTCTGATACTATTTTGTTACGAAAAGAGTGAGAGAGATCGCACGAACACAGAAGAACACAAAGATTTACGATGTTCATCCTAAATCGGGTTACGTCCTTGAGAAGTGGCGGCTCTCTTTGTTATGGAATAATGATGATTATAAGAATGTGTCTTCGTCTGGACTCCTAGAGAGTTTATATAGATAGTCCTTTCGACAGATGATAGAAATTACATACTAAATAACGAGATTCCCGTTGAGAAAATCTGTTGAAGCATCTGACTAAGAAAGGGGAACAATTGGGTTCATATTCAATGCATTATCAACAAATAAAGAGGGAGAGAGATTGCACGAACACAGAAGAACACAGATATTTACGAGGTTCACCCTAAATCGAGTTACATCCTCGGGAAGTGACGGCTCTCTTTATGATAGAATAATAATTATTACAAGGATGGATCTCTGTCTGGACCCCTAGGAAGTTTATATAGACACTTCTTTTAAAAGATGATAGGAATTACAGACTAACTAGTGAGATTTCCGTTGAAAAAATCTGCTGAAGTGCATGACTAAAAAAGAGAAACAATTGAGTTCAGATTCAAAGCATTATCAACACATCATAATCAATTGCTGATAGCCTGTTTCAGCAAGAGCATGCAAAAGTCTCTCACTTTTCCTTGCAGGCTTTGCTCATCAACTAGTCATTTGTACCAAGTTTTTAGGACATATCTTGGAATCACTACCCTTAGAGATGATCCTTTGGAAAATCTACTTTAATTTTCTGTTCTGACTTTTATTGTACATGACCACAAATTATAAGAAGTTCAAGACGTGTATAAAGCGTATACAAGACCTTTGCCCCTGAAAGGTTTCACTCTTGTTGCCTGTTGTATACAAGACCTTTGCCCCTGAAAGGTTTCACTCTTGTTGCCTGTTTATGAAACTTCCTATTCTCCAACAAGTTACACACTTCTAAATATGAATTTAGATTCCGATTCTTGAATAGGTGATGCTGGAATAAATGTTATTGAAGTAGATATCTACTATTTGACGGTCGACTTCGCTCGTGGCCCCGCAAAAGTACGAATTATATGCTAAGGACGTCGTTGATTCATTCATGTCTGGAACAAATCACTTTGGTGGATGGTTAGCTTTCAAATGATGGAAAATAGTCATTAAATCTAAAGTCAAATGACATTATAGGCAAAAAAAATTTGAGTATAATACACCAATCATGTGATGCATGAGATTAGTTACCTGGACAGCAAGAAGGCATCTACTGATGTACTGATGCTTAACATTTCACATGCGAGGCATTTTGGTGCTGCCATAACAATATGAAAAAGGGTAGCTTAATCAAATTTCTTAAAAAAAAAACAAATGCATAACGAGACTAAAATGTAGGATATAACAGTAACATAAATACTAATTACTGTTCAAATCATGGGATCGCTCCTATTTCTTGTTTATAGTAAAAGTTAGTTGCATGCTATGCATTCTGTTCCATGACATGACAAATATGGCAGAGCCAAGAGTACCACGGACTTACGGTTTTTCCACACCGCAGACAAAGTACGGTTTGTCAAAGAATCTCGTCATGACAGAAATCTGCAATCTTCCTCTTCACTTCTTAATATCCAAAAGAAAGCTTTTAATTCTGCTGCACTATTAATCCATAACATGAAGAAAGCTTTTTTTAATATAAATTTGGTATTTAAGGTAATTGAGTTAAAATCTCAACAATTAATTCGATGTAAAGATCAGAGCCAGAGCCATATTCTTCTGAGTGACGTCCTAAAATTATTAGTTTTCATTGATTATAATGACTATTCGGTTGTGTGAACTAAACTTAAAATAAAATTGTTACCTGTTCACTTAGTATTTCAATTTAATCTAAAAGAAAGAAATGAAGAATTGCAAAGGAAAAGAAAAGCAGTTAAAGCCTTTAATCCTGCTGCACTGCCACTGTCACAGTTACTCTTCCCCATGGCCTTCGCCTTTAACTTGTTACTGCATTTTTGGATTCCTCATCCGTGGTCAGATGATTCAGAACTGCTCCGCTGCTGTCTGCTACGAAGAATCTTAGAATTAAGAGGGAGGTGTGCAGGGGCAGGTAGTAGCTGCTTCGTCCATGCCACGCAAATTAATGCCCCATTCCTCTCAACCTTATCGTCCACATTTATGTGCTTCTGCTACGTCAACGAGCTTGAACCTTCTGATGCTGCTCAAAGTCTTAACAGGGTAGAACCTTCTTCAATTGTTTATCCATTAATGCTAGATAAGTCTTATGTTTGACCAAATTGGCATGTCATGCATATTTCATGCGGCAACTGGTTTACATTGACTAGCTGCAGTCTGTGGTCTGAAGGTGATTACGAGTTGTGAACATGATGCACAGTTCATGTGGTAATTGGGAGCAGGAAAATGTTGGCATCAAAGCGAGAGTTGACATACATGAATTTCCAAGTGGAACGCATGCTGAGCGACTTGATCGTTCATGGCTATGCCTCCATTACTTGGAACTGGTCAGATGAAGATAAGAAACAAATCACTATCCCTAAATATATCGTCATTAAGATATTCCTTCTGATAAAACCAGGATTAACTCTGAGAAATTTTAACCCTCGCCAATGCTTATATAGTTCGAATTACACAAAGATTTATCGACAAACATTTGACGTAGAAGTAGAAAAATTAGCTCTCCGACGGAAATTTGCTCAATCGTCATCGATGTAGATGGTTTCTTGCTTGAAAAGACCACCAAAAATCTTGTTGACCTCTGTATTTGGTTTCGGTTTAGGTTCTGGTTCCGACCGTTTAGGCTTCATCTTCGGGGCGACAGACTGCTTCACGATGGCCTTCTGGGGTGGCAATTTGCGTGCCTTCGCCTGTCCCCTAACAGTGGCGAGCTGTGCCAGTGGGTTTTCCTCGGTGTTCTTCTCGACTGCTGCAGCGATTTGTGAACTGAACTTGTCCCATGAGAATTCTGCGCTAAGGCCTTTTGCTTTGCTCAAGAAGTCATCCAACGTAGGGACTGCAGTTTCAGCTTTCTCCTCAGCATCTTTAGCAAGACTAGCAGCAGGAGCCTCTTGCTGCAACGGCTTCTTCGCCTTCTTTTCAGGCCTCGTGGTGGCCTTTGTTGCCTCAGCTTTTTCTGCAGCTATCCGTGCCTCATCTTCAGCTTTAGCCTTTTCTAGAGCCTCTGCGTATGCTTGTCTCCTTTGGTCTTCGGGAATGGCACTAGGAAGATAGCAACATTCAGAGTTCAGATAGCTTGAACTTAGTTCTCCATGCTGAAGACAAATCATAGAGAAAACAGAACTTTTGGCATTGCACAAATTATTGTAGTAACTAAGGTGTCAAGTTAGTATGAGAAGTTGGATCAAGCGGCAGATTGGATAAGGATGTTCAACATCCAATATGTTGAGTGCATTTCATTTGCTCACGTGCAGGAAATAATAGGGTTGGAACACAAAATTCACACTAGAGGAGTAGAGGGAAGAACCATTTTCATGCTTTTTCCTTGAACATTTCGCTTTTATTACCACAACGAGCTTATTAAATTCTTAGAATTTCCTGCGAGAGGAACTGCAGAAGAATAAATTATTAAAAAGATGAGGCTAACCACCTGAAAAGTTCGTCTACAGGTTTTGAGACTGCCGATGGGCTTGTACTGACTTCAACAACCTGAAAGGACAGTGAAGATAAGACACACAAAGTACATGAAAACATGGACACTTCAATAACCATTCTCCAGATTATTTAAACAAGATCAAATGCCAAGCATGAACTTTGATGCAGTACACAACATTGAACACGTTCATGATTAGGTAAGCAGTTCTGATGTAATGGATAGATAGCTCTTCTGTGAAATTAAACAATGATAGTGTTTCAACTTTCAAGATATTCCATTTGACAAGTAATGACAGGAAAGAAATAAGAACCTGCAAGCATCCCATGACAGAGCCATGTAGCTGGATGAATGACAACATGACAAACAAGCGTTGGAACATGAATGGCAACATGATGTGGTGGTGACAGAGACATGGACAGCAACGAGATATTGATGGCTCGATGTGTCCTCCGCGGAAAACTCTGCATCTTTTTTCGATTTGATGCCAGACACCTTGCTATCATGACACAACGACCTAGACGCAAAAGATTACTACCTCTCATTGTGGTATGGGGGACTTTATTCCAGCGAAATGCTTGGAAAATATTGTTTTGTTAGTTGTGAATTTGGCTAAATTATGGCCAGGGAATTAGTGAGCTAAGTGAGGCTCTAGTTGTACAGATGTTCATATCTGAATCCAACACATTTCAAAATCAATAAATCAGGATGTCTATTACTATAGTGGTAGACATCATTTCCAATAAAAAAAATGATAGGCATTGGAACAGGAATGACAGCATTGTAGAAATAGGCTAATGTCCCTGTCTAAGCGGCTTTATGACATCCAACTCTAGTATGTGGATCTTTAGTGCATACCAAGCAAGGTTCAAGATAGTATCCATAGAGAAGAGCATATAAAGTTCTCCATTATAACTCTTCCTCAATTAGAAGAATCGTCGTCTGATGAATAATGATACTATTCTGTGATACATGATATGTAATAAATTTATTTTAAGTTTTTTGTATGGCAGGGAAATGCACAGGATCTAATCAGCGGCAGTCAACAATCAAGTAATTTAAGATAGGAATCGCCTCGACAGAAATCTAATCATAACTTTGCGTCTGTTGTATTCCCCAGTTACATAGTATACTAATCTTCTATAGACCCAAATGTGCAGACAAAGATAACATATCCAAATTACTGTCTTTGACTTAGATTACAACCCGAGTAGACTGCATACCTTATTCTCTGCAACTGAAGTATTTGCAAAGACATCCGCTACAAGTTTCGCAATTTGTGATTTGGTAACCTGCAAAAAAACAGATAGCAACTCAGTGATGCATGGTGTGGGATGCTATTACATGGAGCACATAAGCATAGAGGTTGCTTCCACCTTGAATTCATCGGTTGCTCCGACGGTAGTGCTCCCTTCCTTGCCCACAACCAATCCGTACGAGCTCTCGTCGGAGTAGTCCTCAGTCAGGTTGGTTTTGATGAGGGTGTACCTCACGTCCGTCTCCACGACCTTGGATAGGAACTCGCCCAGCGTCAGCGGCTGAGACCGAGCAAAGAGGTTGTTGAAGAAAGAGGTGATGCCGTCGAGCACATTGTAGGTAGAGGATGCCGACAGACCGGAGCCGGAGTCGTAGACGACAGCGACGTGCGCCACGCCGGCGAGCTCGGCGGCCCGGACGACCTCGAGGGCCTCGTCAGTGGTGACCTCCCCGGACGGCCCCTTCTCCCGCGAACCGATGGTGACGACTACTTTAGCGGCAGGGCCGATGGCCTTGGCGATGGATTCCGCGTCCTCGAACGTCGCCTCCACAGCGTTGAGGCGCTTGAATTCCTCCGGCGATATGAACTGCATATGCATCAGGGCGTGAGCACGGAGGAGCTTGTGATTACAGTCTATTGCCACCGCTGCAGATGTCCTAGGCCAAAGAACTCAAACAATCTACCTTATAAGCGGCAGCAATGCGGGCGAGCTCCTGGGCGGCGGAGAGGTCAGGCACGCCGGCCCTGACGACGAAACCCTGGCGGAGGAGAGTGTGCGCAATGCGAACGCCGGCCTGCCCGGTGGCGCCGGCTACGAAGACCGTCTGCGGATCCTTCCTCCGCGTATTGGCGAACAACGAGGTGGAGGGAGAGCTCACGACGGGAATGAGGGACCTGGCGTCCGGGATCTTGCCGAAGTCGATGAAGAAAGGATTCGGACGCGCGGCTGATCCCTCGCCCTCGTCCTCCGTAGGCTTGTCCTTGGGCCTCGGGAAGCTGAAGGGGTTCTGCTTGGCTTGCGCGCTGATGGCGGCCGGCCGCCGGCATCTGCTCTCGGGCTTGGAGTAGAGGCCGCCGGAGGCGAGGCGGAAGGAGTTGGAGGTCAGCGCAGGAGCCATGAACAGAGGGAAGAGCAGAGAGCAGAAGTTTCTGTTTAGTAAACTGCTCGGCGTCTTTAACCGTTTTCCGCTCTTTTTCTGTTTCTCCCGCTCTCTGTCCACTTCCTTCCTGCGGCCAACTGACAAAATCTAGTAGAAGATTTTGGAAATTTTAGAGATGGGAGATGTGTGTCTGAGGTTTGTCTGGGCACACCGCAGCCAATGAAATTGTGCCATGCGCTTGGCAATTATCTACAAAAAGAAGTTCGAGGGCTCGAGTCGTGACGGGCGAACAAAAGTGCAACACAGAAGGGCGGAAAAGAAATCCTACAACCAGGTTCCAAAGGACGGTGGGGAGAGAGTGCACAGTGAATTGAGATCCAACTCGATCAAGGCCACAAAAATTATTCCGTTGGATAAAAGAAAAAAACATGAAACTCGAAACAGGAAATTTGTAATGCATGACCAGATGAATCTTATCTTCAAGGCCGCAGGCCAACAATAAACATGAGGGAAACGCAACATCTATCTGCTTTATATACTGAAGAGAACAAAATATCCAGCAATCATGTTAACTGCTCATGCAATGAGATTTAAACTAGTGTGCACTGCACTTGCCAGATGAGGCATTGTCGGTGGAAAACCAGGATCGATATCAAATCACAGCACCTCAGATTATCACCATTTATAGGAAACGCAGTATGAAGAAAACTTGCTGTAGCATCATCACATTTCTATACCATAAGCTGCGGCATTGCAATCATATAACAAGAATCCTCAATTAATTTTAGCTAATTAAGAAAAACAAGGCCACAAAAGTTTGTGAAAAACATGCTCCCTGCATATGGTCACCATTCTATTCGATAACGCATACAACACATCTTAAACCAACAGAAATGAGAGTGCAAGATTATTCTAGCGGTAACACAGAAACTCAATGATTAACAGCCTTCTTTGCCCTGAGAGTCTCGAGAGCCTTCTCACGGAGCTCAATCTCAAGCTTCTTCTGCTCTGATTCTTCTGTGTAATGTGGTCGAGTACCCTTTCTTGTAGCAGCTTCGTCTTCTGATGTACCAGCATCATTACGATCCCTCTCAAAATCTGGAGGGGTTACGGCATACACTGGTTTCACATTCACCTTACTACTGCTATGCTCTAACCTTTTGCGATGCTTCTCTTCACGCCTTCTACGCTTGTCCTCTTTCCGAAGCCTTTTCTCCTCCTTCCTTCTTCTCTTAGCTTCCTTTTTATCTTCAGTTTCTGAATCAGAACCTGAGCTTAAATCCGAATCTCTTCTATGCCTGCTGGATTTTTTATGCTTTCTCTTTTCTGTCGTCCTAGATTTATGTGCATCACCTCTGTCAGAATCCGAATCTGTGATGTTGAGATCACTATTCTGCTCCGTTTTTCCTTTTGATTTTCTGCTAGCATCTTTTGCGTTGTATGAGTCTCCAAATGTATCTGCTTTTGAATTGGGCTGCTTCTCAACATCAGGTTTTCCTGCCATGTGTTCATCACTGACATCTTTACGAGAGGAACCAGTTCTTGCATCCTTCTTAGAAGAGCATTGTCTGTCATAGTCGGCCTCCAAAGAATGTTTGTCTCCTCTTGTCCTTCTTCCAGGGCCATATTCAACTTCTTCTCGATGTTTTGACACTTGTTGGATATGTTCTTTCTCCACAACAGTATCACTGTCAAGAGAAGGAAACCGATTATGAGATAATCTCAAATGATAATAGTGGCAAATCACCCCGCACAAACATATATGCTATATCAGTCAAAGAGGAGTTGACTCAGGTCATTTTAAATCGAAAATCAGAATACTATGGATTATTTCTCATATACACTCAAGAACTTTTTTTGGGATAATATATACTCAAGAACTCATTGACAGTTCCTATAAAAAAAGGCTCAGAGCCTAACTACCCAAGGCACATACAGGTTATAAAAAGCCAAGGCAATGCATCCTGGGAAAGTAGGAGATGCAGATATATGAAACTATGATGGATTATTGAAGAAGACAGGCTTACTCATCATAAAATACCTATGGAAATTTTTTTAGAAAATCTTTATGAAAAATCAACAATCCAGAAGGCCAGGTGCTCCAAATAGTGATGAATTGCACATATTATATCACAATGCCCTTGAGCACAAACTGCAACATCAAACCATGGATCCAGTTTGTAACTGTAGATCTTCTAATGAAACAATCTCCCCTACAATGACCCATCAGGAAATGAATAAATGGTATACCCTGATTACAAAAAAAAGTCATGCATGAAAGTATGTTGGCCTAATGTAGAATATGAGAAAGAATGTCAACAAAAGGGAAAAGAAGATGGATGACTAACTCCCAAGTCGTCTTTTACCTCTAAAAACCCAAAGATTAAAATTTTAATAGAAATACTAAGAAAAACAGCCACATGTCACCTTCTCTTTCGTTCTCTTTCCTTCTTTCTGGAGTCTGAATAATCACGATGATCTAGACGTTCTGGAGAAGAATTGTCTTCCAAACTTCCATCAATTGCCTTCTCTTTCGATGAAGTTTGCTGATTCTTATCCCCCAAGTCTTTATTTTTATTTTGCGAGGAACCACGCCTACGAGTTTTATCCTCCCTAAATTTATAATGACAGTTAGAACCTGCGAACATTAATACATCCACTAAAACTTAAAGAACAGAGTTGACCTGGTAAGTCCAAATTGTTCATCTTCACTATCAATTCCTGGACTTTCAGTAAGAGGTGTCTGCTTTCCAGAAAATTTAACAGGACTACAAGAGCAGGATGGTCTCCAAGTCACAAACCCGATATATTATATTATGCAATAGCATGTCAAGACAAAAATTAATCAAGTACCTAAGTCTCCTGGGATTTCTTTTCCTCACATCTCTTGGTGATTCCGAAAGACTCTGTGAGTTGTCAGATTCTGCATATTGATCCCTGTTATCAATGTCATTTTGAACCATTGACTTCCGGAGTGGAGATCTTGAAGGACTACGCAACTGTCTTGAAGGTACTCCTGACAACTTGTGCCTTGTCTCAACATGTTCAACTGCAGATCTATTTGAGGCTAGAGCCGCACTCTCACGAGTCCTGCACAGAGGATTCGGTCAGAATAAGACAAGTATCTTGATGTAAAAAAAACCAAAGCTACAAGATAAAAAACAACAGACAACCTTCTAGGTGTTGATTCGTTGTGATGCCCTTTGGTAACAAAACCATTGGTTCGATTATCAGTCTCCCTACTGGAACTCCTATGAGATGGTGGGCTAGGACTCCTGAAGGGACTGCGGTTTCTAGACAAGGACGCACATTTTAGATAAATACAATGTATGACAAACGAATTTAACTCAAGCCAACATCAATACCTCTTCATTCGAGGAGATGTCCGAGAATCTGCACCATGAATTTTAGGTGAATTTCTTCTGCGTCCAGGAGACCTTTGCAGAGGTGATCTTCGAGCATCCGCACCATGTGTTTTTGGTGAACGTGAAGGTGATCTTCTACGGAGTCTGGGAGACCTCTGCAAAGGTGAACTCCTCTTTGCAGGGGATGGAGACCTACGCCTTCCAGAAGAAAATTTTCTTCTAACAGGAGACCTATAGTGTGGTGGAGATGGTGACCTCCTGTGGCTTTTAACTGGAGATCTCCGATACAACGGAGAAGGAGATCTACGGCGCCCATATGGAGATCTTCTACGTGAAAAAGGAGACCTCCTTCTTATAGGTGATGGAGATCTCTTTCGGATAGGTGATGGAGATCTCCTTCGGACAGGTGATCGAATAGGTGATCTAGATCTTCTCCTGGTAGGTGAAGGAGACCTGTGCCTGGATATTGAAGGTGATTTTCTTCTTCTACTATAAGGCGACCTGCGCCTTAAAGGTGATCCAATGCCTCGTGGTGAATATCGCCGACGAGGAGAAGCAGAACGACGAGGAGACCTGAATCGCCTTTCAACAGAAACAGAACGCCTATGTGAAGAATGTGTTTGCCTTTTAGGAGATACTGAATGCTTGTCACCACCAGATGACACAGATGCACTCCTAGATCTCCGCAATTCCCTGCAGAAAGGAGCCTTTTAAAATTATGCCTTGATTAAGAACACATAAAGCAGGATAAAACAGAAAGACGAGACAAGAAATTCAGCACCAACGCATCATTTCAATTTCGGTCTTTCGGAAACAGCCGACAAAGAGTAGGATGGTTCTCATAAAAAATTCCCTGAAGACCGATATTAAAAAAAGTCCATTTTTTTATAAAATTAAATTGGTTCAAACACATGATAAGATCATCACGGAGATCAAATGTCTGAGACCCTTCATACAGAGAAAGAAACATAATGCAAACTAATAGTTCAGAAGAATCCTCAATGTCAAACAGATAAATATTTTTTGATGAAATAATAAAACATATACTGCACCTTGAGCTCCTGGATTTAGAAACTGATTTGCTGGGGGACCGACTTGGTGGAGATTGTCTGAATGCATATACAAACAAATGCAAGAAGAAATAACTAAGGGTTTTCAAACAAAGATTAATAAACAAATACATATATTATTGGAATACAGAATGGTGTTAATCATAAAGAACTCAAGCACCTTGTAAAAAGAAGCAGCTTCTAAAATTTTAGTTCATATACCACATTATATGGTAATGTATGAATATACTTGACTATCATGTCACTTATTCAGCTTTTTTACTTGAATAAGAAGCTACCCATTCACATCTCAACTGAGAAGCAATCAAGATTTACCTCACAAGAGCAGTGGTAAAATTCATATGCTACATTCAATGGTTGCAAAAGCCTACATGCTAACAAAAAGATCTATTAGAACTATGCATAGATAAATGGTACAAGCACATGTTTCATGACACAACCAGTACACAAATGTCATAAACGTTGAACCACAATGTAGAGAATTATACAAAACTTGGCATTTCAAGCAAAAAAAAGGACCAAAGGAAGCCAACAGGCTTGAAGAAATTAACCTTGATATCCGTGTCAAAGTAAATAGAATATACGGGATCAACACAAATTGTGCAAAAAAATACAGTAGCAAGAGAAGATAATCTTAAACAACCTAAGACTATACAATTATGCAGAACTGCTCCACAGTTTTATTGGTGAAATTGTGCTTCACGTACGTAGATCTCAACACACCAGTCTATTAGAAAGCACATATTGATGCAATCGCCCCACACAAAAGGAAAACACTTCTATGCAACAACAACAACAACAATGCCTTATCCCACTAGGTGGGGTCGGCTACATGGATCATACGATGCCATATATTCGTTGATCCATATTCATAAGATTCGACAGAGTTTTACGCTGGCTGTCGGGGCCTAACACAACCCTCCTCCTTTATCCGGGCTTGGGACCGGCTATAAAACATAGGCGGAGTTTTATAGCCTTACGTGTCTTCTGCATCCTTCTTTTTTCAAAGAGAGAACAAGGAACTCTTGGTTTTTTTAAATCCAACAACAAAAAACAATAACAGAGCATCTCCACCACACAAAAGTAGCATCTGATCCATCTTCGTTGACAAGCACAAAACTTGCATTAACTCATAAAATGAGCTAAAAAATTAAATATCCTAAGTCAAGCATAACAAGCCATTCTTTAGGGAAATAATAAAACAACTTCTAAAATCACTTTTAAACTATCAATGAATATTTATTGGGTTGGTTCTGTATTCCAATATATGTAACTATTCAAGCATTATGATTTTTTTCAACTTGATAAACTGGAATCACGACCATGAAAATAATACCCAAAGTCTAAAATCAATTTTACAGACTAAGATATAATTTTCAAGCTTAATCCAAACACAGTTGATGTAATTTAACACATTAATCTAGCCTAAATATTAAAAAAAGTTTGATACGTGAACAGTATTTCATCAATGTGGTTTTAGTCTTGGGCCAAAATATTCTGAATAGTTCAGGTCCCAGCGAATACACTCAAGTTAAAAGTTCTGGCATTATCTGGCAACTTAAACGTCAAACAATATTCTCATTTATATAAACAGAAACTTGTTTATAGATAGTATATCAAATTAGCACTAACCGGCTTCTTGTTCTAGGTTCACGCATTCTATCCAAGTCTCTCTCCTCATCAGGCTTAATGTTCGAAGACCTTGGCAATGAATGTTTTGAAACTGAACCAGCTGCCTTTGCATTGTCCATTTCCTCGTCCTACAGTAGTTTGAGGTAAAGAAGGACATGAACCCAAATAATCGGACAAGCTAGCTGAATGACATAAGCAGACAACCACAAGTCAAAATAGAAGATTCTTAATCATTAGAAAGCACTACAGCTCAGATAAGTCAAATACCATCCTCTTTTGTCGTTCTTCCTCCAAGTCTCTTCCATCTTTCTCCTTTCTCTTCTGAATTTCTTGTGTGATCCTATCATTCTCCTCCTATATTAACAAGAAGAAATTGGTTAGACTGTAAACTGGTAAACATTACGCACTAATAGGGAATTTAATAGCATGTGGACCTTTTTCTTCTTCAGTTCCTCTTCTTTAGCATCCAAGAACTGTTGAGGAACACCACTGACATTGTTTTGTGCGCTAAGAAGCAGCGCCCAAAGCTCCCTCATGAACTTCCCCGTGTTCTTTTCCATGAATCCTGTCAGCTGGATCTGAATCTGTTTTCCATCCACGTCCTTCGTACCATGTAAAGAAATTAAGAAATCACAGATCAACAAACGGTTCCATCTAATCCCATCAACCAGAAGAAAAAAACAGAAGCATTTTTACCTTGCCATCCAGCAGTCCATAAACAAAGTTGATGAGGACCTCATCCTCAAAACCAAGTAGCTCAGTAGCCCTGGTGGCAATCCACGGCTTAATCACGTCCATATTCACCTTCGTCATATCTACCTGAGCAAGCACAAATCAAGTAATTGAACTCAGAAGTATCTCAAACTGGTGTTTACTGTGCTTCAACCCGTTCACATCTAATTCATTTATACACTTTCCAATCACAGCAAAACAACAGCACAAAACAAACGTTTTCCCGTAACATAGCCCGTATAAAGTTGGGCAACCCTAATTTCCCCCGTGACTGACCTAATCCACGCCAAATTACCAACAAATCACTCGAGACCGCGACGAAATAAGCTCGAAGGCCAGAGACCGAGGCACTCACCGGGTGATCGAGCTCCGGCGCGAACTTTTGGCTCTTGAGCAGCTTCGCCTGCTTATTGGAAAATCGCGTATCCTGCTCCGCGGATGTGCCCTGAGATCGGCCGAACAAAGACGCGTTACGCATCAAGAAAAATCACATCTAAATCCAAGCGCCGAAGGCGAACAGAAGAAATCCGGGAACAGATTGGCGTTAGAGGATTCGTGAGAGGGGTTTTGCTTACTCGGAAGAAACCGCCTGACATGGTCTTCTTCTCCTAGGGTTTTTTCTACAGTTGGGCGTGCCGGAAACCTCGAAATCTTTCCTGTATTGCTCGCCTGCGTTTTTCCTCTTGCAGCATCCACGGCGACGGCGCGAGGGTTTGCTCCGCTCGCGAGACAGAGGAGACTGCTATCGGTTAAGAACTGGGGCGGATTTATGGGTACGGGCACTTGTGAAAGTAGCAGTAGAGTTGGATTAAATTACGTGAATGCTCAAGTGTGTTCTTGACATGAGCCGATAAGGCCTGGATCATATGGGCCAAGTATATCTTTTATGGGTCCATGAAGATTAAAAGAATTGTAGCCGATTTTTTTATTATTCGTAAAAGTATTTCCCATGAAATATAATTGAAATAAAATTATTTTCATAAATTTCACCTAACTTATCGTGACTTTTTGCATCTAATCCTAAGCTATATAATTATTTTTTTATATATTTAAACTATCACCATTTTTTTATTTTAGTCATTTCATTTACTTCTATTATTTTTTTTATTTATAAAAAAACTAAATTATTCCTCCTTTCATAATACATCAAAAAATAAATATAAAAAAGAAAAATAAGAAAAATAATTGAGAGAGAGAGAGTAATTTAGTCTTTTTTTATAAATGACAATTTTTTTATTGCTTTAATCCTTTCAATGATTTTTATTTTTTATATTTATTATTTCATATTTTTTTGGAGGGAGGAATAATTTTATTTTTTTCATAAATGAAAAAAATAAAAGTAACAAAAAATATAATAGAAGTAGATGAAATGACTAAAGTGAAAAAGTTATAATAATTTATGGATCTAAAAAAATAAATTTATAATTTGATATTAGATGTGAAAAATCGTGATGATTTAGAAAAAAATTATGGAAATAATTCTTGAAACAAAAAAAAACATCTTTTTCACTTATTTTTAACGGGAAGATGATGATGTATTTATATTTTGAGTTTAGATTTATCAATAAGATAACTTTTGATGGAGTACTTTGTTAAAATTTCAAAATTAAAGAATCACAAGCGGGATTTCAACAAAATTAAGGCACTACTTCAAAAGAAACATATGGTGATTAATATTTTATAAGCCTGTGATTTTAATTGTATTTCAACATTATCCGCAAATATATTTACATAATAAAGAGTATCAATAGTTAAGTTATCACTAATGTGCACTATCTTATTTACTATGAATAAATTATTTATCTGAATATTCAAATAATCATATTTACCTATAGTAATATTACTAAACATCATACATCTTTACTAAACTTATATTTTATTAATAATGCCAAATTTATATCATTTGATTGAAACTTATAAATTTTAATAATAAACTTACATTAATAAATATGTAGTACTAAACTTATATTTTATTAATAATGCCAAATTTATATCATTTGATTGAAACTTATAAATTTTAATAATAAACTTACATTAATAAATATGTAGCCAATATATTATTGTATATAAAATGATAATAAGTTTGTAATAATTATATAACTAGTGATATGAATAGTAATAGAACGTAGATAATACTAACAACATATGATAAATAATAAAAAATGTTATGTGATTTATTGTATTTTTTACTTTTATTATCTAATATCATCAGGAAAAATAACTTTTCACAAGTAAAATCATAATTCTTTCAAATTCTTAATGAATAGTCGAATTAACAAATTAATTTATAATATCTTTTGATGGAATAGAATGTAGCGATAAAATTTAAAAATTAATGTGATAAAATAATTTTAGTGAGTGTTTAAATAAAATATAAAATATGTAGATATAAAATATAATTTTATTAATTAATAAATATTAAGTATAAATTAAAATATTATGTTATAGTTTTTTAAGAATATTAAATATACAAACTAATATTTTAAATAAATTATAAATATCAATATATTTTTTATGAAATGACAAATAATAAAGAATATTAAATTAATAATTTAATTAATGAATAATCTTTTGTGAAATTTTTAAGAGAGAAAGTAAGATAACGACAAAGAAAAATATTTTTGAAAAAAAAAAGATGTCATGTTAAACAAAAAAAATTTCAAAAAATGTGCATTAAAAAATGCTATAATTGTTTGGTTTAATGAGATAGTGAGAATCAAAGGTCACATCGGAATCAAGCCTCCATCTAATTTGGGTTGTCCAATGAGTCAAAAGAATATTCAAATCAAATTGTCATGACAATTTTAATGGACATTTCTTTTTTAGATAACGTGAGCTATTATAGGGAAATATAGATTATTTATAAATTAAAATAATTAAATTACTTCATATGATGGGAATATATTATTTTTAATTAAAATTTGACAATAGTGTTGCTAAATGTAATGAGAAAAATTATCAACGGGCGGCTAAGACTCTCCAACTTCTTATAAACTCAAGTCCCATGAATTATATAAAAAAAATTCAAGAAAAAGACTATTCAAAATTAGGAGAATTTGGAGGTGCAATTTATGGTAAATCTCGTGTGCTTATGAAAATAACGCCATAAGAGAGGTTAGCGATCTTTTCGGAAATATCATATGAGCAATTGAATTACTTTAATTGAAGAGTAAGATATTTATATTGAAGGAATTAGGGATTACGCACTCACAATTTATTATTGACTATTCTTTTTTATTAAATATCATGTGAAGAAACATGTTGTTATGAAGATTGTCTTTGATTCTTATGCTTAAGGCACACTATATTTTACTTTTGAGTTTGTTAGATTATAATTTGTTGGCCAAAAAATTCTTCTTATTTTTTTTTACCTTTTATTTTCATTAGTTATGAATAATGCGCTAATTTTCCAACTCCATCATGAACTTTTATTACACGATTTAACGAAGAATATACTTTAAACATAATATGTATTTTTAATAGTTTTACTTTTACTTTCATTGATTATAATTATGATGCATATATCCAATACAACTTTTGAGCTATAATGTATCTCGTATATTTTGCTAATTCAAATAAAGTATACTTAGACTCATTGTAATTTATGGTGTCAATATAATATTAAGTGGGCATAATTCTCTTTCTCGTATATTTACATTACCTTCTTTTATCTTTATAACGAGACATGTTAATTTTTTTACTTTCATTTACCAAGTTTCCTTGTACGCTTCATTCCCTGCCCATCCATTATCTTTCCTTTCAGGGCCTTGTTTGAATTAGGAAGAAAAAAGTGATAAAAAAGTGGAAGAGTAGGGAAATTTTACCTAATTTGGATAAAGGTAAATGAAAAAAAATTTGGAACTTTTTTCCTCCATTTTAATCACAAGGAGATTTTCTTTACAACCCCAAATTGGAAAATAAAGGAGGAAGAAATATTAAATATTTGTGTTATATTCACAAATCACTCATCGATTACAAATTTATTTTTTTCAATAAAGGATGGATATTTTAAATTTTTCATAAATAAAAAAATCGAAAATATCAGAAAAATTTATACAAGTCCACGAAAGGATCTGAAAAAATTGTAAGTTTATGGATGCAAAAAATAAATTTGTAATTTGATGTTAGATGTGAAAAATCATTATAGTTTATGGGTGGTCTATGTAAATAATCATAAATATTTTAAATTTGTAAAATGACAACTATCATTGTTTATATAATATTTTATTATTAATTAAATGAATATAATTTTCTTACAACTTATTATCTATTTTTTTCTCCTTTTATGTACCGCCCCTAAATCACACATCATCGTGTGGCAGAGTACGCTTCGAGAGTCGCTACAGTCATCCTTACGTGTACATTATATTGATCAAAATGAATATTTTGATTTGTCAACTCAATATCAAACAATAGCGGAAGACTAATCATATATTAATGCTAAAAATGAGTATAGCATCATATTATGCGAAAAATTAATAAAGAACGTCATATGAATCCGAATAAACTAATACATCAATTTAATATCACGAAAAGAGAAAATCTATAACGTGAATATAAAGGAATGTGCAGTCACTATGAGCTTGATCGGTCACCGTTGATCATCTTCGTCATTCTAACCTGATCATACATATATGAAAATGCGGAGGAGAAATCTCCTTATGAATTTTACAACTCGGTATGGAAGTCAAGAAAAAATAATCTTATAATGAATCATAAGGAATATATGGAGGAAATAAGAATAATCGTGATATGAGTAGAATAATCGTGTAAAGTAGCATATGAATTAAATATCAATAAGATTATGAGGAAATAATCATAAAGGTGACAAAAAGTCTATCATCATGAAAGAAATTTAATTGTTCATATGTTTTTATCTTCTTCGTCGTCTTATTATTCATTTTTCACTTATCACGAGATATATTTCAACCCATTGAGAGACATATCTGAATTCGCCATTATCATAACTTGTAAAACCAGCTCATAACTGACCGTAGTCAGTCCAGACCGTCGTCAGTCCATCATCATAAAAGCTCTACATTTAATATTTTTCATTTTTTATCTTGCAGATTTTAAATAAATTTTTATTATGATTTAAATCAACACTACGAGATAGGATCGTGAAGAATAAATTAGAGGCATAAATGACATAATCATCATCACAACTTAGATTAAAATTAAGCACGTGAATAAAGGATAAAAAATCCTATAAATAATCGACAGACTATCAAAACCCGACCCGAGTATGGTAGGAACTCGGATCGGGTTCATAGGGTGTTCTCAGGCCACGTTTGGGTCATACTCGGGCTGGGTTCAGTCAATCGCTTAGGCGAAAGACGCGCCTGACACAACTTCATCATGGAAACAGTCTGGACCGTGTTATCATCAACCCAGGCTGGGTTCATCTTTGTCGCAAAGCTCGAAGCTCTCGATGATGAGGGATTCTAATTGAGTTCCAACTCGATCGGGGCGTGGACCTACTCGGGCCGGGCTTTGTTACGTAGAAACTTACGTGAAGATGCACAAAGTTTTTTGATAATATTTCCAACGATTGCTGATGTCATACATCATCTTATAACAATTGACTACGATTATATATTAACTAGAGCATGCTTCAATCCTAAAATTTAAATTTTATGATGAATCTATTATAGTTCCATATGTTGCATGTTTCTGTCCAAAAAAGATGTTACTCTATTATTTTTCTTCATCTTTCTTCGGCCGTTCCTCTCTATCGAGATACGTGGTTGCCAACATTCACGTCTCCCCATCGATCTTCTGTTGGTGGCTGCCAACAGCAACCCAACGTGAGAGAGCACCAAAGATACACATAAAAGGACGGAAAAAAGTAGGGCCGACTTGTATGAAAAATAAGGGGCTTTTTGATTTATTTTGCTCTCATATTTATGGGGATAAAACTGAATGCGAGTTAGGAACAAAATATTTCTTTCTTACATATCTTCGTGTTTGTTTCTAGATTTATTTTTTTCCTGTTTTGATTTAATATTTCTTATTCCTATTTTTTATTTATGAAGTATGGGGAGTTACATTTTCCTTTAATTAAAACTAGAGTAATTTTTCCCCTTTCCCTCGTCTTTCCTTTTTTCCTCATTCTCCCTTCCCTTTATAATTTTCTATCCAAACAACATATTAATAAACCTCGAACAAAACATACAATTCATTATAGCACGACTAATATGAAAATTATAGAGCAACGAAACTAGCAGCAGTGCAATCAGACCACATTTAATGCGCTGGTACCTAAAGTCATGTGACTTTGGTAGCCACGTGTCACGGGGTCATTTTTCGCTCGACCGACCCCTGCGACGTCTAGACGTGTCCAACGTCTAGGTAAGCTCTTTTGAGCGCTTTGCGAAAGCTTGCTTATGTCACTTTTTGTATGCCACAACTTTTGGGACGCACGGTCCCGAGCGGACGCTTCTTCGGTGGAGATGTTTGTGAACAAACGGACACCTCGACGTAACGCTCGATCGCTTTGGACGCTCTTTTGTGGATTGCCACCCCACGCTTGAGGCACGATGCTAGATTTAGGAAAGCTTGAAATCTTTGTTGAGTAAATAGAAATTATTACAACGCTTCGAGGGAGCACTAGCGGGTCTCCCCTACTATACCACCATTTCGGGTGATAGGTTTGCGATGTGTGGTGTGGAGGACCATCTCCGGGGGTGCACTTTTTTGGAGTGCAAATTACAAAACTATCACCACCACACTTATAAAATAAACTAAGTACAAAAGTGGGTTGTAAAAAAAAATACATGGTAAGATAACTCGACGTGCCCCGGGGACATTCTCCCCCACTCAAGTCAGCGACGTCCCTGGAGCTGCAGCTTGGAATTCTTTAATCTTCTGCTTGAACTGCCATAGATCTTCGGCTGTCTTCCAACTTGTATCGGCGTCCGGTCTTTCGCTCCATCGAACAAGATACTCCTTCTTCCGATTCTTCATGCGGACGGCGAGTACTTCTTCAACTTGATCAGTAAACTGCTGATGGATGACCGACGAGGAGCGGTCTGAAACTCCATGCCCGGAATCTTCAGTGTCTTCAACAAAAGGCTTGAGCAGGCTGACATGGAAGACGGAGTGTTGCTGCATCTGAAGCGGGAGCTCTAACTTGTATGCCACATTGCCTACCTTTTTCAGGATATCGAAGGGGCCCTCGTAACGTCTAACGAGGCCCTTGTGCAGATTCTTCCCACTTAGCCGGAGATGTTTGACCAGCTTCACTAGGACCAAGTCTCCGACTTCAAAGTTGACGTCCCGTCGGGCGGTGCCCGCCCACTTCTTCATGCGCTTCAATGCCTTGTGTAAACATGTTCTTGCCATGTCGTTCTGCTCATGTCATTCTCTCGTCATGTGGTGAGCGGCGGGGACTTTGCCACGATAAGAAGTGACGACGGCCTAGGGCGTCAGAGGTTGCTGCCCCGTCACTATCTCGAATGGACTCTGACTTGTCGACTAGCTCCGCTGCAAGTTATAAGAAAATTGTGCGATGTCGAGTAGTTTTACCCAGTCCTTCTGATTGGCACTCACATAGTGCCGCAGGTAGATCTCCAAGATACAATTCAACCTCTCAGTTTGACCATTGGTTTGAGGATGAAGTGATGTCGAGGAATGCAAATTGGAGCCCATCATCTTGAATAGTTCCTTCCAGAAGTTGTCAATGAATCGACCATCCCGATCGCTGATGATGCTTTGTGGTAGGCCCCAATACTTCACTACATGCTTCATGAATAACTCCGCGGCTTCAGTAGCAGGACAACTTGTGGAGCCGACGGTGAAGATGGCATACTTGGAGAACCGATCGACGACCACCATGATGGTACCCGCCCCTTCAGACTTGGGCAGGCCCGTGATGAAGTCCATGTAAACATTTTTGCATGGTCGCTCTGAAATAGGCAGGGGTTCCAAAAGTCCGTCGGGCGCTTTATTGAGATTCTTGTCTTGTTGGCAAACAAGGAATGTCTTCACGAAAGCTTCAATATCATCCTTCATCCTTGGCCAGAAGTAGTTGTCTTTGATGAGTGTCAAAGCGTGACGGATGTCCGGATGTCCCGCCCACTTGGAGTCATTGCACTATTGCATGATAGTGCACCGCAAGTTGTCGAAGAGTGGAACGTAGATGCAACGTTCCTTGATGAAGATCAGCCTATCTTCCACCCAAAAGCGTAATGTCTTGCCCTCCGTCGCTTGTTCAAACAAGTTCTTCGTCGTGGGATCTGACTTCAATCCCTTATTGATCCTCTCGATGAGGTTGGCCTGAGAGGAGCTCACGGCCGTCAATTTCGCGCGTCGACTGAGGGCATCGACAATGACATTCGTCTTGCCAGGCTTGTACTCCAGGACATAGTCGAACTCCGCCATAAAATCTTGCCATCTTGTTTGTTTCGACGAGAATTTCTTCTGTGTCTCGAAGTAACTTGTCACGACATTGTCTGTCTTGATGTGAAATCACGACCCGAGAAGGTAGTGCCGCCATGTTCTAAGGCAGTGAATCACCGCAGTCATCTCCTTCTCCTGGACGGCGTAGCGTCGTCGTTGAATTTGCGACCCTCGAACGCCACGGGATGCCCCTCCTACATAAGAACTACTCCAATGGCAAAGTCAGAAGCATCTGTCTGTATTTCGTAGGGCTTGGTGTGGTCTGGCAGGACGAGCATCGGTTCCTCCGTCATGGCCTTCTTGAGGGTGTCGAACGCTTCCTGTCATGTCGGCGTCCACTCCCACTTCACATTATTCCGAAAGAGATTCGTCAAAGGGGTCGTTACATGTAAATACCTCTTAACGAACTGCCTATTGTAGTTCGTTAGGCCAATGAACGAACGCATGTCGGTAACCCGCCTGGACGGCTCTCACTCCAAGATGGTCCGAATCTTCGCGCCATCCATCTTCAGATTTCCACTTCCGACGACATGCCCCAAGAAGTGCACTTCCGATTGAGCGAAGACACACTTCTCCCGCTTAACGTATAGCTCGTTCTGCCGCAACACCTCGAACACTTGCCGAATGTGTTCGATATGCTCCTCCAAAGTGCAGTTGTAGATCATGATGTCGTCGAGGTAGACAATCACGAACCTGTCAAGGAATGGTTGCAATACCTTGTTCATGAGGGTGCAGAAAGTTGCCGGGGCGTTGGTGAGGCCGTAAGGCATCACGAGGAACTCGTAGGAGCCATATCTTATGACGCACGCCGTCTTCTGCACATCATCTTTCGCGATCCGGACTTGTCAATAGCCCAAACGAAGATCCAACTTGGTAAACCATCTTGCACCGCTAAGTTGGTCGAACAAGTCCGCCACAAAGGGGATGTACTTGTTCTTCACCGTAAGCTTGTTGAGCGCCCGATAATTGATGCACATCCGGAGGGAACCGTCATGCTTCTTCTGGAAGAGAACCGGGTTGCCATATGGAGACTTTGAGGGCCGAACATATCCTGCATCCAATAGTTCGGTAAGTTGCTTATGGAGTTCTGCGAGTTCCGAATGGGCGAGCCGATAGGGGACTCCATGTGGGGCTTTCGATATTGGGACCAAGTCGATGACATGGTCCACTTCACGCTTCGGCGGCAGCCGTTTTGGGAGTTCCGGGGGCATGACGTCCGCAAAGTACTCAAGGGCTTCAAGGACTTTGGGAGGTGTTGGAGTGGAGGGCCCCGAATCTTCTAAGATGGCGGCCGTCAAGAAAGTGTGCTCCTGTTTGCGCAACCCCTTCGCCACTTGCATAACGGAGAGGGGCTTCTGCTTAATATCTTCGCCTGACCTCACAGGGAAGTTGTAAGGTCCTTTGGGGTCGAAGATGACCATCGAGTTGGTGACCGGGGATGACACATACGGCGATGTGTCACAGGAAAGATATGCCCGCCATCACTTTGTAGTCATCCACTGATGCCACCGTCACGGCGAAGCTTCTCAACCACTTGCCGATGCGAACCTTCACTCTAGGAGAAATTCCTATGGTCGAGATAGACTTCGATTCACCGTCTTGAACGTGGCATTAGTCTTCTGTAGTGACAGTTTTAACTTCTTGGCGGCCACTTCTGACACGAACAACTCCGATGCTCCCGTGTCGATAAGGGCGTTGAAGACTTGCCCGTTCAACTCGATGTCCACATAAAGTCGAGCAGCCGTTGAAGGACCCTTTGAGGCGTTGATGGCGCTGAGGACGTGCATCGAACTGAGACACGCCTCCTCCTTCTCCTTCTCGTCGGGGCAATACATTGCGTTGACTGTCGCCTTCTGCGGAAAATCGTTTGTCCAATGTGGACCTTTGCAAATGTAGCAAGGTTTTGGCGGCTTGCTGTCCCTCTTGAACCTTTCATTGTTCGACTTCTTGTCTTGGTGTCTATTGCCTTTGTCTTGGTAGTGTGGCTTACTTCCTTGCGATTTGGACTTCTCTCTCCACCATCGCCCTTACTCGAGGGCTTTAGTGGTGGAGCGCTCGCTTTGGTGTACTCCACGAGCGACTCGGCAGCGACGACTAGTGAGCAGAGTTTAGGGCAATCTCGTCGCTCCAACTCCGTCCTAGCACATGTCTTCAAATCCTTCACGAAGACCGCCAGCAACGTGTCTTCGTCCACTTGGGAATTATGTAGGCGGAGCTCGGTGAACTCTTTCGCGTACTCCTTCAACGTGCTCTTCTGACAAATGTTGAACAACGCAATCTTGCCCTCCAGTCCCAGCTTGACAGGGCAGAAGTAGTTGGTAAGCTGCCTCTTGAAGTCGTCCCACTTCTCAATGAGATCAACGATGCCACGATCCACGTCATCGCAATGACACCGCCACCATAGACTCACCGCATCTTATAAGTAGAAGGATGCGATCTTCACCATCCTGACTTCAGATGACACGTCCAAGGCCTTCATGTACCTTCAGACGTTCCACAGGAAGTCGTTGATCTCCTTTGCCGATCGCTCGCCTTTGTAGGGTCTCGGCTTTGGCATATCAATTATTGCCTCATGCGGGGTGGGCGTCTCGGGACGTCGTCCATCTCCATAGCGTCGCTTGAGTTCTTCCCGCATGATCTTGAACTCTTGCTCCATCTCGAACCGCATGTTTGAGAGACCATTGTCCAAGGTCTCCCGCATGTCCATGATCGTCGCCTTCATGGACTCGAGCCGTGTATACAACGGCGTCATTTCTTCTCGCACCGTTGCGAGATCTACAGTCCTCTCCAACTCTTGCTCGTGCATTGCGAGTTGGTCTTGCATCTCGCCCACGTCCAATTGGAATTGGGCGAGGCATTACTCGAAGGCGGACATGGCGTCCTTCGAGCGGGCGCGCCCTCGCTCCTGGCGGCCCTTTTCCAGTGCGACGGGTTCATGCGTCATTTCCGAATTCGACGTCATTTCACCTTGATCGTCGAATGCCAACTTGAGCAGTCCCAGAAACACTGCTTTGATACCAAGTTGTCATGGGGTCATTTTTCGCTCGATCGACTCGTGCGGCGCGTAGACGTGCCCAACGTCTAGGCAAGCTCTTTTGAACGCTTTGCGGAAGCTTGCTTATGCCACAATTTTTGGGACGCACGGTCCCGAGCGGACGTTTCTTCGGTGGAGGCGTTTGTGAACAAACGGGCACTTCGGTGTAACGCTCGATCGCTTTGGACACTCTTTTCTGGGTTGCCACCCCACGCTTGAGGCACGATGCTAGATTTAGAGAAGCTTGAAATCTTTGTTGAGTAAATATGAATGATTACAACGCTTCAGGGGAGCACTAGCGGGTCTCCCCTACTATACCACCATTTCGGGTGGTAGGTTTGCGACGTGTGGTGTGGAGGATCATCTCCGGGGGTGCACTTTTCTGTAGTGCAAATTACAAAATTGCTACAATCACACTTAGAAAGTAAACTAAGTACAAAAGTGGGTTGAAAAAAAATACATGGTAAGATAACTCGACGTGCCCCGGGGAGAAGCCCCCGGGACACACGCACCATAGCATAACTTATTTTTTTTTGCTAAGTGACTTTTTTCTAATTTTTGCTTTCCTTTTTTCTTTCTTATTTTCTTTCTCTCACACATTTTTTATAAAATAATGTATTAATTAAATATAAAATATTTAGAATAAAGTATTATTATAATATTATTTATTACTTATAATTTTATTTTTTAAATATAATATTCTATTAAATATAATTTATTTTAAAATTGTTTGTTTAATATTTAAATAATATATTAAAAAGACAAAAATTTTCACCAAAAAATTAATTTATATATTTATAATACTAAATTTGAATTCAAATATCTATTAAATTATACTCCATCAAAATTCGTCTGGAACTAATATATCAATTCAACTATTTACCAATAAGTCGAGAGGAATTAGAACTTTTGATTCGCAGTCCAAATATCTTGTGAAACTTTCTCTTAATGATATTTCCCTCTCAAATTATAAGACCGAGTAAATAGAGTGAGTAATAGTAAAAGTTGATTAACTTCGACTTTAACTAACAAAAAGAATTATATTCGTACTAATAGTAATAGTTTCGTTATGTTTATTTATGATACATATTACGTTGTAATTCAATTGAGACGATAAATTTGTTGGAAAATCATCTATTGGATTCTTCAAAAAAGAATTAAAAAAAAAAGATTAATATTTCGAACCCTTTCGGACAGTTGGACTCTTTCCTACTTCGTAAACGCGAAGTTGTAGGTCCGGCGGCGGCTTTGTGTTCCTTGTCGCGGTAGACGTCGAGTCAACTCCAAGTTTTGTGGTCAAGCGTACGATTTTTTTAGTTTACGTGCGTTTTCACATTTCTTTGCATGCAAATATGCAATCACTCAGAATGTGATTTGCATTGTGTCACTTGCAAATGTGTGACCAATTACATGATAATAATTATTAGAAAGCATGGGTTGCGTTTCCTTCTCTCCGGCTAAAACGCGTTTAATTAATAGATACCAAACGATTGAAGACTTCCAGGGCCCCAAATATTTGTCTTTTTTTTTCCTGAATGGACATTAATATTTTAAAACGGTAACTTTTTTATTTGAACCAAGGTTGACACAACGGGACTGTATCATAAAGACGTTGGGCGTTAGCAGTCTCAGTTTTGATCTTTAGAATCGTCATTGTTGATTAAGATATATATTTTCGCTCGAGTTCAAACACTGAATATTTGTAGAATGCTAATAGTCTTGAACACGGATGGATCACTCGAATCAAACCTGACCTAATCCCAAGTAGATGGAGACTCGAGTCAAGAATGGGTTGGAATTTCTCAATCCCAATTGATCCAATTCGACATGATGATTAGAAACTTTTAATTTCTTGTTTGTTTTTTATTTAGTTTAAATTCCACACTTGATTTAAATATTTTAAAAGCAAAATAAAACATTTTAAATATGAAACCTATATCTAATGTTTGAGAAAACTTATTTTTTCACTTAAAGTAAATATTAAATAATATTTCATATTTAATAATATACAAATATGAAAAGAAATTTAAAAAATGGTGGTCGAGTAATGTAGCCATACGATTTGAACAGTTGAATTTGTTGATCATATGGGTAGTGACCAATCCCGACTCAATCAAATTTGATCGAATCGAATTTGATTTGGTCAGATTTAATCTCACAGTCGAATCGGGTCGGCTCTATTCAATGGCTAGGTCCAACTCGATCCAACGCCCTCAGGGAATTCACAAATTAGTTGAACTTGACGGTGAGTCGATTTTCAATTTGTGGACAATGCATTCTTTATCGTAGTGCAAATTAAATGGTCGACACTACTTTGATTTAAAAAAATTAAGATATTGTTATTAATTAGTAATCTTTATATAGATTCGGAGTTGAGTTTTTTTTTTCATGTAGTAAATCTTCACATTTAACTGTTTAAGTTTCCAAACTTGAATGCGACACAAAAGCAAATAACACTATATATATATATATATATCTTTATATATATATATATGAGTTTAATGATTGTGTAACACCCATTTGGTGAAGCATTGTGTAACACTTTAATTTGGACCCTCCATTTTACATCTAGGGTTGTGATTATTTTATTGCTTTTCTCTCTATCTCTCTCTCGTGCCCGCTCTCTTCTCTCTCTCCCCCCTCGGATCATTGCAGCCGCCTCCCCTCCGACCGCCACTGTCGCCACCTCTTCGCCTCGTCCCTCTCCGATCGCCGCTGTCACGACCACGCGGTGGCAAGAGTGGCTCATCTATTGCCGTGCATCGTCGTTGTCGTCGGCCCCCTTCCTCGATAAGCATCCCCATCTTCGATCTGCGTTGCCATCGTCGATCCGAGCCCGCCGCCGACTGTTCGTCGTCCAGCCAGCGTTGGTTGGCCTCCTTCTCCGATCCAAGCCTGCCGTCGTTGATCTGAGCCCACACGTCGTCGAGTCCGCGCCGCCACCGGTTTTTTCCGATCACCACCACCCCGATCGCCGCTGCCCCCCTTCCGCCGCTGCCACCGGCTTTCCTGCTTTCGACGATCGCCGCGCCATTCACCGATAGTCGCTGTCATTTGTCGATCGCCGCTGCCCCCTTCCGCCACTGCCATTCGCCGATTACCGTTGCCCCCTTCCGCGCCACTACTAACTTTCCTGCTTCCGCCGATCGCCATTGCCCCCCTTTCGTCGCCGCCATTCGGCGATCGCCGTTGCCCCATTCCCCGATCACCGCCGGCCCGATCGTGAGAGTTAGAGAGAGGAAGCGTAAGATCAATTCAAATCGTTGATCTAAAATGAACGATTGAGATCGAAGCGTTACACAATGCTTCACCAAATGGGTATTACAAAATTATTAAACTATATATATATAATTTTAATTCCTTCGTACTTCGTAATCGTCATGGGGGATGGTGAGATTGCAACCTATAAGCCACCGTTGACCGACAACATATTGTTGCCGATTGCCCAACTTTGAATGGCTTGTTGCTTGCTAACATGAGAAGCTTCATTTGGCCACGTACATCCAGTTCCAGGGCCCGGAGGATTTAATTTGTTTCTCCTGATTTTTTTTATTACTGTCAACATATTTGTAGACTTAATAAAAGTATAAATTATTTTTTATTTCAATCAAGCATTCGATTGTCCGATATCAAATCCAACAGTAATTATTATTTGAGTTTTGAAAAGTAAAAAATATGTATAATTGAATTGGTTTATATCTGTTAATCATATGTATCTCTATCGATCTTCTATCGATCTCTCTTAATAATAATAATAATAATAATAATAATAATAATAATAATAATAATAATAATAATAATAATAATAATAATAATAATAATAATAATAATAATAATAATAATAATAATAATAATATAATAATAATAATTTATCCCTCCTAAATAAAATAAAAATGACTGTATTAAAAAATAATTTGTAATATTTCTTATTTATACATATACTCTTTATATTTTAAAGGTTAAATAATAAAGCTTTAGCATCTTTGATTATGTTTAAAGTTATGAAATTAGGTATGATGTTTAAAGTTATATTTATTACCAAATATTTGTTTATTGTTATTTAAAATATAAAGCTCCCTGCTGCCCCCTTAAAAGAAATGGCTCATCTAGTAATTTGATATTCGTTTCTTGAAGTTATCCGTTTGATCAATCATTCTGTTATTTTATCTAAAAACTATACTATTTGGATATTAATAATTTAAAAATTAAGAACCAAAGTGTTTATATATATAATATATATGATCACTTTGTTAAATTTTACATCCAAAAAGGATATTTATAAAGAGGACATTAAATATATTGCGCATATAAAATAAATAGTGTTTTGTGCAATATCAAGCAGCATATAACTTGTGGTATATTCTTTTTACTCATTTTTTTTTATATTAGTGTTAGCATTACGAGCAAAACGATACGGTGAGATCATCAGATTTCATTATAGCATTAATATAAGAAAGAGCATATAAAAAGATATATAAAGTTTATTTCTATAAAATATTATTTCGTCTGTGAGTTAAGAATTTGCATCACGCTTATATCTTCGTACTCTTGTTATTTCAACACAAATATTGATGACGATAAGCATAGTTTGATATATGGCGAACGCATACAATTGCACAAGCACTATGCTTAGTTTTACGCGTATAAAATGCATGACTCGGTCGATAGGCGTATTACGCGTATAACAAGTAAAATAAAAGTAGCAAAAAATAAAGAGGAACATTTGCTCAAGTTATCAATAAATAACGTCGATAGCAATTAAAGTTTCCTATAAAGTCTTGGGCAATTTCTGTTTTCAATCATCAAAGTCATCGAGTAGTTAGATGCGTTCTTTAATGTTAATCTTATATTAAGGTTAGTGTTAGATTCAAACATGCAGCCAATTGAAATTTACTTGAAGTTTAAATGTTCACAGTGTTAGGACTGATTGGATAGTAGGTCTTGTTATCATTAATTGATAAGCTTCATTGATATTTTTTCAATGCGTTGTTCGATATTATTAATATTTCATTTGTGTTTGATCATGGGCTAATTTTATATGCCGAGTTGGCAACCAAGCCAAACTTTGATCGTTCCACGTAGTTTTCACCTGCGTTGAAGTGGATGGGTCAAGTATTTTTCATGTACAAATTGGGTTGTAGATGTGTTCATATTGGCAAAAGCCACAAAACTCCTCTCTCTCATATCATAGTGGACATTTGACTTGAGTATTTATTTTTGTAATAACACTCATAATATTAAGTAATATGCAATTATTTATTATACAATTAATATAAACCAACAAATTTAAATAAGTTAAATGATGATTACATAATTGAGACGCTTATTAAACTCAATATTAATTCATTAAATTTAATGTTAACTATTATTTAATGGTATAAATTTATTGAATGCATATACGTTATAAAAAAATTAGTCGCAAAATATCCTCGATAATATATATATATATATATTATATATGAAAGATATAAAATTCAAAATTATGATTTCAATACACCAAATTAATGTTGGATTAGAATGATCTTGCGTTTTAGTAATCGCGTTTATTATTCGAATTAGTTAAATCTTTGCATTCCCGGTTTTAAAACTTTTGTCATCGTCGATATCTAATTGAATAAATACATGAATTCGTACAAAGAAAATATCGGACGAGGAGTAAATTTAGCAAATTTGAAAGGAAAAAAATTAACGATGGAAACAATTTTTTCCCCTGATGGCCCAAAAAATTATATACGATGTATGCGAATCTATTTTCTCCTCTCCAACTCAAATTTGTACATAGGAAAATTAAGTGGCCAAATTTTAATTTTAATTAATATAAATTCCAGCTAATTCACTTCGTTCTATCTTTTTTTTTTTAAAAAAATCAATGGAATCAAACATTTCTAAAGAAAATATTTTTCCTGTTAAATCGCCTAAATAATGGAGGAGGAAAGCTCTGGGTCGGCTGCCGACCTGTTCATGGAAATTATAAAAAGAGCCAAAGCGGCGGTAAATGGCCACGCCCTTCACGCGAAAAGAGGAAGACCAGCAACGCCTGCCTGCCAATTTAATTTCCTCCCCCCAGCCTCTGCGGTCGCAGTACAATTAATTAATCAACTACATTTACTATTCATCTAATTTTATATTATTATTATTATAATATGTAATTCAAAATGTTCGATGAAGCGTGCCCACCTATTTTTTTTTTCAGTCTATTTTCTTTAATTGTAATTTAAAAGATCAATAATGACATCTGAAATAAAGTGATACAGTATCCACGTATAGTCCGGGATCCTTTTTCTCACTTTTAAAAATTTTAACTAATTACATATATTTATTAGAAAAATATAATAATTATAATTAGATATATATATCTTATAACTTGGGTTCGAAGGGGGGAAAAACGCGTCGACGCGAAGACTGAGGGAAACGACTAACGAGACCAAAAACTCGTCCTCTTCTTCCTTTCTCCTCCCTTATATAAGCCCCCCGGGAATCCCACGTCGCCGCCTACTTACTCGAACCCAACTGCAAGCAATCAACCATCACGATGCAAGTACAAGGGGAATCCGCCGGCGAATAGAGGCATCCCCCATGGGCGTTCCGAAGGCGTTCCCTTCGTCGCTCTGGCTCTCCGACCTCCGGACCTTCGTCGGGGGCGGCAGCAATCACGGTGACGGGGGGATGGATCCGGACAAACCGCCCGTCGTCGGAATCCTGGCGTTCGAGGCGGCGGCCGTCATGTCGCGCCTCGTCTCCCTCTACCGATCCCTGTCCGACCAGGACATGCACCGGCTGCGGGCGGACACCATGCGGTCGCGTGGCGTGGCCTACCTGAACTCCACCGACCAGGCCTTCCTGCTCCGCCTCGCCTGCGCCGAGTTCATCGGGGACCTCGACCGGGCTGCGGCCGCCGTCGCCCGGTTCGGGCTCAAGTGCCACTCCGCGATGCCCCGCGGCTTCGGGCGGTCCTACGGCGAGCTCAAGGCCGTCGGCAGTGTTGCCTGCGTGGAGCTGCTGGGGCTGGGCTCCAAGGGCAAGTCGGTGGAGAAGAAGGTGAGGAAGATGGAACGGTACGTCGCGGCGACCTCGAGGCTGTACTCCGAGATGGAGAGACTGAACGAGTTGGAGGCGGCGGAGCGGAAGCTCACGGAGCAGTGGCGGCGGCACAGCGGCCCGATCCCCATTCAGAAGAAGCCGCCGATGACAACATCATCCGCCGGAGGCCCTGACGCGCTTCAGCTCGAGCTCAAGGCGCAGCGCCACAAGGTGCGGCGGTCCAAGGAAGACTCCCTCTGGAACAAGACCTACGACAAGGCCGTGGAGCTCATGGCCGGCGCCGTCTACACTGTCCTCGCGCGCATCTTGACCGCCTTCAGCGCCGTCATCGGACTCCCTCCCAGCTACGACGGGAAACCAGTGCTGCGGTCCTACCTGAATCTACCGTGGAAGCACTCGTCGGGGCCGCTGGAGAGGCCGGCGGCGGCGAAGGAAGTCCTGGTAATAAGGAATTCGGCGCCCATCCTCGTGGCCACGAAGGACGCGAAGCCGTCGGGTAATTGGAATAAGCTCCTGGAAGCGCCTCCGAACACCATCGGCGGAATGGGTCTAGCGCTGCAGTACGCCAACGTGATCGCGTCGGCGCAGCAGCTACTGGCGAAGAAGCACGACGACGAGGCCGCCTACGACCAGAAGGAGGAAGCGGCAGCGGCGGCGGCGAGGGAGGAGCTGTATCGGATGATACCGGCGGGGATGCGTGCGTCGTTGCGGGCGAAGCTAAGGGAGTGCTGGCGGACGGAAGGCGGCGCCGCGGAGGACGGGTCGATGACGGAGGGCTGGAAGGAGGCGGTGGGGAGCATCCTCGCGTGGCTGGCGCCGGTGGCGCGCGACACGCTGCGGTGGCACGAGGAGCGGAACATGGACCGGCAGCAGCGGTTCGACACGCGGCCGCGGGCGCTGATGCTGCAGACTCTCCACTTCGCGGACGCGGCCAAGGCGGAGGCGGCCATCGTCGAGGTGCTCGTCGGCCTCAGCTGCATTTGCTGGTTCGAGGAGCGGCGACACCATCAGTCCTCGAGGTATCAAATTTATTAGACCGATCGATTCGACACCCACGCCGAGTAGAAGTATAAGAATTAGTTAAATTTACACACAGACACACCATACGAGATGATCTATTGAAGAATCATACGATGAGCAAGAAGAAAAAACAAAACAAATTTTACTCTTCTTTTTTGTTGCATTCTTTACCAGGGAGTTCTTGGATTCACATTGTATTGTTTTGTGCTTGGATTTGTTCAATTCGTAATCATCTGTACACTCAAATACAACAGTGGCGTTCAAATTCAAATATAGATTGTTTTTGGGGGGGGCTTCATGGATCCAAACTTTGGTGGATTATTCATTGAATCCAGGCCGCCTGGAAGTGGTGATCTAATTTTTCAAATAAGATGTCACATGATCAACATAATAACTTCGCTTAAATAAAATTCGAGTTCAAATTTACAGACAAATGTATTGTCTGAAATTATCAGAATAGTTAAACTCGATAATGGACCGAAACTTCGGAGTGAAAAAAAAATGATGTCACAAACATGTTTATGAAACATATTTTTTTTCATAAAAAAATTAATTGATGATGAATATGTTTCGTTGACTTTGTAGTTTATAGTTTTATACATGCGGCTGCATGTGAAGTCATTAATGGACGAATTAAAAAATCACCGTTAGATAAACCTGTGGATTACGACTTTATAATAATATTATTATATCATTAATTAAATAATAAATGAGATCGAAGGTGACGTGGAAGGTTGGGTTCTTCTGCATCGGAACGTTCACCGGGCTCGGAAAATAAAAATGAGACATTTTTTTACCACGAGATCGAAATGCAAACATTCGACGTTCACTCGAGCGGCGGATAAAAGATCCATGCATGGCATGGGGGTTGATAAGCTAATTTAATGCACTACACCTTTTTTTTTTATGTGCAAAGAAATTTCAGTAGTTAAAAAAATAAACAAAATAGAAAAAAAGGGAATG
Organism: Pontederia crassipes; assembly: GCA_030549335.1. NCBI lineage: Eukaryota > Viridiplantae > Streptophyta > Magnoliopsida > Commelinales > Pontederiaceae > Pontederia > Pontederia crassipes. Next base: position 11,651,020 of record CM060188.1, on the reverse strand, counting down.
AAAGGTTATCTCCATTTTAGAGAGAGAGAGTTCCCATTTTTTTCTATATTTCTTTGAAAATAAAATAAAATAAAACGAATATTTGCAACTAAGAGAAGAATGTTAAAAAAAAGAGAGCAAATGATTGTGTTTTATTACGATGCACTAGTTGATTAATATTTTAACCATTTTTTCTCTTAATTGAATGTATAGTCATTCGATAAAAAATCTCATATCAATGCACCGAAAGAGTATCTTATTGAGTTTTGTAATAATGTAAAAGCTGAAAAGTGAATACTATTAATTACGTGCCACTTTATACTAATACAACAAGAGGAGAAATTGATTTGGATGGGATGGACTTTTCGGTTTAAAAAATTACTCATTATTTTTTTACAATTATTTATAACACTCTAAAATTATTTAGAAAGAAAGAAAAATCACACTCTAACGGTCAACTTTTTTAGTGTTCTTTTAGGCCCTTAAGTTAATAGAATAATATTTTTAAAAATATATAATAAATTAAATTTTATATAGATATGTTTAATTTTATAATTAAATATAGAATATAGTACTAGAACGATTAAATTAGAGCTTTTATATTACGATAAAAAATGTACTAAATTATATAAAAAATACTACACTAATAATAAGAATAGATATTTATATGAAATAAATAATAAATAGAAACAAGTTCTCAGATGGTACTAATTTTTAAGGATCACTTTCATTTTATCAAAAAAATCGATCTAAATCATATTCAATTTATTTTTTGGTATCGGGTTATTTGGATTTTTCTTTCACCTTTAAATTGATAAATATTGTAGTAAAAAATATAACATTACAATACTAAGAAATCATGTGACATTAAATAATGGATCATGCAATATATGATATTTAATTATTAATAAATTAAAACCCTCCCAAAATCAAATAAGTAGATAAATAGGAATATTGAGGCACAACAGTGATGAAACAACAACAATAATATAGATTAACACAGTTAAATGTAATTAATATATATATATATATATATATATATATATATATATATATATATATATATATATATATATATATATCACCCAATATCGATTGTCCCAAATGGAGATTCAATTAAACTTTTTTTGCCAAACCTCAATATGTATTTTTTTTTTAAAAGAACAAGGTTTGTCAATAATGGAATTTTAAGACATATATCATTTAAGATTGCCCTTAAAAAAATTTCGAGTTCAAAGTCGAGATTATCGAATTATTGAAGCGGTCGATATATAACCCCGTAAGAAAAGTTTATTGACTACGTAAAGAAGAAATAAATAGAACAAAATTGTCCACGTGATTAAAATACTAATTCGACGCATGCAAATAACAAATCGTTGCTTTCTTGAGTGAAAGCAAAGAAGAATTGAACGACCGTGGCTTCTTTCTCTCTCACATAGCTAGTCAATAAATATGTAAAGCTTGTACTTCATGGAGAGAGAGAGAGAGAGAATGCTAATTGCAATAAATCAAACACTCCGAAATTAACCAATTGTATATTGAGCCTCTTTGTTTGACGTGCACAGCATGTCGAATTCGGGTTTGCTTTTTTTGTAGATCATGTAGTGGAGAATTAACTTTCCAACACTCCAAGTATTTCGTTTTGACTTGGCATTCAATCCATTTCGTCAGAGCCTCAAGCAAATGAACAAAAATACGTCTAAAAGTTAAAAAGGTAACATTTGAAAAAAATAAAAAAAAGGAGAAGAAGCCATTTGTTTTCCATGCCAACGCAAGTGTAAAAATATTGTTCACTTTAAATTTTTTATTCGGACGAATTTAAAATTTTATTATAAAAATATAGTTCACTTTAAATTTTTTATTCGGACGAATTTAAAATTTTATTATTGCACCAATTTAAAATGTCTTCATAGTCACATCAAAGAAAAAAGCAATCCTTTATAGAAGGCTGACTTCAAACTATAAAATTTTGCAGCGATTATCTCAACTTGGGTTTATGACTAACAATTTTGAATATTTAATAACGTCTAGACTAACAAGTAAGATCGACGAGTAATAATTAACTCTTAGTAAGCTAATCAATGAATTAAATAAAAAAATTGTTAGTGTAAAACTTTTCTCCTTAAGGCGAAGAATGTCCGACGAAAGTTTAAAGTCCTGTTACACACTTTATATTAATATACCTTAAAGTCTTAAACGATATTTTCGACCGTAAATTTTGATCAACATATAAATATTTGTTTATCTTAAATTTAAGTTCATATTGATAAATGTAATTAACATATAATTTTCTTAGTACAAAATTAATAGCGAAATCGTGTAAGGTATCTCCACTTGAGAAATAATCATATCACTAAGTTAAGTATAATACCTATGTACCAAAAAAAATAAAAAAGTTAAGTATAATATCTGACCATGGAAGATTGAATTACGCAGTAACCACGATCACTCTCAAAATTATTAATTTCATAATATAAATATTTGACAAAACAACTAATTTATCGAATAATTAAAGTTCTACTACAGTGGCGAACCTACATAGTCCTTTTGTGAGTCAATTGACTCCATAAAAATAAATTTTATTATCTATAAAATTAGTATCATATATTGTTAAGTTATATAAAATCAATAATTTTCTCATTTAAAACTCCTCCAAAAAAATTTATGAAAAACTTCACATAATTAATTCTCCTAACTATTAACATAATTAAGTGCACAATAAGATGATGTTGTCCCTACTCTTATTTGTTTTATTTCTTGTTATCTATATATTTGTTCTTTTTGAAAACCGTTTCTCTTTTGTATTAAAAAAAATAAATTATGGAAGAGAAAATCTTGTTAGTTCTATTTATTTTAAAAAATTGATTAGTTATTGTCATTTTTTTATTTTAGATGATATAATTTACTAATTAAAAAATTACAATGGTTTATAATATTTCTATTTTTTAATTTATATACTTTTCTTATTTATAGTTTAGTTTTAGTAGTTACTGTTAATAAAGAGTAAAAATAAAATTTTAGTGTGCACCCATAAAGAGTTGAGGGTCATAGGTCCGCTTGCCAATGATCTACACCTGATTTTTTCTTCTTAGTAGAAATATAAAGAAGGCAATAGAATAGTAAAAAAGCACAGGTACAAAGGGTAAGTTACTTAAATACAACAACAACAAAACCTTATCCCTGAGGTCGGCTACATGGATCATACGACGCCATTCCGCTTTATTAGTAACCAAACCTTTCAGTATATTATTCACCAATAAATCTTGCTCTATTAGTTCGCCAAGTGTCCGCCTTGGCCTCCCTCTTTTAATCGGACTTCAGATTATTTGATCTACTCTTCTTACTGGCGCATCTAATGGTCTTCTCTGAACATGATAAAACCATTTCAAACGATTCTCTATCATTTTTTCACTAATAGGAACCACTCCGACTCGTTCACGTATATGGTCATTCCTAATCTTATCTAATATTGTATGACCACACATCCATCTCAACATCCTCATTTCGGCTACCCTCACTTTACGTTCATGTTGTCCCTTCATAGCCCAACATTCACTATCATATAACACTGCTGCTTATAGCAGTACGATAAAATTTTTCTTTGTCTTTATTGAGTACTTTTCTATCACAAAAAACTCCAGTGACTTTCTTCCACTTACACCAACCAGCTTGAATTCTATGATTAACATCGTCATCAATCTCACCATCTTGTCTTATAATTGATCCTAAATATTTAAACTTTGTCACTTGAGGAATTATATCCTCCCCTAGCCTAACTTTCAAATCGTCTCTAAATTGTTTATTTGTGAAATTGCTATGCATATATTCTGTTTTATTCCTACTTAAATGAAAACCCTTTGACTCCAACGTATTTCTCCATATTTTCAATTTTGTATTAATTTTTTTCTTGAATTCATGTAAGTTACTTAAATATGACATCAAAATTACCAATTGAATTAGTAATTGCAATTTCAAAAGTAGGAATTTAAATAAGGGATTCCTTCTCGCTTTTAAGTTTTGAGCTCAATTCTTATAAATTTAGAAAATAAATTATTTGATCTTATTTATTTTTTCACCATTAAATACGTGACACGAAATGATTTAATCGAATTAATTAATTTTAGCATAAATTCAACATTGGATTAACGTAACAATTGACATGGGGGCGTGTAAACAATGTGGCATGACTTGGAAGGTCTCATTTTTAAGATCAGGTATACCTATATTTTTAGGTTAATCTAGCTTGATTTCCTAACTTAAATAAATTCGTAAGTGAATCGTTATAAATTTTTTTTTGCAAGTTTCTATTTTTAATCATTTGAAAAGTGGAAAAAACAATTTTATGTAGACTGGGCCGTCTAGGCAGTAATTAAAATTAAAATAACAAAAAAAAGCGCAGAGTGGAATCACCAAAACCCCAAAACATATTTATAAAAACAAGGACACAATTCTAGAACTAAAGTACGCATATACGCAGTTTTTGGTTTCGATTTAACATATCAAGCTTCCAGTTTTACATTATATTCATTATCTTCTCTACTTTGTGATATATAAAAAGAAAAGAAAAGAAAATAGCATTCAACTGATTAATTTTACGGGTCTAAATAAAAAAAAACAAATAATTGCACATATTCTAACATGCGAATCGTGCTTACTTTGTAAGACACGAATAATTATTCCATGATCTAAATGTGCACTAAATGTTATGCCTAATTTTTCCAAGCTGAATTAATTAGGAATCATTAGAATTTTAAAATATTATTACCATTAAATTAAATTCGGGAAGAAAACAAGACTAAGAGGCCATATTGGGCTATTAAAGCCCATCGGCGAACGGCCTGGTCTTTAAGGCATGTTGGGCCTAGAGACATACGTTATTAATCGGCTAATGTTCGTATGGTGCGTGCATGGGAACGTACTCGGGACACGCTCGCGCCGAGTGGGCGAGTAGAACTCACCGCACCGCCTCGCCTCGCTGATTGACACGCGTCCCGCGAGCTCCCACTCGGATGCAAACCTATTTATATTTTTCGGTTAAATTCCGTCCCTCCCGTCCGCTCCCCGAGTGTGTCTCTCTCCCTCCCCCCTCTTCTTCACTTTCTCTCTCCTCTCCTTCCACTGATCTCCGAGGTCTTCAAACCCTAGGAAAGACCCACCAATTCCTCCCTCGTTCCATGCAATTGGCCTCGTATCGCCTCCGATTCGAGCCTCCGTCGTCGCCGTCTTCGGCCTCCTCCGATTGCCGTCCGCCTTCCTCGTCGCAGAGAGTGATATTTCGGGGGACATGGCAAGCAACGTGTCGTCCGTCTACGTCCATGTCGTGGACGATGTCATTAACAAGGTGCGCGAGGAGTTCATCAACTTCGGCGCCGGCGAGAGCGTCCTGAGCGAGCTCCAGGAGGTAAATTTCCCTCCTTTTTTTGCATGTCCCTTCTGGAGCGGGCCAAGTTTCCGGTAAAGAGTCGATTTTTTTTGGAGTTCTGTTGTCCGTTTTAATGTTCGTCTTTTGCTGTCGGCGACGCTTGGATTTGATTGTTTTGGGGTGAATCCAGCTCTGGGAGGCGAAGATGATGCAGTGCGGGGTCATCACTGGCCCGATCGAGCGGTCGGCCATCCAAAAGCCCGGTGCCCCTATCACGCCGGTGCACGATCTGAACGTGCCCTACGAGGGGCCAACGGAGGAGTACGAGACGCCCACTGCTGAGATGCTCTTTCCTCCCGTGAGCTTGCTTCTGCTTTATTTTTTTTGGCATTTTTTATCTTGTCATTTCGTCATCTGATGCCGTGTATGTTTCGTTTGGTTTCCTTGTCTTTTAGACTCCGATGCTGACTCCATTGCCGCAGACTCCGTTGCCCCAGACTCCCTTGCCGGGAGCCCTGGAACAATCCATGTATAACATACCCACGGGTCCTTCAGATTATGCCCCGTCGCCCATCACTGAAATTAGGAACGGCATCGAGTTAAAAGCTGGAAGGCCTGGCACATACATGGTATGAAGATTCAGCTAGGCTTTATTTAAAATACTTAATTGCAGAAAAAAGTTGTTTAAAATAATTGGTAGGAAGATGCATTTACTTTTTTTGAGATAGAACATGACTGTTTGTTTTCAAAAAAAAAAATGTAAGCATCATGTATGTTCTCTGGTGCAGCAACCACCATCTTGGGCAGGCCAAAAGACCCTTGGAGTTGATGTTAATGTGGGTAAGTATCACAAAATATGAAAGCTTATCTGGCCGTTCTAATATGGTCTTAATGCATCTAAATCATAAATGGAATTTAGTGGTACATCTTTGTTTTCTGCCCATCAGCTTATGTGGAAGGGCGGGAAGATGGAGATAGAGGAACTTCTCAACAGCCCACCACTCAGGTATTTGTTTACTTGAGAGCTCCAGTTTCTGTTGTTACTAATTTCATGTTGTGTGGAACTTAAAATGTACTTTATCATTCCATTAGAGCAACACACGGAACTTAAGGCCAATATATGGGTGGAGACAGAGAGTTATCAGTTACCTGAAAATGATGTTATCTATTTTTTACATCTTCCTCTTGACAAAATGACAATTTAGCTTGACTTTCATGCTCTAAAGCACCAAAATTCATTGAAGGTTTAAGTGCTGAAGTCTAGTTACCAATTTTGAGGTTTGATTTGCAGGATTTTTTCATGGCATCCTCTGGAAAACGTAAGAGAGATGACCATGCATCACACTTGAATACTGGAGGTTTCATTCCTCAACAAGATGGAAGTGGGGATATCACAATAGAATTTTCCATGCCAAAGGTAGTTTTTGTTCTAAATTAAGAATGCACATTTTTGCTGTTATTAGTATGACTTCCACATGGTTAAACTAATAAATGAAGTGTCATTTTGCTTTCTCAGAAAAGGTGAAGTAGGCCAGTTTCCATAATTGATGTGGCATTATAACAAAAATCAATAACACCGTAAACAATGAATATATCAGGAATGTATTACTGGCATTAATTGGAACCAAGCCACTTTGGAAGTGATTGCCTTTCCAAAATTACTTTTCGTATAAATCACATCTGAGAATGCTCTCTTGAAATGCTCCTCACCCCAAAATTCTACTCGTGTTACTTATAGGAGGCACCTTTAAACTTATTTGCTGAGTAATGTAATCTAAGATGTTATAATGTATCATCGACCTGTCATAAATTTAAACATGAAATCACTTCAAAGGAGTGATAACCTTATTACTTTTATGGGATGTGAATTATGGTCAACGTGGGCCTTGTGAGCTTCAGACCATAATTAAAAAAGTGCTTTGTATGTGTATAGGGAATGCACTACGATTGGAACTCTCTACAATTATCGATTTAAGATTCGTGTGATTTTCGACAGACTGATTTTCATGTGTCATAAATTGCCGAACATAAAAACAGGCAAATTTAAGTTGAATCCACGTCAATCTGTGTCAGTATCAAATGCCGATGGGATTGCAAGAAGGCCCATTACAAAGGGTGGATTTTGCCCCAAAACCCTATGCTCCTAATAATATGATAATTAAATGTATGTACTAGAAAATGTGTGACAATAAATGATAATGAAAAAAAAAAGACTGAATCATGAATGTTCTTATGGAACAAAATTGACATTGGGTTATGAATTTTCTGTCATCTCCTGTTGCAAGGCTCAACCGAGTATTTGGGGCCTACAGCCATACTGTGTATATGGAGGATGTCAGTGTTCTTTTTGTATTCTTAGTAACGTGATGTGAATTTAATTAAACATTTTCTTTGTGTATTTCTAATGAAACTATAATTCCCTTTTCTAAAAGAAAATGTACACTTGAAAAGACGAACACCCTTTTTTTTCAAACTATATATATATATATATATATATATATATATATATATATAGAAGAAAAAAAAGATGATTAACCAACTGTTAACCATCCAGCCCACATCAATTAAACATTTAGTTTTTTTTTTCAAATTAAAGGTCTCTTAGGTTGATTAGTTTTAATTTTAAGTTCTACCATCTCTACATTTGCTTACCTACTAGCATTCTGATAAGGAAAGTGGACATTTGAAATTGTATCCATCTATTCAGATTGTACATTAAGTGGTCGTCTGATTTGGGTGCTATGTATTTTTTCTGCTTTTTTAACCTTCCTTTTTTCCTTTTTGACCCAGAATCTGGCAAGTAGACAAAATTTTTCAGCTAGGCAAGAAGTAGAAGTTTCCAGCATTATTTCAAAAAATGAAGTAAAGGCCAATCCAGTGCTTCCCCAACAAGATGGTGTCCATGATGAATATGATGATGTACTGAAAATCTCCCTCGAATTCTTGTGTTTATATTATACTCTTTTGCTTGTATTTACTTGTTCCCACTTGTGTGTCTTTGTAGCTATTCCAATTCCAAGGAGTTGCCACTGAAGACTACAACACTCCTGGAGACCATGGTAATTTATATGATGTGGCTTCTTGTAGTGAATATTATAGTTTGGTTGATTGTTTATTTCTTTTCTGTTGTTTTTTCCCTTTCCTAATTGTTTGTAACGATTACATTAATAGAATTACGAGCTGCTACCCCAGTTGTTGGTACACCAAAACCATCTAAAACTGAGGCAGCAGAAGATGATGAGCCTCCACTTAATGAAGATGACGATGACGACGATGATTTGGATGACCTTGAGCAAGGTGAAGATGAGCCAAATACTCAACATTTGGTTCTAGCACAATTTGACAAGGTAACTTCCATATTTGTTGTAAAAGAAACTTCCATATTTTAAGAGACAATAATTCTCAAGATACAGTAATTCAAAGCTGCCTCATTCCCTTGCAACTTTCTACTAGGTGACTCGGACAAAGAGCAGATGGAAATGCACTCTTAAGGATGGAATAATGCATCTGAACAGTAGAGATATTCTTTTCAATAAGGTAGTATACTGACATAGGTCTGATAAATACATGCATTTTGATTTCTTCACTGTATTTTTATATTTCTTGTATGCAGCAATCGTAAAACATTTCATTCAGTTCATTTTGTCAATTAGAAATGTTGTACGATGACACTTTCCTAAAAAGGTACATCAATGGTATATCACAACGAAGCAATCTTTTATCTTTCTCAAAAAAAAAAAATCTTTTTAAACCTTTTCGAAAATATTTTCTTTTATGCTTCTTAGGATGTTTATCTTTAGTTTTCATACACCCTAAACCTAATTATGTCTTGAAAGTTCCAAAAAAAAATTTGTCTTGATAGCATACTTTTACTACCTTTTCTGCGTGCATTGATCTGATTTGTGGTTGTTTTGTCCATTTCACTAGTTAGTCTTTTGTTATTGCTTATAGTTATAGTATTGGTCAGAATTGCAATCTCTACTTGCTTTCATCATGACAGCCAAATTTATGTTCTTACCATCTAAGTTACAAACTGAAGAATTACAATTGTTGTCACATGATCAGCTACTGTTCATTTTCCACTACCGTGCTTTTCCAAAAGATGATTCTGATAATTGCCCTGGACCCTGGTATGAAATTTGCTGACTGATGAATGGCATCCAATATGAAAGTCTCGTCAGTTTTTGTTTGATATGCTGATAAGTTGATTCAAAATTCTGTTCCTATTACTCTATTAGAAAGTGACCATTAGTTAATCTCCTCCCATTGGTCAAGGAGTGGAAATCTGTAATACTCTAACGAACTTCGCAATCTTAGTATCTGCATTATGATTCTTTTCTTTCCCTATTTTATGTTCTTTCCCAAATAGGACTATGAACCTCTCCATTTTGCTTCTGTCTATTCATGCAATATTTAATCTTCACATGTTCATTAACATGACTTAATATGCTTGTGGCTATGGGCTAATTTGAAAAGCAAAAATTGTATTGCAGGCTAATGGAGAGTTCGACTTCTAATTTATCAGCTAAGAACTGCTGTAGAGAAAAGTTCACCTTTAAGTGATCATCCTGAGCTATAGAACTCTTGGTGACTTCTTGATTTTCCTGTCATATGGGGCATTTTGATAAGGGACTAATATTGAGAAAAAAAAGAAGAAGATACTTCGTGATTTGTGGTTATCTCCCTTTTCTTTATATTACGTTGAAGTTAATTTGGACATTGTAAAGTTGTTCTTTTTTCGGCCTTCGTCGTGACAGTCATCAAATTTTCAGTATTTCATATTATGTGTAGACGATCAAGCTTCCACATAGCCTTCTTTTGTTCACATGCTGCTAATGGAAGAACGATCCTTGATGTACTGCAAGACATTTTGTTCTCTGGATGCTGCCAGAGGTCTCAAGTTGATACATTTATTTTGTAGAAAGTGTTGGAGCCCTGGGTTTGATTATCTCTTGATTTTCTTTCCACATGTAGAAATCATACTCTTATAAGTAATACTGTTATGAACTTAAGGTTGACAAAAAAATGTTTGAATTGCATTAAGGCACAAGGACACCAAAGAATGATAATTGTTTCCATGTTTATATATACTTTTTTCAGATATGTAGAAATTAATTGTATAAAGAATCGTTACATAAAGGTGGCTGGGAATCGAAATGATCGAATTGGTAAGAATTACTCTGAATTGTCGTGATTAGAGTGTGCACAATATTTTTTACACACATGTATGTAAGTATTATGCTCTATTCTTAATTACAAGACATCACACTCATTAATTAACAAAATAAGCAACATAAAAGTTAATAGTCTAATGGAACTTTTGCATTAGAGCTGATGGCAATTTGCCGGACTCGGCATCACGCAAACAAATCAACATAAGAGATAAGAATTTAAGTAAAAAGAAAAAAAAGGAAAAAAAAATGCTTCGACATTTCCATGCACGAAGCCAAATTTGTAGGAATCTACTGCATGTTGTGCACCAAGGCGCACTGGACCTGAAAAAACGGGGCAAGAGACGCCGGCTCCGCCACGGTCATCGGCAATGCCGGGTGGCGCCATCCCTCCGCCAGGGACGACGCCGGCGACGTCGTCTCCTCGTTGCGCTGGCCGTAGGAGGGCGCCGCGTCGGCGTCGTCGACCTTGGCAGCCCACGGCGGCGCCGGGGACGTATCGAGCGGAGATAGCAAGGGGATCGGGATGCAGGCGGAAGCGCGGCCGCCGTCCGGCTCCCACGCCGGGTCGCCCGCGTTGGGAACGTCGACCTGGAGGGGCGCCGGCGCATGCTTCCGGAGACGGTTCCTGGCCGCATTGGAGGCCTTGGATTCCCCTGCTCTTTGGACTCTGATCTCCATGGCTATGGCGCCTATGCAAGCAGAGAAAAAGGTGATCGGAGAGTTGATCAAGCAGCTGGTTCTGTACTGCAATGTATATAAAGATAGCAGGATTCAAAGGGCATCTGGTGTGGGTGCCATGGAGCTGGTGGCCAATGGCGAGTGGCGTTGGAGGAGGTCGTCTCGTCGTGCTGTGTGTTGTGGAGGGAGTTGCTGGGAACGAGCGGTCGATGAGGCTCACAGATGTCTTCACAAACGAGCTCAAACAGAATAAACAGACCGGAAATAGATCCAGCAAAACCGTATCAACGAACCAAATGCGCGTGGATCTACGTGTGCAGACCAAGAACCTAGTCTTAGTTTATGGGGTCCTGGAACTTAAATAAATACGAGATCTTATAATAATAATAATAATAATAATAATAATAACATCTCGATTACTCTTTAAATTCTTTTCTTATGGCATTTGTTTATACGTCGAAATCAAAATCAAAATCAAAGTAGAGTTTTACAAAAATATTTGGAGTGGAGGGTCGAAAACATTTATCCTCCATGGACGTGGTCTGGGGTGCCAATAACTACATAGTCCTGCTAATAATTAAAAACTCATGGTTTCAGCTCATTAAGGTCTTGGCCATTCGACGTTGTTTCACGTAAGATTAGAACTTTGCAAATGTTCCCGTTCACATATGTTAAACATACGATTGTCGGATGTGTAACGATTACATGCGATTGTCGGGTGTGTACGTAATTTTGTTAAACTTTTATAAGGTATACGTATCTTTTTTTTTTTCGGTGCATAAGGAGATCATAAATCTAATGTTAGAAAATTAAGGACCGAAAATAAATGAATATATATTTTGTTGATGAAATTTGAACTCGTGATCTTTCAATCTTCGAATGAGATGTATGCTATTATACTACATCCTTGTCCTCTAATGTATACGTATCTCATGTGTGCTTTTGCATACAAGGTATACTTATCTTATTTTGTTAAACTATGTATAGTCATGATGTCACCGACGGAAGAGTAAAGTTAGTGTGCGTTATGGCGCCATTCAGGGACTGCTCCACTCCACTCATGAGTAGTGTATCCAAATTGAACCATGGCGAACTCGATTTATAGTTTATACACGTCATTTGTAACACCTCAGACCGGCAGATCTCCATAAGAAGAATTAGTAAATTTTCGGGAGGATTAAGTAAACATTAAGCGTATATGCTGGCTTGACACATTCTTTTTAAATGTTTTTTGAAATTTGACTTGAAGGAGATAAAAAAAGTTAAAATTTGAAAATAAATAAATAAAAAGAGTGTCACATAATTATTTTATTTCTCCTCCATTATAATCTTGAAATAATAAAATGTAAATTTGAGTGAAGAAGAAAAAATTGACGTGACATATTTTATATATTTAAAAAATAACGGGAAAATAAGAGAAAATGCTAACGTTCATACATTGACAATTTAACTACTAAGTCTTGTAGTATTACGATGATTAGATTGTAATAATTTTTTAAAGTTGGATAATCATTAAAATCCAAAATAAAATTTATTAATATATTAAAAAGTGGAGATGAAGTATAATTGAATAACAATTAAATTTTAGAGTTGCTTCCTCAAGCCATTGATGTCTCAGATCCTCTCCCATCCTTGCTGACCTTTAGAAATAATTGTCTAATTTATTTTCAATTTTTTTCTCTTTATATATATTGCAATCCCTTTTCTCATGGTAATATTATTTCAATATCTTTTCTTGGACTTTTTTTATCATATTATTGTTAGGATCTTGCGTGATTTTTTAGGATTAAGATTTAGAATAAATTAGGACTATTATTAATTTAAATAGTAAAATTTTAATATACTAGTAGATATTACCCCACTTATCATAACTATATCTCTGTATATAAGCAGCGGTATGACTTGTTGTAGATGGTTTTGATCGTCTCTACATCCTAAGATATTATTGTCACTTCAATATTCGAAAATGGACACCTATATGATGCTAATCATAAGTTAGAGTATTGATTTATTATCGACGTTTGCATTATGCTGTCAAGATGAATAAGATATAGTAAAATTTTTTTTCGTTAATAAAAATTTAAATTCGAAATTTAATTAAGCGGTGAGGAACGGCGGCTCCTAATAATCTATTTTGTTAGACGCAGAAGGTCTATACCATTTTTTTTCTAATGAAAAGACAAACGAGGGATATGAGAAAAAAGTGATTCATATATATGTGTCTTCATAAATAAATATTTTATTTATAATCTGTCTAATCATGATATAATTGATATATATGAGTTTTTTTTTCACATTTTTTATTCCCATTTTAATTTTAGGCTTAAATACTTTATATGGGCCTTTAACGAGTGGTTTGATTTAAGGCCCAATTCGTAGTTGCTTCCAACTGTATGATAACTATCTCCAATTCTGCCGCTTTTGGGAGTTTGGGTGTCAGATTGAAGTGACTGCTGGAATCAGACAAAGTCGACAGCAGATCGAATCGGCCGCTGGTAAAGAAAAATGCCGGTGAGGTTGGCCGAGAGTTCGACGCCGTCCGAAGTCTCAGGTTCCCTCCTCCGCTTCTTCTCTCTTTAAATTTTGTTTTTGCTTCTGTGTCATGAAGGCATCTCATGATCTGCGCGTCATATATCTAGGGTTGTATATCGAATTTCTCGATGCTCCAGAGCAGGTTTCTAGATTGAGAAAAACTTCAATTACCGGCTAGATATTTTTATCCCCGGAGCTCTCGCTAATATCTTAATGATATACACTGCCCCGAGTAGTCTCGGAGAGGTTGATGTTGCCACAATTGAATCATTGGGAGCTGCGCTATAGTTTTTCTTTTTCGTGAAATATCCATTTCGTTCTTGATTTTCTGCAAATGTAGCCTTGATAATTATTAATCATTCTTTTCCATCTCGATCGTTTTATATTAATTCAAAGTTTATTCTAAGGATGCATTGTGCTCTAGATAAAGCAAAGGGGAACAGATTAGGATGCTTTTGGTAGAACATAAAGTTTTGGAAAAAGATAGTTGCTGTCGTGAAAAGGACTTTCTACTACAGGAAGATTGGTTTGCTTTTAACAAAGCAAGAATTTTGTGCAACCCATATATTTTGTGTACAAAAGCAGCCTATAAAAGTCTTACCAACCTTTCAGTTGAAGAAAGCAAGTTGTTTTTCACAAGCAGATGCACCAAAAAGCTCTGCCAAACGCACCCCGAATTTAGCCACAATTAAAAGCTAAGGAATGTGCACCTTCTAGACTCAATTAAAATCATTTGATTTTGTCCCACAGAATTGACTCACGAACTAAGATATACATAGACGATAGCTGAAGGTCAAAGATTGCTCCTTTAGTGATTTAGAGGGCACAATTTTGAAACTTGTGAATTAATTTCCCTGCTTGTGTGGGAGGGGAATCAATACACATCGGTTAACTACCTCCCCACCTTCATTTGTTGTGGATTGCTCATTTCGTATATTCTTACAAGTTGGATTGTCTGAAGTACAAATAATATTTTGGTGTGGTGGGTCTTTCAACATAGTCATTTCGCGCAGCTAGCCAAAATTTGAAGCAGGTTCAGAGCTACAAGCAGATGATGTTATTCTATAGACTAACATGTTTTGATATGTACATGTCTCTAAATTTCTTTCTCATATTTTGAACTTAATGTTCTGTTGGTTGTCTTCTATGATTTCTGATATGCACGGAATTGCATGGTATTTTCTGCATACATGAAATTGACACTACTCTCTAGGCTTTGATTATGCTTGATGTTTGTGTTCACGTGTTTCATACATAAGGTATGAAAACCTTCTGTCTTTAAGAAAAAAACATTCGTGCGCAGGACAAGGTTCCAGTTCTGGGCAACCTCTATCTCCTGCATGCACACTTTTAAATGTCGGACGGGTGAGTTCTTTCATTCAGTACATGTCAATAGTAACAAGATATTTTGGACTGACAATGTTACCACTGAAGTGGAAGTGTATCATCTTGTCCTTGATAATGTAGAATCTCTTGGCAACAAGTTTCCAGCCGTGATTTGGATGACTACCCTCTTGCTAGTCATCCTTTCTTGTTTCAAAAAACAAGTTTCCAGCCGTGGTGCTCTGATAGTAATATTTTATGCATTCATGCATATTAGCAAGCTGTGTATGTCATGTGTGTAAAATATTATATAACATATATGCCACATTGATGATCCATTTAATGACTCATTTGCCTTCTAAATATACAACTTAAACTCGCAACACAGACAGATCTCCCTTTATACTTTCATTTTATGTGTTAAGAGTTGTTTGTTGATGACACATGTACATCTACAGAGTGTTTATTTATTATTTTCATTTGCAAGTGTGATTCACTTTTAAAATTTTGCTAAAAGCGTAATTAGTTCATATGATAATCGCTTGTGTAGGTTCTATCATCAAAACAATATTGTCATGATCCATCCATAAATACTGTTATATGAACCAAATAGAAGGTCACAGCATTTTCTATTTGGATTATCTAATTGGTTTTTTATGCAGGCATTTTCTGGCACTCAGAATGTTTCAAATTTACAGAAAGATGAAGCATGGAAGGTTAATGTAAGAATTCAAGGTTGTGATCTTGATCGTGGTTATTTATGCGGTACAATGGAAGCATTGAATGTTCCTTTAGCAGATACTCCAGTAAGCAGTGTCATTCTATCTTTATTCTTTTTGTACTTCCATGTGTTCACACATGTGGATGAGTTTCGTGGTGTGAAAAAGCAATGTGAAGTCCAAGAAATTTGTGTGTATCTTTCAGGTAGTTACGTTTTGGGAAGGAGAAATAGTTGATGGCAAGAACTACACCTTTTTTACTGGAAAATGGGAGGCAACGTATGCCATTAACTATTGAATAGTTACTTGTGCAGGACAACCTGATTTTGTATATGGGTTTTGTATAAGATCAAAGCTTTTGTTGTGTTTTTCTGGAAGAAATTAATCATAAAGTACAATTTGCAGGCCAGATGGTGATATCAGACACTGGTCCAAGTTCCCATCTTTTGCTCCACTTTTGGTATGATAATATGTTTACTTACGTATTTATGATTCAGATGAAGAAGGCTTGTTTTCCCCTTCAGGGTCAGGTTGAAGCTGATGGTGGTGAATCGCTGGATATGAGTAATTATCCTTATATATTTATGGTAATATGTTGGTGAACATCTTTATTGAACATGCTATTTCTTATTATTTTTGCAGAAGTTTGATGTTTCTTTTTTATGTTACAGAGATGGAAGGAGCAATATTTTGTCAATGTTGGAATAGATTGTGGCTTGACTATTGCGGGATTCTATTATGTTTGCTTTTCTTGCAGTGATGGCTCCATCAATGGTTTTTATTACGACCCAAATAGCAGGTATCTAATGATCTTGGTCAAATCTAGTTCTCATTGTTATGTTTCTTGTTTTCAGAACATTCCTTCATTTTATTAGTGGCTTCTATGTTAGGTCCTTCCCATCTATATGCCTCCCTTTTTGGTGTTTCATCACAAATTTGGTTGCATTTAGAATCTGCAGTAACCTGCTAATTGAAACTTGCAGCCCATTCCAGAAGCTCGAGCTGAAGTGCAACAACGAGGATCGTTTGGGCTATACTTTCTCGTCATATCAACTACAATGAATGTTGTTCTTCTCCTGAAGATTATCGAAGATTAATTTAAAAGGAAAGATTGAAAATTGTGGAATGATGTTATATGCCTTGCTGATATTCGTTCAGGTTCAAATACAATTGATATTTATATATGAAGTATGTTGAAAGGAGCACTACTTAGTTTGAACAAAGGCTATTTAATATCTAAATTTGTTCTTTGAACTTGACCAATGAATTGCTGTGTAAGATAATAAACTCTATGCTTGAACTCTTCTTAAAATTCTTCGTTTCTGTTCTTTGAACAGGAAATGCAAGCTTGATACCTAGTTCAACAGTCAAGATTCAGATCTTATTGCGTAATATAATTCCAAATGTATATAAAAAGAAAATCAAGTAGTTGCTGTGGTTTGTGATATGGTTAGCCGGTTAAACATACTTTGAGGCTTGGCAATAAGTTGTTAGCCGCCAAGCTCTCTTGGATACCGTCTCTGCCATCTTATTACACAAAAGACTATAATAGCCAAAGCAATGTTCTTACTATGTGCACTGGTGACATATACCAGTTAAGGTCCCTCTTGCTCACTTTGAGCTCTCCTAAAATCTCTCACCCTACGTGAGCAGCTTGGATGTCCTTCTGGTCGTCGTGGTCGTCGTCGTCATCTGCTGCAAGATGCATTGCAGTTATGAAACTGGTCAATTAGGGTTCGTGGCGACAGTAAATGGTGTTCCATACATTACCTGAGAAAGGATTGGTAGACGCTGGCGAGGATGAAACATGCGGCTCTTCCTTTGCCATCAAGGAGGACACTACTTCCTTCACCTTCTCCACGACGCCCGCTTCCTTGTTCTGGTCGCCGGCACCACTCCGGGGGCTTACGGCCTCGGTGATGACTTGACACAGTGCTCTGTCCTCCTCCTTCGGTTGCAACTTCTGCATCAGCGAGTCCTTCGCCGCAACGCTCTTGCACCAGACCTGCCTGGCAGCCATCTCGCATCCTGGCCTTGATTCCTGGATCTTTGAAGCTATCACATGACGCGCGTCTGAGATCATGACGTACGCCGGCGCGATCATCTCCGCTATCTTCTCCCTCAGAGGGGTCGTGTCGCCGGCATTAAGCGAAGGCATATCCCTCTGCTGAGAGTCGCTGCTGTCGTCTCTTGGAGGCAGAGCTCTGGCCTCGGAGATTGGCTTCTCCTTGGCTGCTCTGAGGTTGTTCAAAGCCGGCGGTTGCCAGAGGTCGTTGGCGTCCTTCATTTCTGATTCCTTGTCCGCAGTGATAGGCTGGTGGAGTGCTGGTTTCTTCTCTGCACAGTGAAGCTGGCATGCTGCATGCTTATCAGACGTTTGGCATTTGCACGCGTCCTGCGCCATCTCTGATTCATACACTGGAAAACAACCACGACAAGTTGAATGTGATGCATGTGAGTGAGTGAGTGAGTGAGAGAGAGAGAGAGAGAGAGAGAGAGAGAGAGAGAGAGAGAGAGAGAGAGAGAGAGAGAGAGAGAGAGAGAGAGAGAGAGAGAGAGAGAGAGAGAGTTACTGGGGGCGCCATGGTACTCGGGATCTTCGACGTCAGTCTCGTCCAAACTCACGCCCCATGGAGGCGTGGCATCGTCGGATCCGTCGTTTCCGTGCCTCTTCTTCGTAAGCACCTGCCGCCACTTCTTCGCCTTCTCCTTAACCTTCATCATGATGGACTTCTTGCCGTGGTTATGGTCCTCATGCTCGTAGAGGTACGAGAAGGTCGGAGTCTCTGGCGTCGACCAGTGCCCATATCCACCACCTTTCCACATCCGTATCACATAATTAACAGTACATCAAATACAACATGCACCAAGCAGGATCTATCGTTAGGACTCTGAAATCTGAATGCATGGTCCTTACCTTGGTGAGGAATGCTGGTGGGCAGGAGTTGCCTGCCTGAAGGGCTACCACCAAATCTTCTGCTATCAATCTGGGTCATCTCTCTCTCTCTCTCTGTATCTACGATTGAATCCATCATCGCTAGCAGCTTTTAACGAACAGGGAGTTGGAAATGGGATACTAAATTAGCAAGAAACTTCGGTGGTCAGGGGAAGATGGAAGATTACAAGCAACCACATCAACTGCCCTCTGCAAGCTCTCCATCTGTCCCATGTTTGGACCATCCACTGTTTCGGGGGGGTCAACGAAGACCTTGCTTGAAATTAACCAGTTATTCTGCTTACTGTTTTTGACCTCCTTTGCTATCATCTCGGCAAGCCCATCCTTTGTCCCAGTAGAGAGTTAGCATGTAAATATAGAATTCTGCAACGATTGCCGAATTTGAAACATGCTTTTTCACCAAATTAAAATAAGAAAAAAGGAAAAATGTATTGAGAAAAAAGAATTGTGTTCACCCTAGTCATACACTTCCTAACGTTGAGAACTTTATAAAAAAAAGGAGAAAATAGTTGTACATGTATTGAAGAAAAGAACTAAATAAATATCATGCGCCCAACACTGATATTTATTAATAATTTACTTTATTTTTTGTTGAAAAAACATTAACAAAGTGAATGGTAGGACAAAAATCACCATATTGGGCAATCTTTTTCTTTGAAGAATAATTATTTTAGGATGATAAGTTTTATTAGGAAAAATCTGTTATTTTATTTTATATAAAGTAGAAGATCATTTAGACTTAATTTTAAATTTTATTTAGCAGAATAAGAAAGAATGAGTTGTCTTGTTCTCCAATCAATCGAATTATTGAAACCCTTTAAAAACCCTTCGGCGCAGAATAAAATATTATTATATTACAAGGCCGCCGGCGAGCGACGGTCGCCGATGTCTCTTGCCGCTCCGGCGAACCTTGTTGGCTCTGCCAGTGTTTCCGCTTCGTCACTCAGGCGCTCGAAATGCCCTCCGAACGCATCCGCAGGCGGCTCCACCGTCGTCACGGCGGCCTTCCTCCCCAAAGTCGACCTCTCTACCTCCCCTAACTCTAAGCCACTCGTCCCTGGTACCCGCAGGACGACCCTACAGATATTCTATTCCGGCGCTGCCGCCGTTGCGGCCGCCGCGGGCGGAAGCTTCGTCCTCCAGGTCGCCGCCCATTTGCCTCCGCCTCCTGGAGGCGGCGGCGGCGGTGGCGGCGGCTATTGGGGAGGCGGTGGTAGCTGGGGCGGTAGTGGGAGCGGAGGCGGATCCGGTAGCTTCTGGTCCAATCTCTTCTCCCCGTTGGCGGCATTCGCGAAGGATGAGGGGACCGACGCCGGCCAGGAGTGGGACCCGCATGGCCTTCCGATACTTGTCACGGTGCAGGCCAGGAGGCTGAGCGGCCACAAGAGGTACAAGATCTCCGAGATATTCTTTAAAGATTGCTCGAAGCGGACCACGGTTCCGGGCCCTGAGGACTCATTGTTCGACGTAATCACCCTCCGCCCTGGCGGGGTCTACACTAAAGCGCAGCTCCTGGCGGAGAGCAAGACCCTCGCCTCCTGTGGCATGTTCGACGAGATCAGTCTCGACTACAAGATGAAGCCCGACGGGACCATTGGTCTCACCGTGGCCTTCAGAGAAATGAAATGGATGCCCGCAGACGCAGTGCGGTGCATAAACGTCGGGCTCATGCCGCGGACAAGGCAGATGGAAGCGGATGACCGCTTGTCTGACTGGAAGAAGCTCAAGTACTACGAGAACCGGGATAGGGACTACAGGAAGAGGATTGATAGTTCGAGAACCGTGTTTGTTGCCCGCTCCGGTGCGCCGAGAGCTGATGCAGATGCTCAAGGAGCAGAGGAAGGTGACTGCCAGGATGCTGAAGAGGATTCGGGATCGGGTGCAGAAGTGGTACCATGATGAGGGCTACGTCGGCGCTCACGTTTTCAACTTCGGAAACTTAAACACAAAGGAGGTGGTGTGCGAGGTCGTCGAGGGGGATATCACCCAACTGGTCATCCAATTCCAGGATAAGTTCGGCAACGCCTGTGATGGGAATACTCAACACTCCGTGATTCACCGGGTGCTGCCGAAACAGGTCGTATGTTTAACTAGTAAAGTAGGCCGTTAGAATCTTATTACATTTCAGGTAAATGTAGCTTTACTTCTGCATATCTAATAGACAATAAATTAAGATCGATAATTATAGGGAATAATTATACTTGTAGTTGTATTTAGTGCAAGAGTTAGAAGAACTTATGCCTAATCAAGAATTTATTGAAGTCGCTATCCAATAATTCTTGAGGAGGACGTAGTTTGACATGCATTTTGATTGATGCTATAACTGACTTATGGTTGTTTTTTTGTATCTTCCTCTAGTGTTAACTTTCTTTATACCTGATAAAAGGTTTGTCAATCCAAATTGCATTAGGCTTTTGGTCATGCCGTTCTTTTGTGTTTCCCAGGAAATAAATCTTTCTTGCTGTCAATATGTGTGTATTATAGTTTATACTAACAACTCTGATGCTTGTTTTATCCAGCTTCTACCTGGACACGTGTATAACATTGAAGCTGGAAAACAAGCTTTGAGGAACATAAATTCATTATCTCTATTCTCTAACATAGAGGTGAAACCACGGCCTGATGGAAAGGATGAAGGGGGCATTACAGTTGAAATCAATCTGAAAGAACTTGACCGTAAATCAGCTGAACTAAGCACAGAATGGAGTACCATACCTGGACATCAAGGACTCCCAACTCTGGTATGTACTAACTATCTATTAGGACGCCATATGTTCAAATGGGAGACTGTATAAGGTTGTACAAGATTTCTTGAAGTATTTATACTGTTTGCAAGTGGATATCAATTTTTTCTGACTTATCACGATGGCCTCTGCATTTTCAGGAATCCATTCAACCTGGTGGAACTGTTTCTTTTGAACATCGAAATATCAAAGGATTAAATAGGTCTGTAGCTGGCTCAGTAACCTCAAGCAATTTGCTTAATCCCCAGGTGTGGTGTGTTTAACAACAACAACAACAAAGTCTTATCCCACTAGGTGGGGTCGGTTACATGGATCATACGACGCTTGATCCATGTTCATGAGATTCGACAGGATTTTACGCTAGCTGTCGGGGCCTAACACAACTCTCCTCCTTTATCCGGGCTTGGGACCGGCTATAAACACTGGCTATAAACATAGGTGTGGTGTGTTTAACAAGCTATAAAAAATTTAAAGACCTTTTTTTGTTTTTTGAAATGAGAAAGGACGACCAATCTTTTTTTTGTTTGCTTAAACTTCAGTTAGCTTGTTTTAGGTATCAGTTATGTTTCATATTCTTCTTAATTTCTTTTATTTTCTTGAGTTCATCTTCCCCAGTGAGATTATCCTGAAGCTTTCTAACAACTTGTTTTGTTGGCATTACTCTGTGTGTCATTTTTATCATGTATGACTTGTGTTTCGGTTGGAAAGAACGTCTCTTCATGTTTAGTATTGTTTTTCTTGATCTTATTATCATTAACAAAATCTGTATGTCTACCGAAATAGTAGTCACCCTTTCTGCTCTCTCTCAAAAACAAATATCATTAACAAAAAACCAATTGTATTAATCAAATTAGAGAGATCAGGTTTATTCGTTATTTGACATCTTTTGAGCATAATAACTTGCACATTTCTGAGATAACCTATTTGGTATTTTCAGGATGACCTATCCTTTAAGCTTGAGTATGTCCATCCACATGTAGATGGTGTTTCAGACCCTCGAAATAGGACTTTCCATACCAGTTGCTTTAATAGTCGAAAGTTGAGTCCAACTTTTACTGGTGGACCAGGTGTAGATGAAGTTCCTCCAGTATGGATAGACAGAGCTGGCATCAAAGCTAATATTACAGAGGTTGTTTGACACTTTGACCTATTGGAAATAGTATTTTTCTTTTAAACTTGCAGGTTTCGTCTTAACTTGACTTGTGTTGATGTTTTAGAATTTCACACGGCAAAGCAAATTCATGTATGGACTTGTGGTAGAAGAAATCACAACACGCGATGAGACATGTAGTATATGTACTCATGCCTCTCGAGCCTTACCTAGTGGTGATTTAACTATGGATGGGCCTCCTACAACTCTCAGTGGTACTGGCATTGATCGCATGGCATTTGCTCCGGCGAGTATTACTTGTGACAACACAAAGTTCCTAAATGGAATGGTTGTTGGTGAGAGAGAGATGTTTCAGGTAACTACTCGAATGAATATATCATTGGTTCTAATCTTCCGAACAAAATTTGGCGCCAAACTTTAGGCAGTGTTGAGACTCATAATAATTTTTTAAAGCTATTTAAAGCTAGTTAGGTGCTGTTTTGATTGACAGGGGTTTATACACACTTTCATAAAACAAATCTGTCCAGCACTTGCATAGATTCACCATTAGGATAACTAGAACATATGAAATGATCACCATGTGGTGCCGTTTGAAGTGTCAGGTATATCTGGTTAGCAATTATAAACAATGGGTCAAGTATTATATAAATGAAGTGGACATTTTCAAAACAAGGCTGTGCATGCTGCTGGACAGAACTAGACCTTATCAGATTGTGTTGGAAATCTTAATATTTTTTCTTATTAATGAAATTGTGTTGTAGACATTCGCCATAATTGATTAACAATTAGGCAGTGTATCTTGGAACTCAGTTGTCCAGATAATGATTGTCCACTTAGCTCTAAATTTTGCCATCGCACATTCCCACATTCATGTCAATAAGTTCGTGACTGAATCTTCCTCGGTGACATTAATGTAGATTTTAGAACAAAAGATTAAATATAAAGCATCTGCTTCAGTAAGCTGTGCAGTCTGACCATACTCTTTGTCTTCAATTTGCAGTTAGACCAAGGCTTTGGAATTGGCAGCTTGTTTCCACTATTCAACCGTCACCAGCTCACTTTAACTTGCTTCATTAAGTTGAAAAATGTTGAAGAAGGCATCGGCAAGCCGTCTCCACCTGTTTTGGTGTTGCATGGACATTATGGTGGTTGTGTGGGAGACCTCCCAAGCTATGACGCATTCGCACTTGGAGGTCCATATTCTGTTAGAGGCTACAACATGGGAGAGCTGGGTGCTTGCAGAAACATTCTTGAGGTGAAACATTGTTTCTATCATTTTTTAGGTTTCTTAACAACTGCTGGAAGTTCTCTATCTACCCCTATGAGATTCCACAGGAACTATTCTGAAGAGTGGATCCTCTGGTATATTATTTTCCAAAATTGTAACATTGGCTATTACTTTTTCTTAGTTGGCGGCGGAGCTCCGAGTCCCCGTGAGGAACACTCATGTTTATCTATTTGCGGAGCATGGAAATGATCTAGGTAGTTCAAAATATCTAAATGGCAATCCAACTGAGTTTTTCCGTCGAGTCGGACATGGCTCGTCATATGGAGCTGGCATGAAGCTTGGTCTTGTGAGGGCTGAGTATGCAGTTAACCACAACTCCGGCACTGGTTCAGTCTTCTTCAGATTTGGAGAAAGATTTTGAGGGCAGTGGAATGTAGTCTAACCATAGCGGATTTTCAACATTTTACATAGGGCGAGCCACATAAGAATTAACCGAATTTTCCATCAACTTGGATTCTATAAGTAGTTCTATTTAAGTGCTACATGTATATTAATGAGATTTATCTATATCGAACTTACTTTTGATGTTTTCCTTCTTCGACTTTCTTGGGAAAATAAGTTCAATAGAATTTGGGAACCATGTCTTTAAAGAGTTGTAAAACCTTGAAAGACCAATGGTAATAACATGAAGCATCTTAATAGCTATTACAAACATGTTGACATGTAGTATTAGAGAGCTCTAAACCTGCATGTTGATTTGTAGGATGCAAGAAACTTTAAATATGCATTTTTCTAGCTTTACCCTGTTCATTTCAATTCCTTTCTAGGATATTATAATCCGTGTGATGGTTAGGTAAATGAATTATCCCCTGCGTGATGCGCATCTTGATACGTAAAGGGAAGTTGTGAGATTAAACATTGATGCTTTTGATTTTTAAATTTGATCAACGTTCTCGTTGAACAATTTATCTTAGTTCTTGATTTGTGTTTTTCACACTCTTGATATTATTTTGTAACACTTATGGATTCAATTAAGAGATTATTCACCTGTGAAGAAAATCGTTACATACAAGTTCATTAATGCTCATTCAACCTTGAATCATTACAATTGAATATATCTTCCTCTTTGGCACAAACAACCATTGACTACAAAGCAATCAAATAACTATTAGATTTTAGCAAACGGTGATTGATGACAAAGGTTCAAATATAACGATTGAACGACTAAAATAAACAAAAATGATTGACAAATACAACGTCTGAATTAATAAATGTAGAATTATTTAAAATACAGATAATAGTTTGAGTTAACGTATGCATTCCAAATCAAAATAATTTATATTATAACAAATATAATTTAGGAATACTAAATATTATAATAAAGTTAATTGCATTTAATTTATTAATATTTTAGCCAAAATATTTTTTAAAAAATAAATATTTGCAAGTTAATAAAATATTAATAAATAAAGTCCAACTTCTATTACAAACAACAATTTCATCATACAAATAATGATTAATAATGAAATATTCGTAAGAGCATATTTCAAAACAAATTTATATACGCTAGTCATTGCCTCAAAATGTTAGTCCTTCAACCATCTCATATAGTCCTTAAAATATTTCAAAAAATGCTAGACCTGAGATGTTTGGCGCTATAGAAAAAAAAAATGTTTTGACTTGATCAATGCCTTATAAAATTTACTTGATCACTAATTCTTGAGCTTTCCTTTTCCTTCTCCTTGAATTGTTTATGTACGTCTATTTGAAATTCGAATTCAAGTTAATAAGACAATAAAGGTTCCTTCTTTAAATGTTTCATTTCATCTTAGTTATATTATAGATGCCATGCAAGACTTGCTAAAAGAGGCAAAGTAGCAAGTTATCGTATTGATAGTATTCTTCAAATTCGAAGTTTTTTTCCTCGGATCTGCGATTAGGTAAGAAAATAATTAATTGACAAAAAATATTTGTTAGAAAACGAACAATTGTAAGATAGGTGATTTAGGGCATTCCTTATAATTAATATAATGTTATACAAAACGAATCACAAGTTAGGATAATGAGAAAAAAAAAATGAAGGTGTCCCTCCTTCACTCGTGTTCCTTTCATCTTTTTAGTCAGCGGATTAAAAATACATAAATTATATTTTATTTATTTTCTTTAATTTTTTTTAATCTGATTTAAAAATTTTTTATCTGATGAATAAAAAAAGAGAAAACACAATGACCATTTTCAAAATCATAACCACGTGGGTTGGCACCGAGCTACAATGGACATATATATATATATATATATATATATATATATATATAGGAGAATCATACTCTTTTTCAAATTTGAACTAATTAACAATCAAGATTTCCTTTATCTGTCTCCCCACCAAAATTTCCACGTATGTTTGTTTACAAATTTAATTGCTACAGAGTAAGAGAGTGTGATTTCAATATTATAAATTGTATAAAAGAATATAAACTTTTGCTTTGATCTTAAATTCAGCTTCAACTTTTTATTATTATTTTTGTATGTGTAAATAAAAGATGATCTTTTAAATTGGTTGTGAAGGTAATTTATTATCTTATTTTTATTAAAAATTTAAATAATAATTCAATAATTTTCACGTAAATTAGTGCATGATATATTATCAACATTTAAAATTTAAAATGATTCAAAATTAATATTTTATCATTTTATTTTATGAAAGTTTAACGTTCTATAAAATCAATCAAACGTTAACCCATATAAATTTTGAAATAACATTATGCTATGTAGCAAAATGAAACAATGCTAAGCTGGCAAGTTATGTAGCAAAATTATTTAATCGCTATCCAAGAATTTTATTTTATGGAATTATAACATGAATGGTAGACACATGCAAAGTCTCGTGCTAAAGAATGTGGAGGCTCTTGTCATCTTTAAGATAAAATAGCCTTGAATTATAGTTAATTTAAAGGTTTGTGGCTTTTTCATAGAAGTAAAAATTTAAACTAAATATACGACCAAAGCAAATGTTTGTACTTATTTTATACAATTCACACTTTTATTTTCACTTCAATTTGTGATTGAAATAAAAGAACAAATTTCTTTCCTTCCTACAACGGGAAACTATCAATTACATAGTTTAATATTATTAATTAAAATGATGAAAAGAAAAAAAAACAATGATATATATATATATATATATACATTCAAACTAGGGAAATATATTGCGGTTCACACAAATTTAGATAGTATCTTAATATACTTAATATAATTCAAAATTACATAATTATGTTAGAATTCTTAATTGTAACTTTTGTTAGTTTAACATGCTGACTATTAGGAACTATCTTTTAGCTCAGAAAGTTATTATGCATCTAAGGTAAAAAAAAAAAAAAATCTAAAGGCTTTCCTAGTTTAACAATGATTTAGCGTACCAAAATTTTGTCTTTAATATTATGTTTGTTATTGATACTCATGTAATGGTTCTTAGATAATTAATTTGAAAGTTGTGCAAATAAAGGAAATGTGTGAATAAATGGTTAAAATAACCATCTTACAGGTCAGATTTTTAGGCAGTCAAGTTTGATTACGATTAAAATTTTAATATATAATTTTAAATAATTATATAAATAAGACAATAAAGTGAAAGATAGACTGTATATTAATTGAAAAAATAATTTTAACAGCATTCATGTGATGACGACTCATTAATCAACTTAATTAAAAATAATAAAAATAATTATATAAAAAATAATGATATGTGATGATGATGTGTGAGTTATTCTTATTCTCATAATAAAAAATAACTATTTCATCATATATACTTAAATGGAGAATAAAAGTCTAGTATTCATTATAGTATTATCTTTTTCCTATATGTTCTATTGGGTAGCAATTTGTACTCTTAGCCATTTAAACCATCAAGCCTTATAGTTATGTTTACTTTTAGGTTAAAAAATTAGTTACATTGTAGAGTGAGGGCCAAACATTAAGTGAGAGAATGATAAAAAATGGAAAATAGTTATATTTTTATATGCTAGAATAAATAATACAAAATAATGTATTGGATGATGATTTTGTGATTGAGATTAAATTTAACAAATTAATATGAAATTCAATAAAAATGGATCTCAATTATACAATCATCAGCCCAAAACTATTGTTTGTATAAAATTTGGTTCCACGCTAGCTACCTAACCTATAGTTTTTTTTGTATGCCAATTTGGGAAATAAATAATTGCATATATAAAATAAAAGAAATATAAGAGATACAAATTTAAATAATATTGGAATATTTATGATAACATATAGTGTCATTGTATTTTTGTGATGGCATATTATTATTGACTTAAATAAAAGTAATTGTTTAAGGATGATCGTTTCTTTTCTTTTCATGATAGAGGTGATATTAGAAGTAAAATAGGAAACAAAGAAATGAAAAAAAAAACTAGAACAAGAAAATATAAATAGCAATGATGAAAAGGTATATCACTACTGCTAATTACAAAATACTAGTAAGGAAATATATATAGGAAAAATATTAATGTGCGAACAAAAAGTTGTGTATGCACCATGTATACATACATATAAGTGTTATCCAATATAAGTTTTTATGTGTTTGTTGCTGCAACTCTAATTTATTTCTTTGTACTCTATAGTTTTATGTGTCGATAGTTAAACTGATATGTAGCGTTTATGTCGTTTGTGTCGGTTGTTGAGTTTATCTCGCTTCTATAAGTCCAGTATAAAAATCGAAGAGTGGAGTTGTATAGTTGCAGAAGATATTCATTATGATTCCTCTATTTTCCTTCCATCAATCGGGCTTACTCCTTATTAGTTAAAGAAGAACAAAGACAAGGAAAGTTAGTGTATACAGGGAATGATCAAATGGCTCTAACTGGAAGTAAAGTTCAGTATAGACAGAAAAGAGATCAAACGGTTATATGTGAGGATTGCAAGAGACCTGGACATAAAAATGCCCAATGTTATAAAATAATAGGTTATCCACAAAAGTTCAAGAATAAAGAATAAAATGTTGAAAATTCAGCTGCAATACAATCTTCTAAAGTGAAGGCAGTTATAAATGATAATCATGATAGTAGGATGAGTTCTCCATTCACTGAAGAACAACATAAATACATTCTAAGTTTGCTACATGGAATTCAGGACAAACCTTCTACTTCTATGGAACATAGTGCTAATATGGTAAGTACATCTTCATGTATCTCTTCTCAAGAGTGGATTGTTGATTCTAGTGCATCAAATCATATGACATCTCATAAAGATTGGCTTGTAGATGTTAAGCTTTTGCAATCCAAGAATGTTGTTTCTTTGTCAAATGGGTCAACTTCTACAGCCACTCATACATGCTCTCTATGCTTGGCCACTGATATAAGGCTTGATAATGTTCTTGTTGTGCTAGATTTCAAATTTAATTTGATCTCTGTTGCACAATTGACAAAAGATTTAGATTCCATTGTCTCATTTACTTCAAATTCTATGTTCATTCAGGGCTATCTAAATGTCAAGGGGAACCATATTGGTGAAGTACGAGAGTGACTTTATTATTTTTTGAAGAATCCTTGTGGTTTCAAGATTGTAGCAGGAGCAGTGGTAGCTCAAAGCCTTATTTAAACACTTGGCATCGACGACTTGGACATTTGCCATATGATAGAATATTGTTAATTCCTGAATTCAAAAGTTGTAATATTGACATAAATATATCTCATTGTATTGTTTGTCCAATGGCTAGACAAATTCAACTGCCATTTCATACAACTTTAAATAAATCTAGTGGACTTCTAGATCTAATTCATGCAGATACTTGGGGTCCTTTTAAATCTCTCACACATGATGGCTGTAGTTATTTCATGACTCTTGTGGATGACTGTACAAAATTAACTTGGGTGTATTTGTTAAAGCAGAAATCAAAATGTTTTCTTATATTGTACAGTTTTCTCAATTTGGTGAAAATCAGTATAACATAAAGGTTAAAGTGATAAGAACAAACAATGGATCTAAATATCATAATAATAGAAGTAAAGATTTTTTCAGAAAAAAGGCATTTGACATCAAAGCTCCTGCATATATACTCCACAACAGAATAGTGTTGTGGAAAGGAAACATCGACATATCTTAGAAGTAGCAAGGTCTATGCTTTTCCAATCTAATCTTCCTATAAAGTTCTAGGGGGAATTAATCAAAGCTATTGTCCATGTCATTAATAGGTTGCCCTTAAAAGTCTTACATAACATGTCTCCTTATGAATCTTTTTTTTTAAGAAACCACCAGATATTGGTCATTTGAAAGTAATAGGATGTCTTTGCTATGTGACTAACAAAGTGATAGCGCATAAGTTTGACAAAAGGGCCAAACCATGTGATTTATTGGGGTATTCTATGATTCATAAAGGTTATAAAGTTTTAGATCTTTGCACAGAGAAAGTATTTATTTATCGGAATATGAAATTTGTTGAACATATATTTCCTTATAATCAGAAAGTTCATTAAAAGAGTTTAGAATTACATCACCTCCTAGTTATGTAGTCAACAGCTCATGCTGGATCTTTCAGCTCCTAATTTCTACCATTGATAACTTGTTGGATCCAATACAGATTGAGTCAGAACAACCTGAAATACCTTTGGCAATTACTGAGCATCAAGATGAAATAACATTAGACAATTTGGAAGCTACTTCGATTTCTCTTCCTCTTGTTTCTCAAAGATCACAAAGAGTAAAAAAATGACCAGGTTAGTTACAAGATTATGTTGTAACCTCTGCTAAGTTTACTCCTGTTGAGTATCCTTTACAAGGTGCGATGTCCTATCATGCTTGCACTTCTAGTTATTAGGCATTCCTTACAACCATTTCCAAGTTTGAAGAACCAGTTTCATACAAGCAAGCAATTCAAGACTCCAAAGGGGTCAAGGCTATGGAAGATGAATTAAGAGCCTTACAAGACAATGGAACTTGGGAGATAGTTCAACTAACTCAAGGAAAAAAAAAACTAGTTGGATGTAAATGGATATACAAAGTCAAAGTCACTTCCATTGGTGAAATAAAGAGATTTAAAGCTAGACTTGTCGCAAAAGGGTATAATCAAAAGGAAGGAGTGGATTTCAAGGAAACTTTCTCTCCGATGGCAAAATCTGTCACTATTAGAGTTGTCTTAACAGCAACTGCAGAATTCAGTTGGTTGCTTTTCCATTGGGATGTCAACAATGCCTTCGGAGACCTCTTTGAAGAAGTCTACATGACACTACCTGAGGGTTTACCAATCGAGGGGGAGTCCAAAGGCAAAGCATGTCAGCTTCTTAGATCATTGTATGGTCTCAAACAAGCTTCACGACAATGAAATATAAAGCTCACAAAGATACTCTTACTTTTGATTTTCTACAAAGCAAAAATGATTATATTCTCTTCACTAAGGCTCATGACAATGAATTTGTGGCTTTATTGATATACATGGATGATATATTGGTTTTTGGAAATAGCATGAGATTCATTGATTCAACAAAGAAAGATCTATAGGCTCATATCAAGATGAAGGACTTAGGGGAGTTAAAGTTCTTTTTAGAAATGGAAGTTCTTCGATCCTCTTCAAGTATCGCTTTAAATCAGCGTAAATATACTATGAATTTACTTGCCGATTTAGGCCTCACAACAACAAAACCAATCTTTACTCCCTTCGAACACAATCTCAAACTAACCACAGTTGAGTTTGATCAAAGATTTAATAGTTCTATGACAATTTTTTTTGGTGGAATCTCCTATAGTTTTTTAAAGACTTATTGGCAGGCTGATTTATCTTACTCATACAATGCCAGATATAGCCTTCGCAGTTGGACATTTAAGTCAGTTTATGCATGCTCCTAAAACTTCACATTATCAAGCAGCATTGAGAGTGGTTAAGCATCTCAAATCATCACCTGGTCGTGGGCTTCTATTTTCAGCTACGAAAGACTCTTCTATAACGGCATTCAGTGATGTAGATTGGGCTTCTTGCATCCTTACTCGCAGATCAGTGTCTGCCTATTGCATTAAAGTTGGAGGATCTTTATCTCTTGGAAATCCAAGAAACAAATAGTTGTGTCTCGTTCCGCCACTAAATCTGAATATCGAAGTTTAGCCTTGACTATTGTAGAGCTTATCTGATTAGATCATCTATTTACTGAACTTCAGCTGGCACTAAAGCGTCCTTTTCTGCTCAAGCTGCAATTGGATAGTCTTGTTTTTCATGAGCGTACGAAGTACATCGAGATCGATTTTCATTTCGTTCGAGATAAATCCTTGCAACAAATTATCAAGATTCAACATATTGCTTCTAAAGACCAATTGGCTGGTCTTCTTACCAAAGCGCTCAATCGTCATCAACATGATTATTTGGTGTGCAAGTTGGGTTTTTTTTTATTTGTTTACAACCCACCTTGAGGGGGAGTGTTGTCCAGTATAAGTTTTTTTATGTGTTTGTTGCTGCAACTCTGATTTATTTCTCTGTGTTCAACTCTGTGGTTTTATGTATCGGTGGTTAAACTAATATGTAACATTTATGTCGGTTGGATTGAATATCCCACATAAGTTGTCGGCCTCTGCACATTATTTATGTCTATACGCACGATGAATACAAATTAAAAAAGACCATGCATGCAAGCGAATGCTAGTTGTTTATATATGTGAGGTTGACTTTGGATGCACCCTACAAAGACTCAAATGTGTTGCCTTCACTCTACACGAGGTTAACATTTTATCAATGTTTTCAAATTAAACCAGATCAGATCCGTTATCAGGTCATAATTGAACCAATTCGATCAAATTTTATTAAAATAATATTTATATGAATTTTAAATATATATATCACAATTAATATTTATATAATATATCATACTACTATTACTAGTAATAAATTAATATAAAACTCTAATTTATTATATTCTATAAATTTAAACTATCCAAAATTATATGATTAGTACATTATTGTATTTTTTTATTTATATAATATTTTTGTGATGTTATATAAAATATAATTCACTTTTAATTTTTCCATTCTTTTATTTATTTTCATTTACTCTTCTTATTGTTTATTACCCCATTTATGTTCCTTTTTGTTTCCATACTACTACTACTACTACTAATTTTTTTATTATGTTTTTTAATTTATTTTCTGGTCAACTCATAATTACATATGTTTTTAGCTGGTCAACTCACATAATTTCAAAATTTTCTCCCCTAATCATCTCCACTAATCATTCATTTTCTTCAATTACCATTTTCTTCTTATTAATAATCTTCCTATATTTATTTTTCCCTTTCTATTTTTTTAATCCCTGATTATTTCTTTCCTTAATTATAATTTTTTTAAAATTTACCTTCCATTATACTTAATTATATTTTAAGTAGTGCTATGTATTAAAATTATGTGCATGAAAGCATAATTAATTTCAAAGTATGCAGTGATAATAATCAATTTGGATGAAAATATCAAGATGAGAAAAATTGAGAATTGAGATCAAAAGTGTAGTCGCCCCCAAGTGAAAAGCAACTATTTCCAAGTGTGACGGTAAGTTTTCAAAAGGTACTTGATTTAAATTTTTAATGCACAATTCTAACTAGAACTAAACCATTTTTCAAAAGAGTAAATAAATTCATACAACATCCTTCAAAATTCAAATGTGCAAACTTCCGTAATTGAGTTCGGATGTCGAGCTTTGGCGCGGCTTAATTCACAAAGCGCAATAAAATTCTGACAAAAAGATAATAAAAACAGAACAAGGCGACGAAAAAAATATATAATTACGCAAAACATCATGGAGGCATGCACTCTTCAAATAACCGTCTTCGTGCAGGTAGTTGGATCACCACTCCATGATGCCTGAATCCAAGGATTCAAGGTAGTCCCACTACTAACACTAGTACTACTACTACTACCCTCCACTCTCCTCCTCCAATCTCCCTGCCTGAAGCATCCAATTAATCCATCCACAGCACAACAATGAGGGGAAGGACGCCGTTGGCACTGCACCTGTTGATGTGCCTCTGCCTTTGTTCGTCCATTTCATCGTCAAGTATGTTCAATCAATCTCTTCTTCGTTCCTCTCGTGAATATTTGAATACCTGAGAATATCTACGATTCCATCTCTTCTTGTTTTTTTTTTCTCTTTTTCTGCTGCAGATGCTGTCCAACTCATTCTGTTTAACAACTGCGGGTACAGTGTGTGGCCCGGGGTCATAGGCAACAGAGACCACATCTCCCCGAACGACGGCGGCTTCCACCTCGGCGTGCATCAGGAAGCCGTCCTGGACGTGCCAAATGGGTGGTCGGGAAGGATATGGGGGAGGACAGGCTGCTGCTTCGACGGAGAAGGCAAGGGCTCCTGCGAGACAGGCGACTGCGAAGGGCTGCTGCGCTGCGGGAAGACGTCCGGCAAACCGCCGGCGACCGTGGTCGAGATGGCGTTCGGTTCCTCGAGCAGGTCGCCGGTTCACTTCTACGACGTGAGCCTGGTCGACGGGTTCAACCTTCCGGTCAGAATGATGCCGGTCGGAGACGGGATCGGATGCGGGGTCGCGGGCTGCGAAGCCGACTTGAACAGTTACTGCCCTTCGAGGTTCGAAGTGCGGCTGCAAGGGAGGATCGTGGGATGCAGGAGCGCATGCCAAGCTCTGAGGACGGACAGGTACTGCTGCACGGGGGAGTACAGCTCGCAGGAAAGGTGCAAGCCGACGCTCTTCTCCCACCTCTTCAAGGTCATATGCCCTCGAGCCTACAGCTTCCCTTACGATTACGCGACGAGTCAGAAAGCATGCAAGGCGTCCCACTACCTCATCACTTTCTGCCCCCTTCCATTTTGAGAAATGGAGCTCGGACTTGTGGCTGGGAAGTCCATTCATTTGATTTAGGGGCCATACAACTTTGTAGTTCCAACTTCCCGAGTGTTATTGTGCTGTGCTCGGTTGCAGATTAGGTTTCCAATCCTGGTGGTAGACATGAATTTTGTTCCTGCTTGATTCGAATAAACATCACTCTTTTGCTAGCTTCATCCACTTTGGGATCTCTACCCTGTGATAATTATGTCGAACTGAATCAATTGGCGTTTAGTTTAATTCACCTCATTGAAAGTAAATTGTATTCCCAGAATGGATAGAAGAATTGGAAAAGGAAGATACATAATGAAAAAAGATTATGGATGTCGCAGTAAATGCACATTGTATGGCCATATAGATTTTTTTTGAAAAGGCACTAGAAAACCAGTTAATTCAAGATAATCTTGCAGCATAGACAAGAATAGAGACGGAAGAAAACACTTGACAATCAATTGATTTGAGCTAATCAAAGAACACGCATTTACAAATGAACATAACATGCTTTCCACGTTTCGAACATCATAAAACAACCAAAACATTTGTGCAAAACACAACCAACTACAATAGTCAAACAAGAAAATGGCATTTTTATTACTATGGATTTTCGGATGAATGGACTTGTACTCCTTTAGCATTATTTTTTTCAACGTTCCTATACTCATCAGAGAAACTAAACCCTACTATATTTGTCATAGAACAGAAGCAAACAAGATCCCCTTGCGTTGTATTTGAAGAAAGCAACTCCCCTCGTTCTCAAGCTCCATTAAGAGCACACATGAAATTGTCAAGGCCATTACTCTGTAAGCATTCTATCTAAAACAAGGTTGACACAGATTTTATCTGTGCGACAGAAACCTTCCCTGCAAAAAGATCGACGCACTGACAATATTTTGTCCATCAAAAAAAGAAATTACAAGGTCAAATTCAGAGCGCTGCTGTTAGAAAACTATACATGTTTACTGCTGCGCCTTGTGAAATGAATTCACGTCTCAAGTTAAATTAGTCATTCAAAATAACAGGAAATTTTCAGCTGCAAATCAAATATGCACATATCTGTATAAAGTTGAAGCAGTAAAATTATTAACGTTCCCGATCAGATATGGTCCTCCATTTATAATCCAAAACAAGATTAACGCATCATATAACCAATTCCTTTGATCACTTCCGTATCAAAATAGCATATAACAATTTACACAGAAAAGAAAGTAGCATATGTCAAAGTTCCTCTAAAAAGAAAAGCACATGTCAAAATTATGTTCCCCTAAAAAGACAAAATTATGCTTTCTGAGGGGTTCAGACGAATCTCATTTCTACTCCACAATCCTCATGCAGCCATGCCCTTTAGAGCAAATCAGTTGTCTGCTCCATCCAAAATTATTATGTAGACCTTATCATAGTAATCTATCAAGGTCAGAGTAGTACCCCCTCAAATAATTTTTTAAAAAACTCACAGCAGTAGAATCGAGAAACTAAGGTGTCCCCTAAAAAAGAAACTAAATATATTGTTGTAACTACTCGGTCCCCAAGCTTCAATTTGTAACTCGATTGTTATCCAACTTTGATTTTCTTGCACGTTTCGTCCACTTAACCGGTAATAGCAAGTTTCCCGATTAGATTGCTAAAGTGACATAATAAAAATTAATAAAAAATATTGTAAAATTAACAAAAATAAAAAAAACCTACGGCGCCCCCCTCCAGTGGCGAGCTCGCACAAGGGGCGCCGGTTCCTTCGGGATGCTCCATCTGTCTCCATCTTTTATTTTTTATTAATTTTATAATACTTTATTATTATTTTTATTGTGTCACATCAGCAATATAATCGGGAAACCAATTATTACCGATCAAGTGAACGAAACATGTAAGAAAAATAAAATTCAGGGATAATCTAGTTACAAATTAAAGTTGAGGTACTATTGAGATATTGACCTAAAGTTGGAGACGATCCGTGTAATTTACTTCGTTAGAACAGAATCATCACAACCCGATGGCAAGCACATATTATACATGTGAAAATATGCAAGACAAAATTTGGAAAGAGTTAATATAGAGATATTGCACTTGAGAGACAACACAACATATAGAAAGATTCAAAGTCAGTTACTAAGATTTTTAGGGTGCAAGCATCTATAAGAATGTTCATATCTGACTAGTTATGCATCATGATAGAAATCCGAGGAGATTTTTCCAAGAGGATAATGATTTGGTACCACCTTCAATTCTAGTTTAGAATGGCTAGAACAAGTTGCTTTGAAACTTCTATGTTGGTGATCCAGTCACCAATGCATATCAAAACATTGAGCACTGAAATGTTAAAAATGACAGAAAACAGGAGTTTAACTACTACAATATTTGTTACAAGATAGGCAAAATGTTTCTCCACAAAAATCAAATAGAAAGGTAGAATGCTTTCTTTTTTCTTTATTTTTGTTTGGAAGTGAAACAGATTACTAGAGGTTATTAATGATCATCCATGTGAGGTACATAGAAAATAATGAATATACAGAATGTTAACCAGGACAGATAACAGTCATCAATACAAGATAAGTATACTCCTAACGTATGGACTGCATTAAGCACAAACAATGATTATGATAAAAAAAACACAAGATGAATCTGAAAATACAAGTGCATCTTGCTAAAATATCCACTGGTCCAATCAAAAGGATAAGTTGTCCAGATTGAAACTACTGTAAAAAAAAGTCCAGGAGCACCACATGGTTGGTTTGATGCTTCTGCACAGACAAGTTTTGGTGTGCAAAACTTTTTCAATTTCCAGAAATTGTCAACCAATGAAATTTCTAGAAAATTCGTGTCATTGAAAACAGAACATGACAAGGTTCAACTACTCTCAATTTAGGTCAGCAGAGTAATCGAGAATATTGCCACCTACTATAGAACATATGTTGTATGTAATATTCTGACGTCAAACAAGCACCAGAAGTAAATTACGGATGTTGAAAAGTTTGCATTTCAGTCAAAGATTGAAGCTAAATTTTGAGCCATTAATTAATTACGTTCATGTACAGTTTGTTTAAATAATGAAGTTGGTATCTCCATTTTGATGAGAACTCAGTACTCAAATATGATAAATCAGCTAAAAAATTTAAGATGACGACATGTTAATGTAGAAATAGTGTGATGATCAAAACATAGCTTATTTACGCAGCACAGTGTTCTATGCCTTGTGTTACCAGAAGATCTTACACTTTTTACAACTACGATTACATGTCACTTTAGCCGATTGAAGAACAACTCATACAACATTTTTTTTTTCGAGAGGGACTCATACAACATTTAAGAGTTCTAAATTTCATAATCTAGTTCAGCAATTGTCTCTAAAGAGATAAGCAACAGAACCAACTAGCATCCAGTTTTGATCAGTGATCAAATACCAAAACGCATGACATTCGGGAAAAAAAAACAAACAAAAACAATTTTAGACCTGAACGCTATACAGTTCTCTAATCTTACAGAACATGCTAACATATATACACGACGCAGTATATATATTCAATAAAATGGTACAAGAAAAATTAACAATGTTGTAAACTTTCAGAAGGTTCAAAGAATATCACATTTTTTTAACCTTGTTAACACTTCTGACTCCAAAATGGAAACAGCATTGGCATAGCAGAGGTTTGTCCTACTATCAGCAAAATTGATTATCTAGTATTAAAAACTTGGACCACTGATTTTTTTCCTCTTTGATGAAGCAAAAGTCTTAAAAACTGACAACAAATTGAAAAAAATGATTTCATGCATTTAAACAAGATCTCCAAGAACAAGTGGATAAAGTAGCATATCAATCCATAATTATGTTATGAGAAATGAGATAGGACTACGAAACCTGTCCTTATTCAAGTAAATTTGTTCTATATTATTTATCACTAGGAGTAGCACGAGGATAAGAAACAATTGAACCAAACTGTTTTCCACCTGACCAATCCTTCGGCATATCCCCAAAAGCTCCATACGGATGATGCGGCTCAAATCCATGACAAGCTCCAGAAACTTGATGGTTAGTGGCTGGCACCACTCCCATTTGGTTCCCAGGACCGTGGGGATGTGCCACAACAAACATTGGCATGGGGTACATCGTAGGCACGACGTATGGCATTGGCACAGGAATTGGAGCGGGAGGTGGAACCTGCAGCTCATGAAGACTTTGCGGCACAGGTGTCGAAGCGAACAGCTGGTCGGACGGCGAAGGCCCCTCGTTAGAAAGCCCATGCATCCTCTTCAGGTAAAGCCGGTATTTCTGGAGATGGCTGGCGACGTTCTCCCTCGTCAGCCCCTCCACGTTCATAAGCTGCATAATGGTCTTGGGCACGGCGTTCTTGATGCCAAGGTGCGCTACAACGTCCACGAACCTCTTGTGAAGCTGTGGCGTCCAGACAAGGCGTGTCCTCTTGAGCATCTTCGCAGACTGATCGTCGTTGGAGATCCCCGGCATCGCAGCGGACGACTCCGCCTCCTCGGTAGCAGCAGCAGCAACAGAGGAATGGGAGGCGGAGTCCATACGCCTAACCTTTCGGGAGGAGGACTCAACCCCGTCGGCACACTTGGAGACGACAAGTTCCTCATCCTCGACTACCATGGTCTCGTCCTCATCGTCGTCCGCGTCGCCAGCAGGGTGGGACGGGTAAGGATGGAAGGATCTGAGCGCGGCAGCGGCCGCGGCGGAAGGGCCGACGCGGCGGAGGTTGGAGATCGTGTGTTGGGACGCCCGGTGGATGTCGAGGGGGCTCTTGGGAGGCTCCGGGTTTATCCGGAAGGCCGAGGCGAGCGCCGGCGGCACGAGGGTCTGGGACAGCGGCGTGAGCTCGTCGCCGCTAGGGAGGCCGATCTCCCACTCGAGGACCCTCCCGTCCTCGAAGTCACCCTCGTCGTCCTCCCCGGCGACGGCATCGATCCGATCGTAGTCTGCGTCGGAGGCCTCCTCACCCATGAGAAAGAGCCCAAGAATTCCTGAGAAGATATGATAGCGGCATGGAAAGGAGGAGTAGGAGGAGGGCGACGAAGGATATGTATGCAAAGAACTCTAGGGATTTGCCCGGCGCGAAGGCCGCGGCGGCGGCGGAAGGCGGTGGCGATGGTGGGGAGAGCGGGTGAGAGACGGAGACGAAGGAATGAATTGGGGTCGGGTTTGGGGTTGGGATATTTATTAATTAATTATTAATTCCTGATGAGGAAACGGTAAAAAGTGCAAGAGGAAATGCCACGTTGACGTTGTCCGGACGTACACATGGACCGGTCAGTTTGATATTTTCGATTCCTTCTCCTCCTTTTTCGTCCTATTATTTCCTCTTCATCATTTTTTCCGCTTTATGAATTTACTGGGAAAAAAGAATAAATTTGAAGCATTTTTCCCTTGTTGCCGACTGGTAACGTTTTGGAGGGCTCAAATTCATTTTTTTAAAAAAAGATTTAATTATGAAAAAAGCTTGAACAGAAAATATTTTTTATTTTTTTATAAAAAAGGTAATAAGAAAGAAGGAATTAATTTCCAATTCATTTTCCTTTTTGGCATGCTCCGTTTTAATATCACTGGCGAACGCGTACATTAGAAATCCCCTTCCTTCAATTTTTAAAGTCATTATTTTAGTCAGAATTTATTTGTACGGCTTTCCAATATCAATTGTTAGTAATTTTTGTGAGTGTGAATCGCAAAATATATATATTTTTCTATCACCAAAATCGAAATTTATTTATTGGCTTCTTTAACAGAGTTAACAAATTTTGCATCATTTTATGTAATATAAAATAATGATATTACTCTATGTGTCAAAATGGATATAAGCTATTGAAGAAAATAACTAATTTTTTTAAAAAATATTATATATTATTTATTTATTTATTTAAGAAAGCTCGTCTAAAAAATTAATTTATACAAATACATAATTAAAATTAAAATCATTTTTATTGTGATGAAAATTTTACCTTTATATTGTCTGGACACCGTGCGAGAAACGTATTACTTATGACAAAAACAATCAGTAGGTTACATATTTGATATTATTGCCAAAAAAGCAGCTCAACGTACTCCTGAATCATTGGAGATTCGAATCATCATACTCCAAAACTTTTTAAGATGTGTATATGCGGTATATTATTTTTTCCGTCTCCTTTGGCAATATAAAATAAATAAATGCAAGCGTGCGAATTAAAGCTTCGAGATGAAGTGCGCATATACTACATAAATTTTATTTATTACAAATAGTAATAATAATATAAAGATATCAAACCGGCGTTAGATTTCCTCGCATGGCTTGGGAGGCAGAGCATGTGGAAGCGAGAGTTGGAATGGAGGCAGACAAGTAACAGAGAAAGTGGGGGAAAGTGGGCAAATGAAGTATCTTGGGATGATCGCTCTGTTTGGCCAGTCGGGTTGGTACAGAGTGAAAGGCGAATAGATTAGATGGCATTTGGAGAAGGGACACAACAGTAGCAGCATTTTTGGAAGAAAATGTGAACTTGCTCACCAATTGTGGTTAGGCGTACATCTGAGCTGCAAAGGATCTTGGGGGAAACCTGTGGACGCCCTTGCTCACCAATTATAAATTTGCAAAAAGCAAAACTTTGGTGACCCTTCTTCTATAACTCAGCCCACTAACAACACCCACTCAAAGAGTACTCCGTGTCACTAACATTCCTTGTGTCACCATAGCTTTTATTGAACACCTCTTTCGATCTTTCCTCTGGGATCCTGAGAAGAATCGTCGGGGAGCGCATTTGATAAACTGATTCACTGCTTAGCTCCCTCATTTCCGTGGAGGCCTCGGAATACGTAGCTTGCTTAGCATTCGCCACTCACTCATTGCCAAACGCATACAAGGCACTCATTGCGACTCACTCCTTTGGGCGGACATGCCGCGTAACCACATCGTCGACTCCTGAAAACTTAACTCTGTCTCCGTTCTTCGTTCTGGCTTCACCAAGAGTATCAGGATCCAACACTTCTATCCTTTTCGATCCTTGGATCTTCACGACGTTGCTGATTTGCATGCCAACATTCATTAATATGAACATTTGCCTTGATGATCTCAATGTCGACTATTTTATCTCAAGTGGCCCTTGAAATTACTCTTTGCTCTTTGATGTTTTCACGCCTGATCTCTGTGATCAAGTTAAACATATTTACATCTCTTCGAACGCCAATGACGACGCATGGGTTTGGGTGAATGATACCTACGGGTGTGCGAACGCAAAGTCAATTTATCGTCATGTTAGTCGTCGCCCTATGCCGCCGAGTTCTGTTGGAGGGCCGTCGTGGCACATCATTTGGAAAATTCCTGCTCTCCCGAAAATCCACATCTTCCTCTGGAAGTTCCTTCATTCCAAATTGCTCACTCTGGACACAATCCTCCTTTTTTATAACACCATAAACCTTGCTTGTAGTCTCTGTGGCCTCCACCTAGAAAATATCTCGCATCTGTTCTTCCATTGCCCTATGGCCCAGCGTCTTTGGAGCTCCCTTGCGCATACCTCAATATTACTTTTCACCACCAGGATTCTTGGCACCTTGGAGTTTGGTTGCTTGAAGGTTCCGACCTTGATACGCATTTCAAAAACTCTTTGCTTTCCCTTTTTGCCCCCTGTCTCTGAGAGTTATGAAATCTTTGAACCGTAGACTCGACTTGGGTAAGGACTTTGGCCGACTTTCATGAATATGCTGGCGCCCACACACCTGAGGCTGAGGCAAATCGCCCCTACGACCTGCAACTGTGGGTCCGGCGAGAGCCCCCCCCCCCCCCTCAACGCGGAGCCATTCTGTTTACATATGGCTCCTTCTCGGCTGGGGTCTGGGGTGCTAGATTTCTGACGCAATCTCATGACACTTCATTTCTTTTTGCAGGATCATCTTTTGCTACAACTAGCTCAGTCCTCGAGATGAAAGCTCGCGCCTTACTTGTTGGGATCCAAGCATGCTGTTCTGCGGGTCTCTCTGATATCTGCATCTACTCGAACTCTGAGCTTTTGGTGCGCACCGTTAATCGTGAACAAGGCTGTCCGTGGAATCTCCGAGGCATCCTTGCTGACATCTAGCGCCTTCTTGCTGATATTAGCCCTGTTGTTGTGTCCCACCGTTTTCGCAACAAAAATCGCACGACTAATCATTTAGCTAAATTGGGTCAACTTAATAACAATTTTTGACAGGACAGACCTCCTCCGGACCTAGCTCATTTTTTTGTACTCGAGCTCTTTTGGAGCAATTAATCAATACAAAGTTTAAAAAAAAAAGAGCTTGCATGAGAAAAAAAAAACAGATGGATAAGCATTTCCAGTGATTCGCTTGGGAGATTGACCCAAGCACAAGAAAGAATGCAGGGGGGAATCTTCTACCCAGGCTGCTTTTGGCATAAAGCCTTCTTTATGATAAAAGAAAAAGTTGCGCAGGGCGCACCCTTTCCTTCTCTGTAAAAACCTTTTTTTTTAACTAGTTCAGAAGTAAAATAACTTAACCAGGGTGAAACACTAGCAAAAGTATTGATCAATACAAAATGAAGTTTGGCCAAGCTAAGCATTTGTTCTTTCGCCCCCAGCATTTGGATTCTCGTCTTGTGGGCTTAGCCAGCTGCAGGCCCAGGGCCTAGCAGCAGAGGGCTCTTTTTCTTACCATCATCTGACTTGGGAGCGTCTTGTTGTGGCTGTCTTGTTGCAAATGCACGGAGAGGTGGCTCGAACATTCTGCCAGCAACATCAGGCAGAGGCTGGGGAGCGTCCTCCCCAGGAAGAACGACGAGTCCTCTTTCTCTAAGGGCTGATGGTTCGCTATAGCATGCATCCCAGAGG
This sequence comes from Pontederia crassipes, assembly GCA_030549335.1. Taxonomy (NCBI): domain Eukaryota; kingdom Viridiplantae; phylum Streptophyta; class Magnoliopsida; order Commelinales; family Pontederiaceae; genus Pontederia; species Pontederia crassipes. The sequence goes on along the minus strand of CM060188.1, from coordinate 11,607,579 downwards.
GAGTCTACAAGTTGCCGCTCTTCCCTGATAGATCCAAGATCTTCGGTGGACATTGTACTGATACCTTGGATGCGACTCTGGAGAACTTCCCTTAACTTTTCTTCTTCAGCTAGCGTTGTGATGCTTCCAGATGTTTCATCCCGAGCAAGCACTAATAGCCCCCCTAGTGCAGCTTCTCGCACATGTGCATCCTCACTGGACACCAGGTGTACCATAATACGTGGAAATCCAAGTTCTTTGGCGACTCCACAATCTAGATTATTCTCCTGGAGAAGGTATTGGATCAAGTTGAGTGCCTTCCTGTGAAAAAAGAAAAAAGAAAAAAGAAACAGTTAGGAAATGAAAACAAAATGATTGAATGGAACTATGAACTCATCGTAAGACTATGTGAGACATTTAGCATTTTTCTCACGGCAAAATAGAATGAAAACAGTGAAACAATAGCTTTTAACAAGTACCAAAGATCAAGTTAACAGATTAGAATATCATAACTACTACCTCTGGAACCTAGCATTTTCTGTAACCAATGCATCTCTGAGTCCTGCAAATCCATTTGCCAGACGAAATGCAGTGATTCCTGCCTTGTTATTACGAATGAGTGCTGCAAATATAATAGGATATTAAAGAAGGAATTTCATGAATCAGATAATCTAAAAATAAATAGAAAGGGTCACAACTCCATTTATTTCGATTGGCTCTTTGGCTTGAGCTTAAGACATGACACCAACAGACACTTACAGGATATTGCACCAAGAGCTTTGGTGCGAGCAGTTAAATCTGGATCAGATTGAAAATTTGACAGGAGAGGCTCAAGTCCACTAGCCTCCATGACAAGCTGCTGGCTTCGAGGATTGTTCTGCACAATGGTGGCTACAGCATCCGCAGCCTTTGCTCGAATCCCAGCATTAGAATGTTTCAGGTAACCAATTAGAGGAACTAAGCCACCAATTGAGTGCAGATCTGATACATCCAAACAAACAAAGTTGTAGTGTAGCCATAAGCCAAAATTCACACTGAACAAACTAAAGTTGCAAAGGTTGCATAGAAACCTTAGAAGGCAAGACATAAAAAGTGACATATAAACAAGTTAGAATTACTACGACATGTATAGATGTGTCTGAAAAGAACACAGAAAATGATTTTATCTATGCTGGTTAACCCAATACATGAACGAAATAAAACTTGTACTAACAACTAAAAGACTGAGAAAGTGGTTTGGAAATAGTTTTCGACCAGCAATTGTTGTGCCTCGGTTATTACCTCACAGCTGCGACATTGCCCCAAGTGCAAAGATAACATATTGCAGTTTAGGGTCTTTAGGCGCATGAAAAATGAATTCCAGATCTCCTTAAAAAAAATGAATTCCAGATAGAGCTCACAACTCACAGAAAATTAAATAAGGTTTTCCAGGGCATTATCTACATTCCTTCAACATGCAACAACAACAACAACAACAACAACAAAGCCTTATCCCACTAGGTGGGGTCGGCTACATGGATCATACGACGCCATTCCGCTCTATATATTCGTTGATCCATGTTCATCGACAAGATTTTATGCTGGCTGTCGGGGCCTAACACAACCCTCCTCCTTTATCCGGGCTTGGGACCGGCTATAAAATATAGGCGGAGTTGACAATATATTCCTTCAACATGCAAATAAGCAATAATACATAAGAAAATCTATAGTTGACAAGACTCACCATTTGCCATATCAATGGACTCCACGTGCTCTTGCAGTTCATCCAACAAGTCTGCATCATTCAAAGCTAGCATCAACAACCAATGCATATACAAATGAATATGTGCACAACAGGAAAAGGTAAAGAATGGTAAGACCTACTAGTTCTATTTGTATCTTCCTTCTGTTATGGTCATGTACATGTCTAGTTGTACTCATACTTTTTCAAGATACACAATAATAAATCATAATGGCCACATCACAATGATTGATAACCCCCTCTCAGAAAAAGAAAAAAAAGAATGGTAATCCTAAGGGTCTGTTTGATTGGGAGTGAAAGAAAGGTAAGGAGGAGGAAGAGAAAGGAGAAGAGCGTGTTCCCCTTGTTTGGTTGAGTTTAAATTGGAGGAGAAAGGAGGTGATTTTCCCCTCCATTCCCATCTAATATCCCATTTTTCTTTCCCCTCCAAATCGGGGTGGAAAGAAGGATAAAGATATAACTAAAACAAATTTCCATATTTAGTTTTATAAACTTAACATATAAATACACATATGAGGGATAAAATAATCTAAATATAAAAGTTTATTCCCTTCCCTTCCCATTACTCATGTCATCCAAATAAGGTTAAATTCTCCTTCATTCTCTTCCTTTCCCTTCCCATCTTTTCCCTTCTCCCTTTTTCCTTCCCTTCCCCTTAATGACTTTTGAACCAAACAGGCCCTAAACAAGATGAAGTGGTTAAAATATAGAATGTTAGGTGATCAATATATGCTTTAATAACCATAGGTATAATTTCTCAACTATGTATTACCTTCACCAGAGAGGTAAAGATAAGGGATTAGTACATAGGCAATATGAATTACCAACAAACATTGTATGTATCAATAGAATGATTTGCTTGACAAAGAAACCAAGTTGATGAATGCAGCGCATGTATTGTAAAAGAACCACTTTTATGAATACACTCCCATTGGTTAAATCTATTGTCTTAGATGAATCAAGAGAAACGAGAGTAAGAGAATAGAAATCATTTGAACCAAGTGGCTGGATAACTATGCTCCCAAATTATAAATCAGTAGGCAAAGGAGCAATCCAATGCCATTACTAAACATGCATCGAGCAAAATGACGTATTTGAGATTGTAAGTAGCACAGGTCTTGATTGTCTCTACTAAAGCTTTGTGGTTTGACTCCACAACGGAGGAATCAACAAGACGACAATAAACTCAACAACAACTAACAACACAATATTGATGAACTATCGACATGACAATCCAACCGACAGCTCCGAAAAGGTTAGAGAACGGAGAATACCTTCGATATCCTCCGGCGTGACGCCTTGAGCCTGGAGAACGTCCTCCGGAGTCTTCATGACGAGGGTTATCTCCTTCATCCTCTTGACGACGTCCACGGTCTGCGCTTGCATCGCCTCCATGAACCACCTCCTGTCCTCCTCGCTGCCCAATCAAAAGCCGTAAGATAGATCACAAAGCCACACCAAGTAGCAGTTCCCCCGATTCTCGCTACGGATCACGAGAGCCCTAGAAAAGATCAGAAGGGGGTTGAGGGCACCAACCAACCTGAGGTTACGAGGAGGCCGAGTGCCGTCGGCGTGGGAGAGGCTCCATTTGAGCAGCCCCTCCCAGTTCACCCCGTCGCCGCCACCGCCGCCGCCCGCCATTTTTGCAGCTATTTTTTTCTTCCTTTTCGTTCTCCGCTTTTTGGATCGAACCAGAAGGAAGCAAATAAAAATGGGAGATAGAGAGAGAGGGGGGAAGGGACAAGTAGAAGATATTGGACTCCCGATGGTTCGAGAAAGAACGAGAAGGGACGCCGAATGGCCGCCTTTCCGAGCCCCAAATGGACTTTCGAGACCGCGTTCGAAACGGATCCCTCAACCACAAGAGAAATCTTCATCGTGTCGCGGGCCCCGCTCAGATTGGTTGAGAATTTTGGTGTGGTTATTTTTGTGGAAAACTGGTCGACCATTTCAATTGTTTTTTCCTTTTCAAGGCCCCTAAGGAGAGTTGTGAATTCTTACAATACCTTATTTAACTTCGAGTTCATTAAGAGATACTAATAATTTTTTTAAAAATTCAAGATTGATATTGTTCGACTAGTTAAGTACGTTAAATTGAAACAATAAAGTATATAAAAAACCAAGTTTGATTAAATAGTAGAAATTAGATGCATTCAAATTTCAACCATCACTTTCATTAAACTTCATGGTAAATATATTGTTTTGTGCTTGTTTGAGGGAAACAACAATGTCTTTACCATTCAAAAAACTATTAATCGAGGGGGAAATCGAACAAAATAAAGCGTTTTCTCTTACAAACGAAACTTTGCTATTAAGTAGAAGGACAAACTCAGATGGAATAATATTATTTTTGAAATTCACAATCTTTGAATCACCTACAAATGTGAACTTCTAGTAAAAACATAAGTTATCAATCAGTATAATCAACATACATTTAATCAAACTAGAAATATATAAATCAATATAATATATCAATCAATATAATCAATATTAGTTTCACCTTTTTATTCGAATACATAGATTAGTCTTCCCCCTTGCCAAAAATGAAAAGTGGTGCGAGTGCCAGAGAAGTTTTCAGCAGCTGAACACTGCTTCTTCTGTATATTTAAAGTTCCATATACAGAAGCCAACCACAGATGCTTGTCAGAGGTTTGTCTGGGCTTAATTTGTGTCATGGTATTTCAACAACAAATACAGAAAATTGTATACAGCTGCATACTCCACCATGCCATGATGAGCACATACATGAAACGAGCAGTATCCATTATGAAACACAAACTCAGGACAGGAAATGCTAGATCACAAAACATAATGAGGTATTTTACACAGGAAAAAAAAACAATTTTGTTAGAATGTTATCACAGGAAAAATCTCAACGAGGAAACAATATCTCAGTTTTACACAAAAAAAAAAAGAACCACCTGCCAAACAAAATTGATAATAAAGCACAGGGGGCACAATATGTTGTTCAATGACCAAGTCTGCTAACGAAATAGACTAGATTCAAAACTTACAACAAGAGGAACTATGTATATGGTGCTGGAAGAAAGGAAAAGTTGTTCCCACCCCAAGAGTTAAATATGGTACACGGAATGTGCCAGTCAATGTCACTCTAAGAACTACTGGAACCAGCCAAACTTCAAGGTCCATGTTCCCGAATGTCCATTTACATTATGACTGGTATAAGAACATGCGTTCCGAGAGTTAGATAACAAATTTAGCCTTTTTTCCTCACTCATGTTTCTTGGGTTTTTGAATCTTCACATAAGGGAAAACCCCAAAAATATGATTGACTCTGGGTTCCCATACTCGTTGCTGAGCACGGCAAAACATTAGAAATGTATTCGCAAAGTATGAATTGAATCCCATAAGCACATGCCACCATGCATGGCCTTGCGGGTTAATATACCAATGTGTTAACTTCTGGCAGAAAACTCGGTCAAACAACCAACAGATCGTGCCCAGAATCAATGTCGTAACATAGAGCTTTGCAAGCCGCTTAGCAGCTACCTCTTTTGTTTGAATGTAATACTTGTACATCCTTGGGATGCATAGAAGACAAAGGCCAACATAGTGAACCTTGAATCCTATGCCAAAACGCACCAGTGAATGGATAACAGCAAATGCAGTTCCATACATAAAAAGAAAAGTGGGCATTGTGCTCCTATAATGCCAATCTGGTGAGTAAAGGACATAAAGATAAAGCAGCATTTCCCATACCATTGGGGTTTCATCACTCTGTTGTAGCCTGCAAGTGAATTTTAAACGATTCGGTAAGTCTGCATCAAGAGGGCAAGATTCTGAATTAATAAAACATTATGTCCCTTCTCAAAAAAATAAAACATTATGTCATTTTAGCTTAACTGCTTGAGATCAAAGACCAAACAAATGAGATGTAAAAGCAAAAAACTTGTGGAACATATTGTACACCTTTTTGTTCTTATGTATGACTTGCTTTCTCTAGCCATCGTTTTACTTCTAAACTGACGTTCAAAACTTAAGAAGAAATTGCAATAAATTAATTTTAGCTCATCAATTATTCAGATAAGGTAATTTGATCACAGAAAATTATTGCAAGCTATTAGTAGCAGTACCTCTTTGGAGATACTTGAGGAATTATGCGTACATGCAAAAACCAAGAAAAAAATGTCTTGAACACACTGCATTCCCCTTTTTTTTAGGGTGTGAAGGATGTGAGTCAGGTGCATTCATCCACTGTTTAAAATTGTTTTTGCCTTATGATGTTCCTTAGTTCTCACCCATATATATATTTCTTATTTTTATTCTTCAGATAAAGAAAAAGAAAGTTTGTAATCAAATATTTCTATAGGGAGAGAGAAAAAATGCCAGTTCTCTTTATTAGGTCCATATAATATTTGAGGGTTACGAGGTATCATCTATTGTGACACACAATAAGCTGGTTGCAGAGCTTTCTGGGATTAATTATATTAGTTGATTACTCAAAACTCAATTACAGAAAACCTGGAACAGATGAATTTTTTTAGACCGGAACAGAGGAAGAATTAAAGTGTGAAATCTCTCATCGAATACAATCAATACCTATTGTGACAGTCAGTTATTTTGCATAGTCGGAAAGGCATTCCTCAGTGTATTTCACCAAAGAAACACCTGCCTTCCTACACAAACATTGTTTTCATATCATGGTCTCAGCCATGAGTGTGCAACTATGGAAATGTCTTCTAGCCAAATGATTTTTAGGAGACTACCTAGTTTTATATAGTTAAAAGAATCAGTATGGAACATATTGTGTATAGACATGGATGCTAAGCTTAAATTGCTTCAGAAATTTCAGACACAAAGAGAACATAGAAAATATGTTAACTGAGGTCAGTAATTAAGAGGTTGCCATTTTAAGATAAGAAAAATGTTCGGAAAGTAATTATCCATGTTAGAAACGAAAAAGTTCTTTTTTAGAAGAAAACTGCTATTTACAACTTCCAATAATTATCATGTTGTAGCTTAGGGTGGAGGAATATACATAAAGTCCCCTACCGTGTAATTTTGTTTTAATTTCAAGATACTTCATAGATTAATTATCGAACTAAAGGACACCAACAAATTGACAATCTTAATTTATTAAGATGAAAAAGGAAACTTACACATTCTGCAATGTCACATGAAATACCATGCTCCCAATGGCAAGTATCATGTTTGATATATGAAGAACGCTGAACCTTTTCTCAAACCTTTGACGTAGAGCATTAATGAGACCGATAAATGCCAAAATTATGCAAGGAATATTCGATATTGTGTTGTAAAATTCTGCAATATAGGACGAATGCGCATAATTTTCTTCACATAATTCTTTTCCAGATGTAACAGGTCCCCAAAAGCTTGAGACAACTGCATCTGTCATATCTTCAGAAAAAAAAAAGGAAACAACTGAATCAGATCCTCAATATTCAAATCTAGATAAACTTCGGAACTATGATATCATGATTATAAAGTATCACCTGTCTGGCATAAATTACTACCCCATTAATATGAACATGAATATATTGCATCAAACACTATGAATACAAATTACGAAAAAAAAACTATTCACCTCTAACCAAGTCCAAATGTAACATTAGATCCAGAAAGGGCTTGTATGATGCAGAAAAAACCTAGAGCTCTAACATAAAAGTTTGCTCAAGGTTAGTGATAAAACTTTACACTATGTGGCTGAATTAGTTTGTCTATTTCAAAGATGTGGGATTATCATTATCTCTGTTTTAACGACTTCTTGGTTTGTCGTGCGTAGAAGCAGATAAAAGCCCTGTCTATCACTTGCCTCATATGCGATGTTAAAAGCCATGTAATATGCGTTGGCCAGTGATCAAAGGTTATCATGAAACAGTTATAGTAACTCTCATTAGATAGAAATAATGGTCACTTTTAATCAACCATAAATGTGGATTATGAACTGCAGAAAGGAAACTTAAGCATTCATCTTTATGTCATTCTTACTGCGGAAAATAACAAGCATGGTTATCAAGCTGATATTAAGGACACCGAAATATACATATCGACGCCAGCTATGACAGAAGGAAACAAGAGCTAAGATCAGATGTTTGTGGAAAAGGGTACTCTTAGCAGGAAGTTCTATTAAGTTCAGACTTAAGAAATATGCCAATGAGGTCTGAATTCTTCAAATCGGGACATTATGAGAGAGGCCAAAAACGGAGAAGCGATTTTATGTCCGAATGGAATCTTCAGGCTGTAGCCCTCATACTTGAGCAGCGAGGACACGACGAATCGCGATCGGATTCAACAGACATCGTCTAACTCAGTGCGAACACAATTCAAATCTGACCGCGATTTCCTACTTTCAAGCAGTCACGGATTGCTCATACCAAAACAACAACGCCTCCAGTTCGATCCACGGAGGCGAATTCAGGGGCAGACACCGCGGGCATCCCCACGGATCTAAGGATGGTCCCGGACAGATCCGGCATGAGAGACTACCAGAGAGAGAGAGAGAGATATACCTGGTGGTCGCCGGCGCTGGTGGCAGGTGACGAGGACTTCAGCGGCGGCTGACGACAGCGCCTGGGGGAGGAGGAGGAGGTTACGGCGGCGGAGTTGTGGTGGCGGTGGGGGCGACGGTGGTGGTGGAATCAGGGTTTGCCGAGTTTTTAGTTCTTTTGGTCGATGCATGCGACAGAAACAGCAGCGTTTCGACGCGCTACGAAGTCGGTGGCACGTTTTTCCCCGGTTTTTTTCATGTTTGTTTCATTTTTTTTCCTACGAATTAATTTGATTCGATTACTGTCTATTTACGTCAGAAATGAGTTACCTTTATGAACTGTACGTGTGAGGCTAAATTAGAAATATATGGAGTGGAACATAATGATCAGGAAAGTTAAAGTGGAATTGTAATTTGAACGAAGTGAAATTTAATGATTAAAAATTATTAAATTAATATGATATAAAAAAATTGATGTGATGAATTATTTTTTAATGAATGTTTAAATTAAAAATAGTTATTATATATAAAATATACTTTTTTATTAAATAATAAAAATATAAATAAAAAATTTTTATGAAAAAATATATTTTTAATTATAAAAATCATTTTTACATTAATTTTATTTAATGAAATATTATTTTTTAAAATAAAATATTAAGTAATAAATTATATTATATTATTTTTATTATAAATATTTTATATTTAATAAATAAATTATTTTATAAAAGAAAGGTAAAAATGAAAAAGAAAAATAAAGTTGAAAAGAAAATAAAAGAGAAAAAAAAGTGGTGGACGCTCCTTCCATAAAAAAGATGAAACCAGTTAATCCTAATTTCAAATTTAAAAAGATGGCTCAATTTAGTTTCGAAAATTTGGGAATCAAGCTAGAACCAAGAGCTGGTTCCAGTTTGATTTTCATATGTTCGAATTTGTTGTAAGGTAAGTTTTTAAGAAAAATTACACGCAAAATCTAAACTTTTAATCTTTTATGTTTGTCATAAAATATGATCCAAATTCTAACTTGCCGAATAAAAAGTTGCCATTATTTCGTCACATATAATTTATACTTTCCAATTTGACAGAAAAAAATATATAACTTTCAACTTTTTTTCTTATATTTAATCTCTTAATATGTTTCTCACAAAAATATTAAATATACTACGATACGTCTATTAGATAAGTTATGCTATATTCAATATTATTTTGTACCTCAAATATGAAATAATTGAAATATATAATTGTGTATCGTTTATGTGAATCATTAATAATTATTGTTAATATTATATGTGAAAATTCATTATTCAAATGTAAAATAGAGATCAATGGTATAAATTTATCAAATATAAAACTCGTAATAAGTTATTTAAACTAAAAGTTCCACACACAATGGTATATTTATTATTTTTATGTACAAAGAATATGGTAATATAGTAGCCATTTATAAATTTCACATCAAATTCAATATTTTAAAAAAAGATATATTGAAGTCAAATATGAAAAGAATTGAATGTTCATATTGTTGTGTCCAATAAAAAAAACAGGTTAGATATAACAAAACTTTAAAGTTTAGTCTGACAAATAAAATTTTTTAAGCCATATTTGCAACAAACAAAAAAAAAGTTTCCTTTTGCAATTTTCCCAAGTTTATATGACATTCGGAATACATTATGTTTTTACAGATATTCAAATCTTTACTAGGTTATATTATCAAATGATGCAAACTCTTTTAAAATTTACCAACTACTTCAGACAATGGAAATTCTATATTTTTATTTTAGTATCTAGGAATTAACTAAATAGTAATCGAGTCAAACATTTTTCCACTGACCAATATGATAATTTTGAAATTGGAATCCAGAACAATTTCTATGTCAATCATGGAATATAATCTTATTAATCAACTGACTCAATCAAATTCATTTGTATTTTTTTCATACGAGTAATAAAAGATTATTAATTTGAAATAATTTAGCAAACTAAAAGGAAATAGATTAAATAACATTGATATAAAATATTATAAAAAAACACTTACATCTAGTTTCATAAGTTGTAACTATTATTTTTATGTTCAAATAGATAACAACAATCGCATTGATAAAACAATTCTATAACAAAAGATTTCAAATTATCAAAGAGAAGTGAACTTTTAATTTCTGTTGAAATATTAAGATACACTGGTTGCTTTGAAAGTCATCTGTAATCAATTTATAAATTTTCTCTTCCTTCTTGTAAGTTGTAACTATTGTTAAAAAGAAACTACTACAAAAAAAGTGTTATAACTGTGAAATTGCGAATCCATTGGATGAAACATTGTCATTTATCTCGTGAACAAAAACAAAAAAAAAAAGATGATTGGTGTAAAAAGGTTTTCCTTTGCTCCATTTGAAAAGATAAATAGTACTAATAATTTTTTATAGAAAAAAAAATCAAAATGAATAAACCACAAGCATGATCAAACCTTGTCAACTATTCTTTTCTTATATTATCTCGTTGCTCTTTAACTATATTACTTTGAATGCTTCTACACTTATCTTTAACACTAAATTTTTCCACCCTCAAGTGATCCAATAAAATTCAATAGCCAACTGTTACTACATAATAAAATCTGAACAAAACTATGGTGGAACAACAAAACACCCATAAGAATTTAAAGCCAAAAGGCGATATCTAGTTGAACAAGAAAAGTTCGAACATGAACATGGCTAACAGAATACATGTCTCAGAGGTTGCTCCATCTGTACAATCACGTTAGTCGTACTCCTACGCTTCCTTTATCATCTGTTCTTTACACTCATAAAAATTGTACATTTATATGCTCTGCAGGGTCTTCACCATTAGGCATCCTCTCTGGCTAACATAAAGCTATAAATGTACAGATGAACAACTAATTTATTTTTATCAAACAAGCCTTTGCTCGTCGGTGCTGTGATAAGATAAAACAAGCAAATGCACTAGCCTTCCTGTCAGCTGTACAATTTTCCTCATTGTGATATCTAAGATGAGCACGCCGACTGAATCCCAACTCTCCTTTCTGCGCATAAAAAGAAAGATTTGATCAGAGCAGAGGCAAATGGCTTGCTCCAGCAGAAAACTCAACCAGATTAAGAAAGCAAGTAAATTTTTCAGAATAAATATGATCTTGCAAAGAAGTAAATATGAATGCAATTCTATGTTGTACCTCCAGCAGCTACAAGCTTTTCTACACGTGCAACTATGTGCTTTCCATAAGTGTACTTCTTCAGTGCACTCAAGTGAACCTTTATCCGGGTCAGGATGATCTCACGTTGATCATCCTCACAAGTTTCAAGTACTTTCTGAACCACATAGTTTGCAAATTGGTCTTTCATCATGACCTGAATGCAAAGAAAAGGCAACATCAGTAGCAGCAGCCCACATCCTCTAGTAGATCTTGACAATCTAAAGACATGTTTGCTTTCTGCAGTCCTTAATCATGTGGTGCGTCATAAAAGTATAAAAACATGTTAATGTACTTGTTGGTTCTTGTTCATAAGGAATCTAAGGTATAGCCTTTGAATGTAATTCCTACAGACATCTGTGTTCTTCCACGTTTTTGTTACGAAAGCACTGAACTTCATAGAAAAAACAACATTCTCCTCCGATCAAAATTTCTTACAATTAAGATTTTACTCAAGCTAATAGAATGCTACTTTCCCTCAAATAAAAATAGAATGCCAACAAAAAATATTTAAACAACAATAAACATCTAAAGGTTGACTAGATCCCAAAGCATTGCAGTTCCCAAGTCACATTTCCATAGAAACTAACCTCTAAAGGCTCGCTCAAGCCTGTCGAACCAAGCATTTCATTTACCAAACTCTGACGTTGGGCTGGATCACCAAAGGTCAAACATTTCTCGATGACATTGGAGGCAAACTTCTGCTGGCTCATTTGTACTATCTGTCCACTTAACTTGTTCATGATAGCAGAACGCTCATGAGGTTTCCCGTGCTCAAGGACGTGCTGAAAAAAAAACAGTCGAGCATGTTTTCTGTAAACTACATGAATTATCATTCCGAGAACTACATAATTGCATAGTAAGCATGCAATCCTTAAAGTAGTTTTTAGGAGGAATCCTTAAAGCATATTAGATACTTGAGAATGATGAAATGTGAACTTCTCAATAGGCCTATGAAATTCTATCAGAGGTGATAATCAGGTAATCGGACATGAGGTAAACATGACAGCCAAAGGACAATTTGTTTCTTTAACAAGCGTGAATATCCAATAAGTATATACCTGAACAACATAGTTCCCATATTGGTCTTGTGCCAACATACAAACAGACTGCAAAATCTCATCCATCATTATTTGCTGAGTTTTAGTATCATGACAGTGCTCCAGTATTCTCTGCAGGGTGGAGAAGTTGACAAAACTATTCAAATCTGGCATTTTTCAGTGATCTTTACATATGACATTAATCATTTACCTGGATGACACGACATCCATATGGATGTGTTGATAATGTCATAATCTGGCCATAGAAAGTTGAAACAATGAATTGGATTGCATCCTCAGGAATGCACTCAATACATTTTTGGATAACATGGTTTCCATTCTGGTCTCGGACACAACGCATGACATGTCCATCTAACTCTGCAACCATTTTAGTTTTCTGATCCAGCTCAATTACTTCTATAGCCTGCATGCATGAGGAAAAGTTGTTTAAACCTTAACAATTAGCACAGATTAAAAAGATCTTTCATCAGAATTCGTAGATGGAAAAAGGGAAAAACAACGGAAGAAGTAATGGAAGAGGAAGTAATGAATGTATAAGTACATGTACTATAGCAAAAGCACTAATTTGAAGCACAGGACAAGTAATATGTTTCTTTCTCTCTGGGAAAGTTAATGCACAGATATTCAGAGTGGCCAGCAGACTAAACAAATGGAAGGAGATATCAACATTCCAGATTGCCAAAGTAGTATTATCTTTTTTTTTTTGTGTTCTACCTAACTGTACAACATTCTTAAATTGAACCAAGAAACTGGAGAAGCATGAACCTTTTGGATAACCCGACAACCATACATCTGGAGGCTTAGTGCAAGGACGTGTCCAGTCAGCTGGTCAGCTAATTCCCTTATCTGAGCTGCACTTCCATGCTCAAAAAACTGCCATAAAAGTCTTTATTAGATGGCATAAAAAAATAATAAAGAAAAAAAAAAGAAAATCACAATGGGATACAGGACACCTTTTGGACAACATAATTGCCAAACACGTCAGTCATCAATGTAAGAGCTTGAGGCATGATTTCTTCAAAAACCATGTCCTTCTCCTCTTTCGTTGCCGTTTCAAGTTTTTGCTGAATGAATCGACTTCCGTATTGGTCAGCACTGCACATTAATTACATATCAATAACCTAGATAAATACGGCAACTACCAAAAATGTTGAGACGTGCTACTTTTTTATAATACACATCAGTGACCTATATCAGTAGAAAAGTACATGCACTCAATAATGCATGAACCAGATTAATTCATGAATGAAAATATGTTTACCTAAAATCAACAACATGTCCAACAATTTCAGAGAGTTCATAACATTTGGTCTTGTTGTTCTTGAACTCATCAAGAAGAGAGGATGTGTAAGTGTTAGCCATTCCCCATGCACCCAGCATGCTTCCATTAAAGTTCCTTAAAGTTGAAGGGAAATGCATGTTGGTGTCAGCAATGGTATTCCTAAGAGGACTACCCAGTCTATTTAAAGAAGGATGAGGAACATGACTTGCTAATGGGCTTCCCGGGTAGCCAAGGCCAAAAGCAGGGCTTCCATAGTAGCCATTATCCAGATTCATGGACTTATTATTATTGATAAATGGCATGCCATAGTTCTTTTCTGATTGAAGCAGTGCCTCCACATATGCCTTCTGGACCTCAAGTAAGTCGGCATAAGAATTAGCCATGTAACCCATTTCCAGGGAAGGATCATTAAAACCAATTCCAGGTTGTGCTGCATATTCTGTATTTCTTAGGTACTGAAGTAAGATAGGATCTACTGGCATCTGAGGTACAGAAGGTCCTGTCGGGCTGCTTGTCCCTTTGTGATTATGTAAGTCGTTTGATCCATTTAAATTTGATCCAGAAAAGTAGCCCTCCTTCGTCCTTGAATCAGTAACAGGAAATGTAATTCCCGGTGCAACAGTAGCATTGCCAAACAGCTGACTAATACTTGCACTATTATGATTTGTCATCATTGAAGACAATGTTGGATCTATGGAAAATCCACCTAGTTCGTAGCTCGAAAAAGTCCCATTCATATCATTTTCATTTGGAAGGCGAGAACTACCAGTGGAATTGGAGGATAAAAAGTTGTGAACATCTGACAGCAGATCATGCTTCAGATCTCCAACTCCGGACAACCTCATGCCAGATAAAGCAGCTACCAGATCATCAGGTTCGGTCATATTAGATGAACCACCTTTGAAGGTGACTGAACTATTAGGTTTCTTATCAGCACAATTGGAATTGTTAGAAGAGGCTGAAATCAATGCTCCTGAATCATCATTGGATGCATTACGGCTTGCCGGCCGTGAAAGATGACCTGATGCCAGAGTTACATGTCGTCCATCATCCTGCAAACAATGCAACTCACATTCACCATTATTAAAACGAAATACTTAAGAAGTAAAGAAGGTAGAAAGGGAAAGAAAGATCATATCATCCTATGCAGATTGTTATTTGAACGCATGATATTATGGAGAACTACAAATACAGACTATATAAGCCTGGAACCAGACAAAAAAACATTATATGCGTTAATCGTTAGTAATGTCCACAATAGATGAGAAAAAGAAAAGAAATTTACACCACCTATCTAATTGTCAGGAAAATAACAAGTGTCTTTATCGCTAAAAAAATTTGATTGGGGATTGTAAAGTAAAAATGGTGGTGAGCGAAGGTGACCTGAAACATTGTATCATAGTTCTTCTGCCGATTGAGTTCGATACCAGGCAAACCAATCAGCCCATCTCCACTTTCCAGCCATTCGCTAGTACCAGCAGCTCTCCATGGCTGGACTTCGAGCTCTTCCTTCTGCGGCCGTGTTGGGAAGAGAGACCGGCCTCCCTCGCCGTCCAACTGATTAGGTTTCGTCCTCTTGTCCCCAATCCCACCAAACGCCGAGTTCCCTGCTTGAAGCCTCTGCGTAAAGCGCCAGTCCTCCTTGGAGAGGAGCGGCGGCGGCAATCTGGGATTCAGATTGACGTGCGAGTAATAGTACTCGAGGTAAGCCGGATCGGATCGGAGTTCCTCCTCCGACGCCAAGCTGTCAATTTGTTTGGTTCCCGAAGCATTTAGCAACCCACCATTGCCGCTGCCACCGAAGAGCCCTCCAACGGCACTCAAGGACCCTTCCACGGTGGGCGGCGCGGAGCCGCTGCGGTAGATGTTCAGCTCCCTCTCCCAATCGCTGGCCTCCTGCCTCCGCTGCTCCCGGAGCAGCAAACCCATCTCCTCCGAACTAAACCCATCCCCGCCGCCACCAATCATCGGCCTCATGCTCATCTCCGATAGCATCGTAACTAACCAACAGCTAACACTCTACCAACAAACCAGGAAACAAAGTTGACAAAAAGATAGAATCTAGCAAACCACAAAGTCTGCTTCCAACATTAAGTGTCCAACAGTGTAAAAATCCAATTGTTTTCCAAACCAGAAAGCACCAAAGATCGAATCTTTATTTCAATCTCTCAGGCATTGGCCTCGTGCTTGTGCTGGCATCCAACAAACTCCCACTCAACACTCCCAAGAAAACTACGGATCAAGACGATCGCAAAGCAAAATCCTAGCAAACAACGCAGCAAGTTTGCGCCTTTAGCATTGCAACACAATTAAAAACACATTTTTCACTGCATCGCAGAGGAAAACCATCTTTTTTAGCGACATAAAATGTACTTGTAATCATCACTAAAAAAAAGGATCAGTTTTTAACCCAAATTCCACAAGCTAAATCGTGAGAGTTGCGTCAAGAAAAATCCCCTAAAAAAATCGAGGGATCGAAGCAAAAATTTGCATATTTCTAACGAAGCTCTCTACAGTTGCTATCAAGCCACCATTTCCCCATTACCACCTCGTAGAGGAGGAGAACACTGTTAAAAGCCGCCAGGGGTTCGACGAGCAAGAACAACCAAGGCGATCCCATCCGTTGAACCTAATAACCATCGGCTCAGATCGATCCGGACACGAAATTTGCTCTCGAAGCCCTAGGGATCTTTACTGCAGGGACGTTAATGGTCGGATTAATACCAGAAATGGAGAATGGTTTAATGGCTTAATCGGACGCGGGTTTAAGAACCTAATATTAATAAAATAATACCATCTTTTAATTAATTAAACGTCGTAATTAGTGCGGCATCGTTACGGATCGCGTTACGGTGTTGGCTGTTGGGCCTCATCCAAGAGGTCGTAGCGCCACGTCAGAGGAAGGGTCCCCTGGATTCGCTCGTGAGGAACGGCACGTGCCGCACGCTGCGGAAAATATCCACCGAAAGATTCTTAATTAAAGGCATAGATTTTATTGCAGATGGAAATGGGAGGAAACAGACGAGACGTTTTTTTTTACTAAATTTTGTCGGATGGTGGTACATCTCGACAAGGCTCGTGCATCAATATATGCTAATTATTATCCGATTGAATCAAGTTGGTGGCCGTTGTTTTGGATTTGGAATGACAAAGGCAAATGTTGTTAGAATTTCAGAGTTTTTTTTCCCTCTTACCTGTTAGGGGACTGTAGCTCGAATTGGATCAACTTTTTATCTAAACAAATATTTGATATTATGTTGATTTAGAAAAAAAATGTATCTTAAATTATTTTGAAAGGTTTATTTCTTAGTTTTTTTTTTCGTTTGAGATGATTTGGTCATGTTCAGAGAAGATCATTAGATGCGTCAGTAAAAAAAGTAGATCAAATAATCTGGAGTCCAATTAAAAGATGGATAGAGAGGTCAAAGCGGACCCTTGACGAACTAATAGAGCAAGATTTATTGGTGAATAATATACCGAATGATTTGGTTACTAATAGAGCTGAATGACGTCGTATGATTCATGTAGCTGACCTCACTTAGTGTGATAAGGCTTTGTTGTTGTTATTGTTATTGTTATTTGTTAGTTTTTTTATAGAAATACAATTGATATTAGAATATAAGATTAATGTGCTTCATAACACTTTTTCTTTGAAATGATGTGGAGCTCAATCACTTATTAACATTTCATATAAATGATATGTTTAAATAATAAGATTTAATCACTTTTAATAATCAATTGATTACATTAATTTTTTTATAATAGAAAGTGCTCCGAATGTACATTAATTTCTTAAAATATAACAAACAAATTTTAAATAAAGAAATTAATCTATAAAAAATTATTTTATTAAGTAAAAGATAATTAAAATGGCAATTTTAATTCATTTAAATGAAAAAAATGGTGCCCTTGGGTTTCTAGTTTTTACGGATAGAAAATCTATTTCAATTTATTAGAAAGTTGTCTCTATATCTAATATGTTTTCTCTTTTTTAATTGGTCTGGCATGTTTCTCAATGGTCAGATTGTTTTTTACACTTAAGTTCTATGGTCAATTCTTTTTCCCCAATGTCATACCAAAAATAATTAATTAAGAGTGTGTTTTCTTAGTGATATTCTAAATATTCAGTTTTGTTTTATTTTATAACACCTTCAAAATTGATCTTCCTGTCACGTAGACAGTCAGGTTGACCTCAAGAACGTTACACTACCTCCTATATTATTAACTATGATATAACATTAATCATTCAATAAATATAATATGTGACATCAATTATAATAATAAAATAACTAAAAAATTTATTGCAAAAGAGTGGACGTAAGAATATCAAAGGACATTGTTAAATAATACACTCCACAATGAAGAAGAAAATGATCACCATCTTCAATAAGTTCGAATAAATGACCATATGTTCGAATCCGAAAGAGAAAAAATTATGATGTCTTTCAAATGCGACGACCAATTGTTCAACTAGTGTAATTAAAAAAGATGGATGTAAATGAGTTAGATAAGTCATATGCACCATTCTCCAAGCTCTACGTTCTTCATCACCTTCTTATGTAAAATTCTCACCTGCAAAATCTCAATGCAGGAAAATATAATACTTGTGAGGAAAAGCACCTAGTACAATAAATTCATAGACTATAAAATGATAATCAGGCGATGTTTAAATCAATGATGGATAAGCAATAAGCAAAATGCTTTAATTATTGATCTCAATACTTTAATTGCAATGGGAAATGGATCATGCTTCGTCATATCGATACTTTGCTTATTATCAACTATGTTCTTTACCATGACTATGTCTTGTCTTTACTTTACCATGCTATGTACTTTACTAAATCAATACTTTATCTTTACTATGTTATGTTCTGTACTTTACCATACCATATTTTACTATACTTTAATTTGCCATGAGTTATAACGATCATTGAGGTTTATTGTCCTGCGTGAGCTCGACTTTATTAAGTTGAAAAGCTAGAGGAAAGTCAGAGGTGTCTCTATGCATATGTGAAGTTAGAGATGCCCATTATAAGGAAGGTTTAATACCAATGCATACGCTTTTCGGAATACAGCTGGGAGATGACATGTATCTCAAGAACAATGGTTATTGAAGACCCATAGATTTGTTGTCTCCTCAGCTACGCTACATGTCCCTCTGACGCTATAACATGTAGTCCATACCATGTCCTCTTTGGGGAAGGAAAGATGTCAATGCATCGTCCTTTTTTGAATACAAGTGGGAGAGGATCTGTACCCGAGGAGTAATGGTTTTTAAGGGTCTGTAGGTTCACTGTCTCTTCAGTTCAACTACCTGCTCCTTTCTTTGTACTATATTATGATTTTTATTATGTACTTTGGGCGGCACATGGTAATCCCTTACTTTCATCTTTACTTTACATATCTTGTTTATCATTTATGAAATTTTGAATCATAAGTCAGAAAAAGATTAAAGTCGAATCCCTTATCTCTAAGGTAATAACATCATGTCATATTGCTCATTCATTATGCAAAGTCCTCATTCGTCCTTCGAAAAGGGGAGGGTTCATTAATGTCTTTACAATATTGGGTTTGACTTCAAGTGGGCCTATCGAGGTTGGGCCCAACTACGAAAGTTCAGGCCCAAAAGGGGTATTTACGTCGTTTACAATAGGACTCAGACCGGGTAAGGGAAACCCGAGTCGATTATTCTGTTTGGGATCCATGCGCATGTCTCGGACCGAGTCAGGATTCGACACGAGCCAGATTAGCACTCATATTGAAATCGGCCCTCTGATGTCACAGTCGTGCCATCATTGAGTGGACGTTCCTTTTCTGGCACATCCGTGCCATTCTTTGACACGCCCGTGCCCGCTGTCCTGACCGTGTTACTTTATGGCATGATCGTGCCACTGCATGACCGTGCCTCTCACTAGTATGCTCGTGTCTTGATGATCGGGTCATTAAGGTTTAAATCGATCGATCGTTTGCTTGGAATCGATCGACCGTTCTTGTAAGGGGAACGACCGTACTGTGCGTCGATCGTTGGCCTCAGGACCGAACACGCTCGTGCCACTCACATGGCACGACCATGCCGTCACCGCCAGAAATAGAGCGCACCGTGCGCTCATCTTCTTCTTCATCTCCGATCATCTTTCGGGCGTCAAATCATGATGATCATAATATAAAAAGTAAAGTTCGTCGACTCTAGATTAAGATGGAGTCATGATATACATCATGCGATTAACAATTTATCGCCTATGGGGATGTAACGTCTAAGGTACCTCTTTTCGATCATTGATCCATCAACGTTCTGTCTTTGTCTTCTCCGATCTAGGTTGGTCGTGGTCGATGAGGGAGTGCGACTGTCTTCATGAACTCATCGAGGGAAGGTCGCTATGCAATGAGCGCCTGTCGAATCACCTCGGAAAAGGATTCAAGGGGCACGAGGGTTCCTCCTCGTGCCCCTTTTATAATCTCGGCCGACTGTCGGGGGAGGAGATTCCTCACCCATTTGGGAGTTCTGTTTCCTTTTTTTATTCCGATAAGAGTTTGAAATTCGAATTCTTTTCATAATTTGCCTTGGATTTGGATTTTGAATTCCTTCCATATTCTCCACGCATACATTGCATGATAAAAAAAAAGTTGTGCCCATTAGTCAAATTTATCAAATATGGTAAATGCTAATATTAATGATAAAAATAGAATTCATTCTTTAGGCTAAACATGATGATTTTTTATGTGAAACTGTTACTAATTGGCATTTTTTTTATGCTCATTTGTGTTCTTTATTATTTTTGTTCGGTGGAAACTTCTGCAAGTTAAAGTCACGAGCATGCTCCAATCTCTCGACCCATTTGCGGGATCATAAATATGATTTGCCTAATGTTTGTCATGACTTAATTAATGGAAAAAGTAAATAAATAATAATTTAGTCTAGTTGAGTATTTTTATATTATGAAAATAATGCATAGAGTGAATCCTAATTATATTCATCGTGTATTTAGATACAGTGACTGCCGAGTGCATAAAACAACAATTAATTAGTAAGCATAACTTTTAAATTATAGTGTATGCGTCTATTATTAGCATGCGTACCCAAAAAATAATAAAGGGGTCAAATTTTGTTTTAACCCTAGTTATTTTACGACACAAAGTTATATTAGTATTATTATTGAGTAATTTTAATACTCCAGTTTTTTAAAAAATATCCTTTATCTTTGCTTATCATTACTTATGATCTATATAATTATCGTATAATATAAATACAAACCTGTTAATAACGCTATTCCATATATAAAATTCATATATTGACAAATGTCAATCCATTGTGAAAGGAAAATAAATAAATAAAACGTTTCATTGAACACTTTTCCTTGGGATCAAGCCAAACATTACCCTAAAATTATTGAAGGACTTTTTTTTTGTAATTGTAAGTATAATTGAATAATAACGTATTGATTATTATTTAAAAATAATTGTATAGAAAAAATATTTTCTTATTTAAAATTATATATTTTTGTAAATATTTTAATTAATTTTTTTTGTACCGAAATTTTGTTAATATATTTTCTTTATTTGTATTTTGTTACCTTTCGTCCACTGTCAAATTATCTTTCTTAGTTCAACTTGATTTTCAAGTTTGACTCTATTCATTTTGTCTTTCCTTATGTCTTGCTAATTAAATCAAAGTGGTCCAATCAACGATTTGTGATTGAACTGGTCATATCAATTGGTCTGGTTTGATTTTAGACAAACGCCTTTTTCGGATAATGCGGAATGGTACGAGGAATAAATATCATGAATATGCAGACTAACTTGATTAGGGATAAATTAGTTAATTACAATTGGTCGATATGCATATGGGGTAGGGTAGAAACGAAAGTATAAAAAACATGTCATTTCAACCAAGTGGTAATAGGCACCTTTTCGCTTAAATAAAATATTGAGTTCGGATTTTGTAAATATAAAAAAATTTTATTGGAAATTTCATTTATCACCGTTAGATATGCGTTTCGATACGACTTTACCGAATTAGTTACATTATGGACCAATTTTTAACTCGTGAACAATGTATTTTTTAACGTCGTGTGAGTTGAATTATCGGCGCCACTTCTTAAATATCGAAGACTGACTATAAAAAAATAACCTGTCATTAAAATGTTTAAAAAATAGTGAATTTAAAAAGTATTAAAACGTTCATTGTCTTTTTTCACGTTCTTCACACAGAAATCTATATATTAATTCCATTTCCAAACTCGAATCTTTAATGATTTATTAATCGCAACATAGTCGATAAAAACATAAAGGTATTTTGCTCGGCTATCTAATAACTCTCGTCATCTGTTATTTTAATGGCTCAAAGATTCAAAACAATAAAATAATATATTGTTATATATAATAAAAAATATAGGATATGGAGTTAGAAGACGAGTAGAGTAATTATTTGGAAAAGATAAAAGATACTGGATGATAGAATTAGGGAGGTAAATTTTAAGGGGTCTTTGATTAGAGAAGTTTGTGTCCTTACTCCTTGTATTAGGAACATAATGTTTTGGAAGTTGAAACACAATATTCCTACTTTGGACAAAAACTGATTTATTCTTATTTTTCATTTTTTTGCTCTGTCGACAAATAATATAAAGCAATTATGATGTTTGAGCGAGAAAATCTAATTCTAATGATGTTTGGTTGTTACAACTCGAACAAACTTTTGTTCTTGCTGCTATCCTAATACGAAAGGATTAAGACTTTTGCTCTTGATGTTATCCTAATACAAGACACACCCTAAAGATTAAACGTCGATGATATTTAATCAATATTTTTTAATATTAATTTATAATAAATTTTAGGAATATCATAAATTTTTAGATCAACGATAGTTCATATGCGTGAATCTGATCTAGATCATTAGTAATTTATGTGAACAAACAATTTACCAAAAATATGCAGAGGGAATTCATGTTTCATTTTTCACACGTTCACAATTGTGAACACACAATTTTTTTTCTATGAAGATGATGCCAGTTAATTCTGTATTTATAAAGCTTTATAATTAAAAATTTCGCATATATATATATATATATATGCTGAATGATCAAAGTAAACGAAAATAATAATAAAAATACTTCTAAAGCAAGGTTATGGTCAAGGTGCATTATAAGAAAACTATATTTTATATTTTTTTCCTGTCAGTGCGATCATAAATAAACGTTAGCGACAAGGATCTTAATTATAATTTGAGGAGAGACAATATTGAAATCCAAAATTAAGTAATTTAAGTAATTGAAATCCAAAATTAAGTAATTGAAATCCAATATTGAAAAGGGAACAGACGTGCGAATCTGACTGATTTAAGTAATTTTTTTAAAATTCTGGTGTGGTAATAGAAAAATAATAATAATTGAAACTTAAGAAAATTAAGCAGTCTTTTTTAAGTAATTGTTAATGGCCTTTTACCAAGGGGACGGAGACCGGGACCGGTTGGCGTCAACACGGTTCGGTCCGGGATTGACCCGCTTCGGGACCCGGTCTCCGCAGAACTCTTTAACGGCGTCACATTGTTAGCCAGTAGAGATGCGACGCGTGGAATGGGCGCCCTCCCGTTTAATGCCGATCACGCGCATCCGTCATTCGACTCCTCATCGCTTCAAAAGGCCTTCCGTTTTGCCCCAAATCCGTCGCCCAACGCCACCACCACCTCCACCTCCACCCTCTTCCTTCCCCCTATTACGCTCAAATCGAGGGTTGTCGTCGGGGAGTTTGGGCTTGGCGTCGGCGAATTCGAGATAGGAACTCCTTTGGGGGAAGGGGAAATTTGCAATTTCTGTTTTTTTTCCCATAGTCTTTTGATATAATTTTCGGTGGATTTCTTTACTTTTTTTTAGGCCATTTAATTCGACTGGGTCGTCGTGTTTCCTTCAAAAGATCGGATTTTGAGGATTTCCTTTCAGATCTGGTGGTTTTTCTTGCATAAAGTTTTGACCTTTACGGCAGAAGGCTTCGATTTGAATCGGCTTCGCTGTTGGTCCTCTTCCTTGCGCTTTCCTTTCATTGCCTCTTATGGAAGCAACTGCATCGTACTGGTGCTATCGATGCAGCCGCTTCGTTAGGATCAGGCCGCACGATGCTATCGTTTGTCCGGACTGCGAAGGGGGCTTCCTCGAGGAGGTGGGCACGCCGCCCCGCCGCCTTACTTCACCTGGTGCGGCGGAGCATCGTCGGCGGAGGTTCCCCTCTGGCGCCATGCACATGGTCAACGGCGACAGCAGTCCTGGCGCTGTTGCGCGTTCGCACCAACCACCGCCAGAGCCAAGGTTCCGTCGTCAACGAGGCGGGTCATCTGATCGTTCTCCTTATAACCCTGTTATCGTTCTTCGAGGACCTTCGGATTCTGGCGCTGCCGAGGCTGACCGCACTGCAACCAGCAGCTTCGAGCTGTACTATGATGATGGGGCGGGTTCTGGGCTGCGCCCCTTGCCGGAGAGCATGTCAGATTTCTTGATGGGCTCCGGCTTCGAGCGCCTCCTTGACCACCTCGCACAGATAGAGATCAACGGGATTGATCGGGCATGCGAGAATCCGCCGGCGTCCAAGTCTGCCATTGAATCCATGCCTATAATTGAGATCGTTGACGACCATATAACGATGGATTCCCACTGCGCCGTCTGCAAAGATCAGTTTGAGATCGGAACAGAAGCCAGGGAGATGCCTTGCAAGCATATATACCATCATGATTGCATTGTGCCGTGGCTTGTGCTCAGGAACTCATGCCCCGTGTGCCGCCATGAATTGCCAACGGATGCAAGTCATAGGGGTGCTGTGGGAGCTGATGGAGAGGAGCAAGCTGCTGCTGGCGGCGGCGGTGGTGGTGTCAACGACGAGGAGACTGTAGGGCTCACAATATGGCGGCTTCCAGGTGGAGGATTTGCCGTCGGTAGGTTCTCTGGGGGCCGTAGAGCAGGGGAGCTTCCTGTCGTCTATACTGAGATGGACGGTGGATTCAACAACAATGGTGCCCCGAGGAGGATCTCATGGACATCAAGAGGTAGTCGACGATCTAGGGAAAGTGGAGGAATTGGTCGCGCCTTCCGCAGCTTCTTCTCCTTTTTCGGCTGTTTGCAAACTTCCAGCTCTCCCAGACAAAGCTCAGAAACTCGCCCAGCTTCTGCTGTCAGAACAAGAAGTTTAGTCTCCAGCAGGAGTTCGATCAGTAGGCGATGAAGAAAGAAGCTCCTTGAGTTCAAGTTTGGCCTTTCTATCGTCTTCAGTTTTAACAGCTCTAGCTGCCTCATACATGGAACACATGAGACTAGAGACAAAGAAAGATGTGTATAAATTGGGGACTCCAGTTCATTAGATATCCACTGTAAATAGAATAGTCCTAGGAAAAAAAATGCAACATGTCCTGATTCTGATTCATTCCATTTTTTTTCTATTTGTACGGTGTGTGGAAATTCTTCCTGACTAGGATGAAGCAACAAATCTTGTGATGGGCCAAAATGCCATTAGTACACTACCTGTATTCTGTATGCTGCAAAAATAGCTTACCATATTGAAATTAATATTACTTGGATGTCCAGAGCATTTATTTGCAACTTGTGATTGAGCCCATGTATGCAATTTGTTCTGAGTTCTGAGTTTAATATGGAGATGGTTCATGTTTCATTTTGCTCCATCAGCGAATAAATGGAGATGGTTCATGTTTCATTTTTTGCTCCATCAGCGAATAAATGGAGATGGTTCATGTTGCCAGCAATGTCTGGTTTAATATGTATATTCAGGTTTCATTTTGCATTCTGTCTAGTGCATTCGCATCCCAAATTATTATCTCGAAGTTTACTATTGTTGTCATAAGTATTGTTATGATGTACGCTGGAGCTTATATGTGTCTCATAACTCATAAGTATTGTTGTGATGTATGTTGCTGCTGCATGTGTCATAAGTATTGTTGTCATTTTTTTTCTTCGAGTTATTGATTTTACTCTGCTTCGGTTGTGCATACTTCTACTGTTATTGGCATTGAATCGAAGCCGAAGCTGGAACGCAGTTCTGGAGATTCAAATGGCAAACATATCTGCTCAAGCCAAACTGCAGAATGAAATATTATATGGTTATCCGGTGACATGCGCTGCGGCAAACAAGAAATGTACACACCGCAAGTATCTTTCCACACCTGTAAGTTTCAGTCGGTGGCCGGCCAATGGTCATCGGTGGTGGTCAAGCATCAGACTGTGATCTGACAGCCTAAAAGAAGTCCATGAACTCGAAGAAAAATAACAAAAAAAAAATACAATCATCAAATCAAATTATTCTTCTTTCCTAGTCTCAGTAGAGCTCATTATTTGTCAGCCAGCAGAGGGCAGACCATGAGATTCTAAACAAGGGATCACTGTGTCTTCTCCAAGTAAATTACAGGTGTTCCATGAATCGCTCGTGGCCAAAAATGGTGCTTCACCTTTTTTCCTCTTCGTTCTTGTCGCCCCTGACGCCGCATTGAATAAACAGCTTGCTGTGCCGTATGAGCCAGGTCAAAGAATTCACCTTTGCCATGCATCGTCGAGTAGCTTCCTTCTGTTGATCAAATTAAATGTGCGTTTGGCTGACTGGACGTGATTCTTAAATTCTTATTGCTCATGATCGTATTTGCTTTATTCGTGGACATAATTCCAGCATCTCGGTGCGAAGATGCGTGGTTTGAACGTGGTTGTAATCCACTGCTTTTGATCTTTTAGGCTGGTGGCGCAAATTCTTCATTTTTTACCATTTTTTAGGTCCAAGCTTTGGCAATTGGCATCTGTCTGTCCCCCATCTTTCTTATATCCTTCTTCTGTGCTTATCTTAGAAGCTCAGAGTAAAAAAAAGTAAAGCTTCAAAAGTATATCAAGGTTTGATTTAATTTGGATTTGTTTTTCATATAATTGAACCATACTTTGATACCAAACAGGGTGCCTTGATGTACAACGAATAGTATGTACTGTAATTTACAGATAATAATTTTTTCCCAACTCATCGTTATTTTTTAAATAAAAAAAATGGGCAAAAATATTGTCAAGAATGGGATTCGAACCCATGCCCTTTCGGACCAGTACCTGAAACTGGCGCCTTAGACCAACTCGGCCATCTTGACTTGTTATTGGTAGCTGGAAATTATTGGTACATAACAAATACAATTCTGGCTATCACTCCAGATCACATGAATACTTAAAAAAGGAAGAATTCCATTAATTGGTAGGAAGCCATTGGCACCATTCTTCTGTGCAACCTCTAGCAAGCGGTTCGGTAATCATTCATGATGGACCCCCATCAATTCAATTAAATGTGTCAGCATTTACCAGGGAGTGCATGAATGTTTTTGTTGAGCCAATTAATTACAAACCTCTCTCTGATATGATGCATTGAATAGAATAGAATAGAATAGGACCATCTTTGTTTCTGTTGGGTCAGAAATGTTCATGAACTACTTACCACAGGGTTCTTTTTTTCCCATTTTTTAGAATGTTGAAATTTGACTTTTATTACACATTGCACACATGAACTCTCACGCTCTTAAATGAAAAATGAGCATGACATCATATACTCCCTCCAAAAATTTAGTAATTCTCCTTAAAATTTGCAATATAATATTATTTTAAAGTATCAATTATTTGTTAATTCAGCATCAAAATGATAAAAAAAAAGATGCACGATGATGGCATCCTCATCACTTGCAACAACAGTGACACACTGTTAACTGCACCTAATAAAAAAAGCCATTTTTAGCTTCGTAGGTAGGCCTACAAAGAAGTTCCATCTGACGCATGGGATCTCCAGCTCGAGAAATCAAATCATATTATACCATTGCCGCCACGTTCCTGGATTGGCAGCCGTGCGTCCATCCATGCATAGATCGATTTTATGCATGGAAAGCAAAGATTTCTTATTAAAATCATGCTCCCCCTCGTTATCTCGTGGACAAAAAAAAAACTGATTCCTCCTGTTTTCTGATTGCCCAACAAATCTGGCACCGTAATGTGTGTCCGACTGTCCTCTCCACAAGCTGAACAGCTCGCTGCTGCATGCATTATTGTCCGGCGATGTGTCCCATGTAGTTGCCGATCTTTTTTATAAACCTCCAAATGCAGGCAACTTGTTGTATACGATGATGCTGACTATAGAGTGTAGAGCATAATGGGTCAGCGGTTAAAAAAAGATGCCCCTGTGAAAGTTGCAATAACTTCAGAGTTTTCATTCATAGTTGGGAAGATCAGTAGTCATCTAGGTCAGGTGGATTCACAGTAAGAGGTGAGCAAGCAAGCAAGCAGAAGCCCTTGTGGACACCGCACTGCATAATGGCACATTAATCCGAAGGAGATTCGTGTCCCGAGAATGCAAAGCCATCCAGTGTTTCTGTTCACTGTTCAGAGGCATCAGACATGCATCTAATTGTTAGGTGCAGACGAACTATCGTCGTCTCAGATTAATTACTTGTAAGATCGATGTGTGCACTGCGCGATTAATGTTCGAGTTCGAAAGCGTGTTGCTTATCATGGCTGATCACTGAGAGGCGTCTCTCTCCTCAGTGAACTTGGTATTCACCTATTAGATTGCTGGCTTTAATTGGTTTTCTTTCGCGAAGCATTAATTAATTTGTAGGAAGGCGTTTCTCATCGTTATGTTTTGGATTTGATGTCGCGTTTGATTGACCTCGACAGGCACCACACAGATGCCACTATGTCATGCTTTCAGGGACCCAAGTGGCTCAGAAAAAAAAAAAAGATCCAACGAATTTGAACTTAGAAGACCTTGACGCTACTATATGAATATGTGAGCAAGTCCAAGTAAAACTCGCAAAATTGACTGTCAGAGATAAATGGATAGGTCCAGGTCGAGGTGTAATGCAGTTTTAACCGTTACATTCTATCCATTATTCCATTTTAAGTATCCTTTCTTCAAATCAAGGTAAATTTATAGACCTTCAATCTCACAACCAAATTGTTAATTGATAAATAAATATGAATAGTTAGGATGGACAAGTATAAATAGTTTGTGCGATCTCACACAAGTTGCCTACTTGCATAGTTGCATTAACATGACACCAGTCATTGGCGTCCCCTTCTTGCTCCACTACACCAACCAAACCACAAGCCACACTCATTGCTCAAAAGTTAGCTATCACATCACTCACTCTCTCCCTCTTCCTCTCCTCCTGTTGAGTTTCTATTCACTTTATTTTTTTTTCTATGCATTCTGATCGAAAGATTCAAATTCGCTTCATTTTGATCTACATCGCCATTGCCACACACAATTACAAAACCAAGTCAATATCCATCATGAACAGCATATGCTATTCATCTCATGTCTTCTTTCTGTTCCTTCTCTTCAATCATGCCTTCGCCTCGCAGTCTCCTGGAACAAAGAGGAAGACAGCACTGAGCAATGCTGCTCCTGCATCGAACTCGCCGTCTTATTCTTCCCTCGCACTGCCGCTGCGAGCGCAAAAGGTCTCTTCTTTGTTCATCCCCAGGCTACCCAACGAGCTCCTCTTTCGTCACAACATTAGCCTCATCGTCACGCTCTCCGTCGGCTCGCCGCCGCAGAACGTGTCCATGGTCCTCGACACCGGCAGCGAGCTCTCCTGGCTCCTCTGCAACACCTCCTCCGCGGCCGCCAACGCCACAGCGCCGCCTCCCTTCTTCGACCCGCACCGCTCGTCTTCCTACTCCCCCGTCCCCTGCTCCTCCCCGACCTGCACCGAGCGCGCTCGCGACCTCCCAATCCCGCCCGCCTGCGACCAGGCCGGGGCCGCTCCCAAATCCGGCGGGCGCTGCCACGTTTCTCTGTCGTACGCCGACGGATCCACCTCCGACGGGGCGCTCTCCTTAGACTCCTTCCTAGTCGGCAGCTCGCCGCCCCTGCCCACCGTGTTCGGCTGCATGGCCACGGCTTACTCTTCAGCCGGCGGCGATCCCGGGGCCGCGGGCTTACTGGGCATGAACCGGGGTTCCCTCTCCTTCGTGACCCAGACCTCCACGCCCTCCTTCGCCTATTGCATCGCGGACCGCGACTCCTCCGGCGTGCTCGTCGTCGGCGACGCCGTCGGTCTCGGTTCCGGAGCCGACGCCAGGCCTAACTTCGTCCTCCACTTGAACTACACTCCCCTCATCCGGATGTCCCTTCCGCTCCCTTATTTCGATCGCGTCGCTTACTCTGTCCAGCTGGACGCCATCCG
Source organism: Pontederia crassipes (assembly GCA_030549335.1). Taxonomy (NCBI): domain Eukaryota; kingdom Viridiplantae; phylum Streptophyta; class Magnoliopsida; order Commelinales; family Pontederiaceae; genus Pontederia; species Pontederia crassipes. The sequence goes on along the minus strand of CM060188.1, from coordinate 11,577,659 downwards.
CGTCGGCGGCGGCATCCTCCCTATCCCGAAGTCGGTGCTGGTCCCAGACCACACCGGCGCCGGACAGACCATGGTGGACTCCGGTACGCAGTTCACGTTCCTGCTCGGCCCAGCCTACGAGGCCCTGAAGATGGAGTTCCTTCGGCAGACGAAGGGGGTGCTGGTCCCGCTGGGCGAGGCGAACTTCGTGTTCGAGGGGGCGTTCGACACGTGCTTCCGGGTGCCTGCCGCGGGGCGTCCGCCGGAGGAGGGGCTGCCGGAGGTCGCGCTCGTTTTCTCGGGAGGCGCGGAGGTGAGGGTGACGGGAGGGGGGCGGCTGCTGTACAGGGCGGCGGGGGAGGGGCGTGGCCGGGACGCCGTGTGGTGCCTCACGTTCGGGAACTCGGACTTGGTGCCCCTGTCGGCGTACGTGATCGGCCACCACCACCAGCGCGACGTATGGGTGGAGTACGACCTCCGCAACGCCCGCGTCGGGTTCGCGCCAGTGCGTTGCGACTTGGCCGCACAGAGACTTGATCTCGCCATCTGATCCATAATTTTTTTTCTTTTACTATAATATATTTCTTTTTCCTTTTTCATATTTTCGTGTGATTATTGTAGGACTGTAAATATCCGTGCCATATATGTGTGCCAATTGCCAAATGCATTTTGAAAAAAAAAAGAAACCCAGATTGTTGACTTCAATGTTTTATTGGTAACTACAAACATGTACATGTTGTATATCCATTAAAAACATCTAGAGAAATAAAGATTAAAAGGAAAGTGGATTGTAAGCTTTTTCTTAACAATTTATTATTATTAATTAAAAATAGTATTGTTTTTTTACTAACAATGTTTTTTGTATAGAATTTAAACCTTTCCAAAGTTTATTAGAAAATTTTATGATTGTAGTATTTTAACATATTTTATTTTGTCATAAATTTTATTCCAATCTAATTCAATGGTTATATTTATTTCTATATCGAGCCAGTATTTTTCTCAAGGTTGGCAGACTCATTAAACATATTTAATTAATAAAAACTAATTTTGATCATTCCTAAATAACATCCTATATTGATTATATAACATATTTTTATTATTCATGCATCACGAATCTTAGCACTAGCTCTAACTAAAAGAAAATAAAAATAAAAGACAGTCTGTTCCTACAAATTTAAGGAAAATATCTATTTCCAGTAATGTTTCTTTTATAACAATTTTTTATATGATTTTACATGAAAAATATTGTTAAAATTTTAACTCCGCCGAAAACTCCCATATTGTTCTGAACAGTTTTTTTTTCTTTTTTCAAAAGGCGAATTGAAACATATGTAAAGAATGTTGTGGCACTAGGTTTTATTTGGGCATTCTTTGTCCTTTGCCAATAGTTTTTTTGTACTATATTGAGCTGAAGCCGAAACTAAATTGTTGATTGTTATATAATGCATGTGGCCACAAACTTGAGAAAGACACGACAAAGACGGAATAATAAAGTATCTCAACAAGCACGGAATATGCAAAGAAAAAACAAATTGGGTGAGATGGTTGAAACCGTAATACTAAAATTTTAGCAAAACTTTAAAACTTTTTACTCTGCTGACGTCGGACTTTTGAACGCCTGAAATTAACTCAGACACCCATTATCACGACGAAGATGATAAATACTTCATCGGACGATCAAAACTCTTTTGAACGTATGAAAAAGCAACGAATAAAAAATCGCCGAACGATCGATTTTAATTTCCTCATCATAGTTGTTGGATTTGTAACATCCCCACTCGATCCAAAGAGTTATGTCATGATACTCCCATATTTCATAACTTTAAAAATTCCATTTTTTTCTCTCCTTTTTTTCTTTCTTCATCTTCCTCATTTTCTCCATTTCGACTTTCGTGTTCTTCATTGTGATCTCAGCCAGAAGTTGAAAAAGAAAGCTCTATAGGTCCTTCAAGTGTAGATGAAGTGGTTGAGGACGATCCAATGCGGGAAGAATCGAAAAGCATCCGAAAAAGGTGTGATATTCGAGATCTGGATCATAGGAATTTTTCAAAAGAATCATGCATGTTTTAAGAACTATTTAATAGCTAGAGATTAGAATGGGTAGAATTGATGTTATGTCTCAGTTTTATTAGTATGACTTGCCTACTCGAAAAGAAGTTTAACCAAACGATATTATGGACGAGGTTGATTGATTTTCATGTGATGATAATTCCTACGATAGAGATTTATTCTTACTTGGAAATAGATATATTGCAACATGCATCATGAAAAGATTCTTGTTTTATAGCTTGATCAATTTAAAAGAATGCCGATCATGTTAATTATGGATAAATAAAATAAGACATTCGACTTGCATGTTATATGATAGAGTAGATTGGATCATGTTGATAAATCTTTGCTTATGGATCATATATGTTAGTAGGAATGAGTCACACATGTTATGTTTTATATGAAGAAAACTAATTGAAAACTTAAGAATCCACAATAACTTGTGATCCTGCCGATTTGAAACAGATGACTGATCCTCTTTCGACCGTCCAAATCACACATCGGTAGAGGATAGTGACTATCAGATTAGGCGTCTGAAATTGGATCGGACGATCGATCTGGATCAGAATAGAAGTCTAAAAACTTGTTCGAACGACCAAACTCAAAAATGTCAAGACATGAAAATAATCAGTCGATCGATCGAAACTATTTTCGGGCGACTGATATGAACTGTTCACACCGGAAGATGATTCCATGGTCGGCAGTCTTAATTCCGATTGACCAAGGATCATGGCGCTAGTTTACGAACGATCGGTCAAGTTTTGACCGGCCTAAACTCTGGATCAAAAGATCGAGAACCTCCTTATACTATAATGGACGATTGAAGACCTTTTAATGACCAATTCATAAAATGGCCGAAAATGTGATCCTAGTGGATGATCAAACCATTTTCGATCAACAACTAGACATGAATGAAATGAGTGCCCGAACCTCTTTCGGATGACTATTGAATATACGTATAACGGACGATCATTTTGACTTTCGGAGGTTGATAGAGAATGAATAAAGAATGAACATGATCCTAATAAACAATTGTGATTTAATCAACCTTTGTCCACATGATTCTACCTTCTCCTTAAGAATAATCTAACCCTTGCTCCCTGCAATTTTGATTTATCCAAGTGATTGAAAGATAAGTTCATAATTAATAAAATAAAATACAAGGGTTATCATTGCCCACTTAGATAAGAAATTGTGATAGCCTTGTGTGAGGCGCTCCCTGTGAACATTTTTCACATACAGATCTTGTGCGATGTCATCTTGCTCGATGGGGCATCCTACCATGATTTAGGTAGTTACACAATTGTGTGTTTGCAATGATATTCTTGCTTTTCTAACACATGGATAAGATGAAAAATTATGGATAGTTAAAGATGGATGTCCTTATGAATATGAACCATGAACACGAAATGAAATAAAATGGAAGGAAATGAGAGAATGATGATCTACTCGTATATTTGATTCATTTTGTTTGCTTCATGCTTATTTTGATGAAATTTTCTTATGATCTATTACGAATTCACACTTAACTTTATGCTAACGGTTGAGCTTACTCCGTAATCCTCACATATACATGGGATGATTGTGAGTCAAGACTACGACTCAAGTAGCATGTGCACATGGTTATCTAGGGTTGTTATTTTAGTATCATCTAGTTGTATGTATGAAACCATAGAGTTGTACATGTGGCATAGACTTTTATGCTTTATGAGATGATGGACTTCATGTATTGTTTTTATTCATTTAGCTTTCACATTTCTTATATCAATTATTGCAATGTTTTATTTTAAAATTCTTTGCTTACATGTCACTCTTATAGACTATTTGAGTCAACAAAAGAGTCAAAATAGTACCAAAAAATGTAACACACGAAAAGAGATTTCATACATGTCGGGATCGAATTTTGGAGTGTTATAAAAATAATTCGTATAAGGAAAAACATACTAAATCCTTCCATTAAAAAAATTGATTGAATTTTGTCAATATCAATCTTGTAAGATAAAAATGTTAATGCATTAATTCTCTAGCATATTTAATACCCTTCTAGGGGGCTTAATTTTTAAACTTTAACTAGTTATATATATTTATATATAAATTTTAGAGTAAAATTTTTTTGCTTCCCAGTAAAAGAATTTATTATGCTGCTTGTATATGAAATTTCTATTGGTGTAGTGGTTGTACTCCTTCTAGCTTAGTTGTGAGAAAAAACAAAATGGATATTTGCTTTATCATTTTTGCATAGTTTGATGGACCACACTTTAATTTGAGAATAGTGATTGCAAGAATGATATTAGAAATTTCTTCCACTACTTTAATAATAGCTATCGACAATATGGAGATTCACACTTATTGTATTTAATAGTCCCCAAAGATAATAAATATTAGATTGCCAAATCCATCCACTTAATTAGCTAACATATTCTTTTCTCCATCCGAATTTAGCTCATAAGTTATTATAAGTTCATGCCTATCTTTTAATAAATAAACAACATGCAATGTGTTGGAAATTGGTTCGATGAATTGAACCTCCATCTTACAATATCAAAATTTTAGAAAATGTGATGAATATGTTTTGTAACGCTCTAAGATCAACATGTAACACATGTTCAGAGTCGTTACAGACACACTACACAATTTCCTATAACACATTTTTTTTATAATCATAAAATGTGATAGAATTTCAACAATAATAATTAATCATCCATAATATTCAAATATATTAACCATTCATAAATTCACAATTCTAAAAGTGTGCATTAATAAAACTAAATAACTATAGCAGTCTCGACCTAGAGACATGTGTAACATTTGTCTGTCACCGAGTGAAGTCACCTCTAGGACCATCTTTTATAGTTCTCTCATCTACATAGATCCAAAATTCAAGAGAAATTTGATGAGTATAAAAATACTTAGTACGTAGTGTCTAATGAAAATCAATAAAGCTCAATTAAATAAATATAAAATCAATAAGAAGATGATTGAGTAGTTAATATGCTATAATAATTAGTTCATCAATATAAGGGTCAAAAGACCATAATATAATAATAACGATTTTCAATTGTCAATAGCCTGAACTATAATTGATGTTTAATCAACAATATCAATTTGATAAACAATGATCATTAATCAATAACGATTCGATTTAATAGGGGAATAGTAATTATCAATTCAATGCTGGTATATTCAAATGACCATAATTTATACAATTTCATTTCATTCCATTCGATTCAGTTCAATTAAATTCGATTCAATTTAATGTTCGATCTTATCCAATACAATATGATGCTATCAGTCAAGTAAGAAAATCTACGTGCTACTTTTATGCAAGCCAATGGAAGATTAGTGCCATGGTAAGTAAACAATAAGAATATTAATAATTCGTGAATGGCGGGGAAGTAAGACTAAACACAGGATAATCATAGCTTCTCTAGAAGTTGACATCTCTATCTACCCATACAATACGATAATAATAAGTCCTAGCTTAAAGACAATAAGAAGCACAACAACTTTCAAATTTTATCTTAGTCACCTAAGACATTTATCTTTGTTAATTTTATTTAAGTTAAACATGACTCAATGAGAAAGACTGCTAAGTCAATAATAGTAATTATAAATTTATTAATATATCAAGAATATATCATGATCAAACACTAATAATAACAATATATTTAGATACAAATTGGAAAACTCGACCCGAATTCTAATTGCCCAATTTACCCTCGACCGAGTGAAACCCAAGTCGGGTGTAATGTGAAACCATGTCGAGTGTAAGGGGAACTCGGGCCATTTCGACCGACTACTACTCTTAGATGAAATTGGATAGCAAAATCTGAGTCGGATAATTCAAAATCTTGTCCGGATCCACTCGTTCCAATCTGCGCCAAGCACCTCCCAACTCTTGGAAAGCAAGAATATTCTGAAAGCCAGATCTATCTAATGTAGTCATCCACTGTGATATGTGAATTGCTCAAGTTCTAACCGGATTGAAATTGTGAGATTATCTAGACCGAAAATGAAAAGCGTCCTAGCATGCTCCGAGTTTCAAGGCAAAGCTTGCTCAATATAAAATGTGGTTCGACACTCGATTGGATATCCGAGGTGGGACGTGAAGCTGACATCTCTTTTTTTAAGCAAAGTTGACATCTCTTTTTTTAATTTGAGAATAGTGATTGCAAGAATGATATTAGAAATTTCTTCCACTACTTTAATAATAGCTATCGACAATATGGAGATTCACACTTATTGTATTTAATAGTCCCCAAAGATAATAAATATTAGATTGCCAAATCCATCCACTTAATTAGCTAACATATTCTTTTCTCCATCCGAATTTAGCTCATAAGTTATTATAAGTTCATGCCTATCTTTTAATAAATAAACAACATGCAATGTGTTGGAAATTGGTTCGATGAATTGAACCTCCATCTTACAATATCAAAATTTTAGAAAATGTGATGAATATGTTTTGTAACGCTCTAAGATCAACATGTAACACATGTTCAGAGTCGTTACAGACACACTACACAATTTCCTATAACACATTTTTTTTATAATCATAAAATGTGATAGAATTTCAACAATAATAATTAATCATCCATAATATTCAAATATATTAACCATTCATAAATTCACAATTCTAAAAGTGTGCATTAATAAAACTAAATAACTATAGCAGTCTCGACCTAGAGACATGTGTAACATTTGTCTGTCACCGAGTGAAGTCACCTCTAGGACCATCTTTTATAGTTCTCTCATCTACATAGATCCAAAATTCAAGAGAAATTTGATGAGTATAAAAATACTTAGTACGTAGTGTCTAATGAAAATCAATAAAGCTCAATTAAATAAATATAAAATCAATAAGAAGATGATTGAGTAGTTAATATGCTATAATAATTAGTTCATCAATATAAGGGTCAAAAGACCATAATATAATAATAACGATTTTCAATTGTCAATAGCCTGAACTATAATTGATGTTTAATCAACAATATCAATTTGATAAACAATGATCATTAATCAATAACGATTCGATTTAATAGGGGAATAGTAATTATCAATTCAATGCTGGTATATTCAAATGACCATAATTTATACAATTTCATTTCATTCCATTCGATTCAGTTCAATTAAATTCGATTCAATTTAATGTTCGATCTTATCCAATACAATATGATGCTATCAGTCAAGTAAGAAAATCTACGTGCTACTTTTATGCAAGCCAATGGAAGATTAGTGCCATGGTAAGTAAACAATAAGAATATTAATAATTCGTGAATGGCGGGGAAGTAAGACTAAACACAGGATAATCATAGCTTCTCTAGAAGTTGACATCTCTATCTACCCATACAATACGATAATAATAAGTCCTAGCTTAAAGACAATAAGAAGCACAACAACTTTCAAATTTTATCTTAGTCACCTAAGACATTTATCTTTGTTAATTTTATTTAAGTTAAACATGACTCAATGAGAAAGACTGCTAAGTCAATAATAGTAATTATAAATTTATTAATATATCAAGAATATATCATGATCAAACACTAATAATAACAATATATTTAGATACAAATTGGAAAACTCGACCCGAATTCTAATTGCCCAATTTACCCTCGACCGAGTGAAACCCAAGTCGGGTGTAATGTGAAACCATGTCGAGTGTAAGGGGAACTCGGGCCATTTCGACCGACTACTACTCTTAGATGAAATTGGATAGCAAAATCTGAGTCGGATAATTCAAAATCTTGTCCGGATCCACTCGTTCCAATCTGCGCCAAGCACCTCCCAACTCTTGGAAAGCAAGAATATTCTGAAAGCCAGATCTATCTAATGTAGTCATCCACTGTGATATGTGAATTGCTCAAGTTCTAACCGGATTGAAATTGTGAGATTATCTAGACCGAAAATGAAAAGCGTCCTAGCATGCTCCGAGTTTCAAGGCAAAGCTTGCTCAATATAAAATGTGGTTCGACACTCGATTGGATATCCGAGGTGGGACGTGAAGCTGACATCTCTTTTTTTAAGCAAAGTTGGAGCTCGGGCATTGAACTTTTCCATCAAGCAAGATAAAAGAAGCAAATGGGAGGAAAGGCTAGTGAGAGAGAGGGTTGAGAAAGCACCGCCCTAAGTGCAATCGCCAAAGCCGATTATTCAAAAAGCATTCGTTGGGTGATCCTTTGCTTCAACTCGAGCCAAACCCTATTGCAACTCGGCAAGGATACTCCAACTCACATTCGGATTCATTGGAACCCGACTGGGCTAAACAGAGCCTAGACCAAGTTTTTATGTGATCGAAAAATCGTGTTCGGAACATCGTGTTCCAACATGATTTTCTGGTCACTCTTTTGATGTGATAACAATTTCAAACAATGAATAAACTATATCAAAATGATCACAATAAAAGGACAAGATTCTAGGATTTTATATCGATAAAAAATCTTTGATATGTGGATGCCCCTTATGTACTTTAAGTTGACTAACAAAAAAATTGTGTTCATGTTGTTTGTAGGCTAAATGAACGTCATAATAAGCGATTGCTCTTCGATGGCATCCCGAAATTCACACCGGTCACTTGAAAGTTGCTTTTCTATGTCGGGACTTCAAAATCCTTGCCGCTTACACGTAAGTAGGACTCATGATGTAAAAATTCATATGGACTGCTAGTAGTTTCTAGCTATCATTTATATACTATTTATAAATTTTAACGAGGTTTTTACTCCCATTGAACTACAAACGTACGTTTAATTATTCTTGTCCACCCATCATTTACTTTCCTTCTGATAATTTCTCAGATTAATTGAATCCAAATTGAATTTGTTATTTTATATTCATACATATAACAATTTTCTCTTCAACTCAAATTTTCCTTTATTTTTCCAACTCCCTCTCTATTTTTCCTTCAATTTAAAAATTAAATAATTCAAATAATTGAATAATGATTCCAAATTATATTTTATAGAATAAAATATTATTTTATTAAAGTCTTGGAAAATCCAGATCGTTATATGTTTTACAATATTTTAAAGATAAAAAATCATATATAGCAGATGAGTAATATAAACTTTACACTAGACGTGATACTTGTTAACGAGTAGCTCAATTTCATCACATATCTTTGATTCTTTATAGACTCGAACGTGAATAATTAATAAAGGATAAAAAATGCATTCGCTTAATAGTTCTTTTGTGTTAATTATTCTTAGCTTTCTCCCAACAGATACCGGCCTATCTTTCATCACAACTGTTCATAATTATTTTTGTGTTGCTGTGTTTGAGTCCATCGTCGTTGTCTGGTCGTGGTTCATGAAGTTGGATATTTTTTTTTATTAATTTTCTATTCCTTTCTTGCCGGCTCAAGGGTCAAGAAAGCAAAAGCTTGAGATCCATCACTCTAAAGCATCTTGATTTTTAATAATTAATATCAATAATATATTATTATTAGTCAATTAATGAAAAAATGCATGAAAATTATAGACCAAATATATTGATAATAATTTTTTAATAAAATTTTTTATCAATGTCTTTAACATCCAACCATTTTATTGTATATCATCATGAAAATATTTTAAAATTTAGACCTCAAAAACCCTTGAGACGACCCTGTCCGGATGTGGACGTGGGCAGGGGAGCAACACCATCCTCTCCCTTCCACGTCGACGAGATTGTCAGTGTGAGGAGGGCACTGTCTCCCTTTTAAAATTTTTATTAATTATTATATTAATATTATTTTATATTTATTATATTAAGATATTGGAAAAAGGATATTTTATTTCCTTGAATAATCACACGTATAAAGGAAAGAAAAATGTGACAAATGACGTTCAAATATGTTGGGCAATCGATAAATCGTTAAAAAGATAATTGATAAAATAAGTTAAAAATTGAATTATAATTTAGTTATAAAATAAAATTGAAGAACATAATTGAAAAAATGATAAATTGAAGGATATTTTATTAAAATTTATTTAAACCGTTGCATGCAATAAGCATAACCCTGTCCTCGTACTAATAATAAATTTATTTTAAGAAGATTTTCTTTTCACATTTACGAAATTTAATTACAAAATGCTTCGTAGGCCTCGGTTATATAAGAAACTTAATTACTTTATCCGATAACAGAAAGGAAAACAGAAACAAAACCCGAAATGAATAAAAGGAAGGCGAAGTCTTCCGACACGGATGCAGCAGATGGAACCTTCTTCATTGTTCTAGAGAGCTCTGCATCCTCTTCGTCTCCGCTAAATTTCTCAATGATCAAAATTTTCCATTTTCTATCTTCCTATTCGATCGCTTGATCTCGGATTACCTACGTCTCGTTACCAAGTAAGCTATTATTTTCCCTACCCATTTCGTTGGCAATCGCACGGATTCGAGTTTTTTTGTTCTCTTTTGCTGCATTTGTATCGGATTTTGTAATCCCAAATCTATCCTCCTTTCTACTCAATTGCTAGATTTAATCTACAAGTAGGGTTTTGGGTAGCAATTGGAGTGTGATTTCACTAGTAATTATTCGTGGAACAGAGAAACCGGGTCTTTTATTCGGTGTTAAAAAATTAGGGTTTAATTCGATATTTTCCCATTTCTGCTGGTTTCGATGTGAAATTTCGCAAACATTTAGGTCAATGGATTATGATAACTTCTTGTTACAGATGGATCCTTATCTATTTCTTCAAGGTTTAGCTCCAGTTTAGTTGGTATTTTGTGGATTGGGATGTGAATCTGTAGAAACTTATGACAACTTACGGCTCCGCATCTGGCATGGGCTTACTTTGTTCAGATTTTTGAAGAAAAGAGCACATTGTGGTGTATAATTTTCGAATAGCAACTCAGCCATGAGTTTCGTTTTCCGAGGGAGCCGAGCAGACATCGAGAATGGGTTCCCTGGGTTTATACCTGAGAGGCGAGCTGCGGTATGACCTCTTTCTTTGATATTTATAACTCTGTTTATTCTTTGAACTCTTACTGATTTTGCTGTCTTGTTGTAGCGGATGTACGCTGGTGGCCGGCCTATCAATACCAATTCAATGGCTTTCCTCGTCACAGGTAAGATTTTTTGTATTTCAGTAGATTATGTAGGTTCAGCTGGTTACATTCATTGAATGGTTGTCTAATTTCAATTGTATCATTAATGTGGCAGTATTTCTGATGTTCATGATATTGAACTCACATCAAATGTCACCAAACTTCCTGGTATTTTTGTAAAACTGATGCTGGTCTGTTGGTGTTATTGTTTGACTACTTTGTGAGTAGTTTAAGATAATTTTGTGATGGTACATTTCTCTGTAGCTTTGGCTTGTTTTGGGCGTCTTTTTGATGGCAACCAGCCTTAGGATGTATGCTACCTGTCAGCAGCTCCAAGCTCAGGCCCAAGCTCACGCCGCAGCTGCCAGTGGCTTGCTTGGACACACTGAGTTGCGCCTACACATGCCACCATCCATAGCCTTTGCGACAAGAGGGCGTCTGCAAAGTCTTCGGCTTCAACTTGCCCTTCTCGATCGCGAGTTTGATGATTTGGGTAGTGTCTCAGGATCCCCTTTCTGGCGTATACCTGTTTACCTTTTTAGTTGTAACATGTTGCTTGCACCAATCTTTTGTCTTTTATTCTTCTGTTGTTCACAGGCATGCATAATTACAATCCTATTTATATCTTACAGATTATGATGCTTTGAGAGCATTGGACTCTGATAACCCACCTGATGCCCCCTCTATGAGTGAGGAGGAAATCAATGCTCTCCCTATACACAAATACAAAATGCAGACAAAGCCGGGGTCGATTTCTGGCCGTCAAAAGTAAGATTCACTTGTTTCCATTTGACAGATAAATACATGTTTCTAATAAACTGATGATCAGGTTCCTATGAGAAGTTTGCCTGAGTTACTATATTTTGCTTTCGGCTAATTGAATGACTTTAATATTCCTGGACAGTGATGGATCAGTAATGCCACAATTGTCATCATCTTCTTCTGCTTCTGTAATTGAGGTACCCAATTTTGTGGTCCGCCATGCTATTTTCCAAATATGATGTTTATCTGTATAGTTATACATTTAGGACTGTTATCACTTACGCAGCATCTTGTTCATGCCAACCTTTAAATTTGTAGTACGTTTTCCCAAACCTTTATTTGTAGTACGTTTTCCCAAACCTTTAAATTATAATCTAAGTTTGAGATATCATATAGAACAATATATTTTCTTTGCAACTGTTGCAATATCAGGATAATGCAAACAACTCATTTGCTGCAATTTTCATTTGTTTTATAGTAGAAAATGTACTTTTTTTGAATGAGAACTCTGCGGTCTGCTTAATCAGTACTTACAACATCTAATACATTTACGAACTGCAACAGTCAGACACTAACATAACATAGAATATTTTTGAGACTATGAAAGGTCGTTATGCTTTTTTTCGTAGTTCTCTTTGAAGGGAATTTCTATTTGTTTGATATGATTAAAATATCTTCGTTTTGCAAATGCTCTTTACTTATCTAAATCTATATGAGGCCGTTCTGTACATTCTGAGAAAAATCTTAACAAGACCATGTTGCACCCATGTGAACCATAGATTCATTAGTTTAATTTCTATTTACAGTTTGAGGCTAATGGTTTGTAATTTCTGTTTACAATTTGAGGCTAATGGTTTGAGGTGTTTTGTAATGGATATAGTCCTTGTCAATAGTCTCATATGTTACCCTCAGTGACCTGGTGACTGGAAGGTACCAGAGAAGAGGAAAAAAGTCACACATGAGATCCATGTCACACGAAATGTGCTTCACTCATTCATGAATCCTTCTTGTTTGAGATGTTTCCTTCATTCTTTTTCTTTTCTTTTTGAGGAGGGCAAAGGATATCTGTCTTTCATTCATATAGGTCGTGTCTTAGTAATTGAATAAGAAAAAGCATTATAAAGCACTACATTTTTATACTTTCTTTGCAAGTGAATGGGAAAAATATGTCCTTCACCGTAATACTTAATGATATTGTTGACACATATTACTTTGATCTTGTATTAATGTTGATGTGCAAATTCAATGGGTGAATGGAGTATAGATGATTGATATTTTTGGTCCGTAACACATATACCTTTTGGAGGTTTAAAGGGTTGGCCTTTAGTTGGGTAAATTACACGAATCGTCCCCTACCTTTGGTTCAATATCTCAACGGTCCAACTAGTTCTTCGGTTGTACGGATGATGTGGTGCAACAAAAAATAAATAAAAAATAAAGAATAAAAAAAGAGTCGTCAGTTTGAGGCTGCTGCCCCTTGCCGGAGCGGAGCAAGGGGCGCGGTGCCCCCTCCCCCTCTGGCGCCTGAGAGGAGAGGGGAAGGGGGACCAACACCCCCCTTTTTCTCCTTCGCCGGCGCCAGTGAGGAAGAAAAGAGTGGCGGCGACCCCCCTATGCGAACTTGGGCGAGTTTGCACAAGGGGACCGCTGCCCCCCTTTTCTTCCTTGCGTGCAGCGCCCGCGAAGGAGAAAAGGGAGCCCGGCGCCCCCCTTTCCTTCCTCGCGTGTGACACCGGCGAAGGATAAAGGGGGGGGGGGGGGGGGGGGCGGCGCTCCTCTTTCTCCCTCGCAGTCGGCGAAGAAGGAAAAGGGGGGCGTCGGCCCCCGGCGCAACGCAGGGGGCGGCACCGCCCTTTCCTCCTTCGCTGGCGCAGCGTCCTTCGCCGGAGATGCGCGCAAGGGAGAACTAGGGGCGCCAACCCCCCTTTTCTACTTCGCCGGCGCTGCGAGGAGAGGGAAAAAGAGGGCACTAACCTTGTGCACCCCCCTTTTCTTCCTCGTCAATGTCGGCGAAGGAGAAAAAGGGGGCGTTGGCCCCCCTTCCCCTCTCCTCTCTGGTGCCGGAGGGGAGAAGGGGAGGGGGCGCTTCCCCCCTTGCTCCCCTATGGAGGCGAGTGGTGGCAGCCTCAGGTTGTCGCCCCTTTTTTATTTTATTATTATTTTTTATTGCGCCATGTCATCATTAAGGTAATACAAGATATGTACGATGGGGCATTGACTAGGGTTAGGACACCCGGAGGTGAGACAAATGAATTTCCTATAGGAATTGGCCTACATCAAGGATCAGCTTTAAGCCCGTATCTATTTAACTTAGTTATCGATGCTATAACCGAGAGTATCACAGAGGAGGTACCTAAGTGCATGCTATTTGCGGATGATATAGTACTTTTAGCGGATTCAAGAGAAGAGATTAATACAAAATTGGAAATATGGAGAAATACGTTGGAGTCAAAGGGTTTTCGTTTAAGTAGGAATAAAACAGAATATATGCATAGCAATTTCACAAATAAACAACTTAGAGACGATTTGAAAGTTAGGTTAGGGGAGGATATAATTCCTCAAGTGACAAAGTTTAAATATTTAGGATCAATTGTAAGACAAGATGGTGAGATTGATGACGATGTTAATCATAGAATTCAAGCTGGTTGGTGTAAGTGGAGGAAAGCCACTGGAGTTCTTTGTGATAGAAAAGTACCCAATAAAGTTAAAGGAAAATTCTATCGTACTGCTATAAGGCCAGCAGTGTTATATGGTAGTGAATGTTGGGCTATGAAGGGACAACATGAACGTAAAGTGGGGGTAGCCGAAATGAGGATGTTGAGATGGATGTGTGGTCATACAAGATTAGATAAGATTAGGAATGACCATATACGTGAACGAGTCGGAGTGGCTCCTATTAGTGAGAAAATGGTAGAGAATCGTTTGAGATGGTTTGGTCATGTTCAGAGAAGACCATTAGATGCGCCAGTAAGAAGAGTAGATCAAATAATCTGGAGTCCGATTAAAAGAGGGAGAGGGAGGCCAAGGCGGACACTTGGCGAACTAATAGAGCAAGATCTATTGGTGAATAATATACCGAAAGGTTTGGTTACTAATAGAGCGGAATGGCGTCGTATGATCCATGTAGCCGACCCCACCTAGTGGGAAAAGGCTTTGTTGTTGTTGTTGTTGTATTGCGCCATGTCATCAGCGTAATTGGAGAACTGACTATTTTCGGTTTGAAGGACGGTGCGTGCAAGAAAATCAAAGGTCGAGGACATTCCGGTTTGGGGACCGAGCAGTTACCGCGCCTAAAGATGATGGACGATCCGTGTAATTTACCCTTTTTCAGTTGTCCACAAGACTTATCATTCCCTAGCAATATATCATTCCATAGCAATATTGTGTATCATGTTTAAAGGAGAACTGAGACTAAGTTTTTTATTTGTTAAGTTAGTGTTAGATGCAGTTTTTTTAATGTAAGATAACAAACAAGACATAGTTACATAAAAGGGAGGAGGGGGGATCTTCATAAAAGATACACTAAATAGGGGGTATGGATACCCATGACCCCGCACCCCACCTCACCCTCTCTCCCTCACAAACACACCCACAAAGGCATGAACAAGATCTCCAAACTGGAGATTGTTGACTTCCTGTGGAGGTTGAACAAGGTTTGCCTGTGGGCACACAAATTAGCCTCCCAGAATACCATGCTTACCACAGTAGCAGAGTAGTTGCAATTGATGATAACCTTTCACCCAAGGTAATTGCAGTACCACCATTGTTCCCAGCAGCTGCACAACAACTGCTGTACTCAACCCTATATTGTGACAGAATCCACAAAGTCGATTCCCTTTTCATCCCACAATAATCCAGCTGCTCCCTGTCCTTCCTGGAGCACCACAATTTGGCCCATTGGTAGTCAGTTTTATCCATCCAGTAGGTGGTTTGTGCCAATGTATCAGTTTCCAGTTCTTTCTTTTACCTGGTTGATGATTCCTGCAGAAGTAGTGATTCCTAGGCACCAATCCTTGTTCAAAAAGAACAGCTGCCTGTTTATTCCCCTTTTTTTTACCGCCATCTGGATCCATATGAGTAATATGATGTTTGACTGAAGAGGGTGCCTCCCTTGCAATCTTTCCTGAGTTATTTCCTTTCGTTTCCTTTTTCGATAATTGTATAATGAAGTGCCCATTGTGTTTCAAGCTGCTAATGACCTTATTGATTCAGCACTTATTTCAAATGTTAGTCTTTGTAATAATATTGTTTGAATGTTGCCCAACAGAAGAAAGATGACAGTGTCAAGATAGATGTTAATGTGAGAGTATCAGAGGATGAATTGACTTGCAGTATTTGCTTAGAGCAAGCTAATGTGGGTGATCTGATCAGAAGTCTACCATGCTTACATCGGGTAAATCCTTGTACTTAAGGTCATCTTTATGATTGATCACAAATAGTTTGATATCTTGCCCAGTCACTCATTGTTGCACTTTCAATTTTATTGTAGTTTCACATGAGCTGCATTGATCCATGGCTACGTCAACAAGGTACATGCCCCATCTGCAAACACAGGGTGAGCTCTGGGTGGCGTGAGAATGGTGGTAGCCTTCAAGTGGATGCTTCTTATATGGTTTAGACTTGATCCGATTGGTGACCGTTTCTGACTCGTTCTCCAGCGAGATGTTTTTCTTTTGGGTGCGCTGTGGTGTTGTAACATGTACATGAAGCACACACAAGTTAGGTTCTCATTCTCGGAACCACATACAGTCGGTAGGTTTAAGTAATAGATCAGGGGTGCTTGAAGGAGTATGTTCTTCGAGATTCTGACTATCCGAAGATGTAGTGCTTGCAACTTTTGATCAAGAGATGTTAAATAGTTTAGCTTTACAAGTTCCTGATGCCTCATCCAGATTATGAAGTGAAATTTGTTGAGAATTGTCTCACTCCTATAAATCTCATTGCAGTTCCATTAGTAATTCAGGACGTAGTACCATGAATGACAGATTATGTGGGGTCGTGTTCATGAACTTTGAGACCATGCAGTGACAGAAGTGCAGTAGGCATCTCAGGTAGCTCTTCCAACTTTCTTTCAATGCCTCATCATATTCGATGGTTTCATGAAATGAAAGTATATGATAACTAGAAATGGAGTTTGATTGTCTGAGTTGTATGCTGACTACCCCATCGATGTATTAAGTTTCGGCTTCTAGTTTCTATCTGTATTTAGATTGCTAATGGTCACCTGTCTTATTTTTTCCCTTTTTTTCATTCGGTTAGGATGAATTTAAACTCTGTTACCATTTGAATCAATGTCCACGTTAGTTTAGAAAGTAAGCACAAAAGGGTGCTCGCCTTGACTTGACCTTCAATAAACTTGAAGGCCACATTTCCCTTCAGCATATCCTGGTTGCAGCTTACAAGTTCTAGTGACTGTTGGTGTCAAATTAAAGGTACATGTGCATTATGCAACATTAACGGCCCGGGAAATAGAAGGAAAAGAAAGAAAGATAACAAGCTCAATAAGAAAGTGACTGAGGTCTTAAAAGCACATTGAAGAAGGGTTCATATAAGGCGAGTATGGCCATGAGAATTTGCAGGAGGAAGCAAGCAATTGAACGCCCTGTTGCCATTATATTCATACTTAAAGGTAATTAATTCGAGAGGACCATTTGGAAGAACCACATAGAGATGACTGGATGAGAGTTTCCTTCTCTTGTGGTTAAAACATAAACGCAGGTTTAGGTTGAGCTACACAAAGACGCTTAAAACTTTATCGATTTTAATTTTTCCTCCTTCGCCCTTGTGCTTGTAGTGTCGTCCCTGTCTTTGATCCAAGCTGCCCTTGTGCTTCAATCACCGCCCCGTGCTTCGACCCAAGTTGCTGCTGTTGATCCAGATCCGTGCCGCGGTCGTTGAGCCATCATTGTCGTGTCAGTCGCCGTCGTTGAGCTCGCAGATCCGCTCGCCGTTGTTATCGATCGTCGAGAGCCATCCGTCGCTGTGCCACTCGAACCAGACACCGCCAATCACAAACCCAATATAATTTGGACCGTTCGATCGATCCAACGGTCCAAATGTGGATGTTGCGCTAGATTATATATATATATATATATATATATAAGGAATATAATCGAATTTTGAGCTGAGGAATGACTGAACAAATTTAAGTCTTGGAATATATAAGAAAAGATTCTCTGCTGTTAGAATCCGCTGATTCCTTCGTCGAGATTAGAGATCAAAACATGATCATTCCACATACAAGGATTTTGGATTTTGGGAGAGATGACGCAACAGACTCCATTTCCACTAGATTCATCGAAAAAACTATTTGAACTTACATCCGCCTCTTCTACTATTTTTATAATCACACTTAAGCGGGAAAGAAAAAATGACTTACAACAACAAAGTCTTATCCCACTAGGTGAAGTCGGCTACATGGATCTTACGACGCCAATTCGTTGACTTAAACTAAAATAAAAGAATACAACGGATCAACTGTCGACATGCAAACTATCCAATCAAATGACTTATGCAACCACAAAAGATAAGCTGCGATATTTTTTCGATCATGGTAAGTGATCCACTGATTTTCAGAGCTACTAGCACTTTGATTAATCCGGTATTTGGACGGGAGTAGAACGCTATACCTTCGTCATAGAGTTCGAACATAGGGCTACTAGCACCCAACACTCTTAAGACACAACTCTGCTATGGTTGAGCTGCGATATTCTGATCATGCGGATGATGATACTATGGACTATTTTTTAAACTTTCAGGACACTAAAGAATCACCAACTTAAATGCTGAAGGTAGATATTGATTTCCTTGTGAACATGATGCCACCATCTGGACTTGAAACCTCTAAGATATGACTATCTTTTTTTTCAACCAAGACATTTTGTTAAGAAGTATAAACACAATTGGTTTGTTGTATGATTCCTCTAGCGAAAAAAACTCTTCGCATTTAACATTATTGTATTATGATCTATTGTCATATCTAATTACTTTAACTCTCACTTGAAAGTGAGTGTCAATCATGTTCAGAAAATTGCAAAGAACAAAATAACATTTGGACTTGGTTTTAATCAAGTAGATCCAGGACATTAAATGGAGAAATAATCTACAATAGTAAAAAAATTGTATCCGTCATAAGCGAGAGATTTAAAAGGACCTCATATATCAATGTGTATCCTTTCAAAAAATTCATAGTTGGTTTTTCTACAGGCATAAAAGGCAACTTAGTTTGCCTAGCTAGTGGAATGTTGCAAGGAGGAATAGAATTGTTTTTACAACTTTTAATCTGAGTAATAAAAAACATTCTATATGGAGGAAGATGTTTAGGTCTCTAATGCTTACTGAAATATGCTTCTTGTGGAATTGATGTAACACGTACCACATTGATAAGGTCTGTGTTCAAATAGTATATTAATCCATTTCTTTTCTCACCAATCAGCCTCTCCTTTCCACTCAACTGATTAATATTTACTTCAAGTTCACTGTCCTGATGTCTGTTTAATAGCTGTTCCTTAGTAAATGGCAAAGCCTTTTTTCCATATGGTGCTGCAGAATCAAACTTTTCTCTATCATTTATTACTTGAGTTGAATTAGCAGAATTTCCATATTGATTCTTGCTTCTGAATTTGAAATTAGGAGGATAACCAATAAGTTTGTAGCATTGTGTCTTTCTATGTTCCTGTTTCTTGCAATACTCACATTTTACATTGTAATCTTTTTTTTTTCTATTTAGCTGAATTACTAAAAAATTTTGGAGCAAGTAATGCCACTTGATCGACTTCAGTCTGAAGACTACTTTTTTTGCCTTTCTTCCTCTTCAACAAGAAAAGAATATGCCTGATTAATTGAAGGCAAAGGACTCATTAACAACATTTGGGATCTTACATGATTATAGTTTTCATTAAGACCCATAAGAAACCTGTATAGATTCTTCTGCTTGAAATAGTCATTATAATTTTTTAAGGCATCTATAAGAGGTAGATCAGGGATCATCAGGTTTAACTCTTCCCACAAATTCATTAATTTTGAAAACAATCGGCAATTGACAAAGACCATTATTTCAAATTGTATATCTCATTTTCAACAAAATATACTTACATGAAATTATGTTTCTGAATTCTTTCTCTTAGATCAGACCAGACTATATGCGCGCTCTGCGAGTAAGAAACTTTGCTGATAAGACTCTTCATTGTGATACTTGGTCTCCAAGGGAGTATTAATGTATTGCATTGTTTCCATTGAAAATGAAAATTAGGATCTACCTTATCAATGGTGAAAGAGTCGTCGACAAAAACATGCTTATTTTTAGCTAATAGAACATTAAACATAGCATTACTCCGATCTAAATAATTCTTTAATCCAGTCAACTGACTGGAATCATTATTAATGTAGGAGTATTTGAGGGACTTAGAAACAAAGGACTCATAGTATCAACGCTGAATCCCGAAGACAAAGTAGATCCCGATCCAACAATAGATGAAACACTAGTAGACATCTTCACAAGAAATTATGTCAAAACACAAAACACGATGGAAGGAATTCAGAAAAAAGATCTTAAATGTTCAGGTCTAAAATCACCCTTTGAAAACACCCGATCTACAAGTATGTAAAGAAAGAGATTAGATCTAAGACCTTTTAGTATGCTTTGATACCATGTTAGATCTCTCCGATTCCTTCGTCGAGATTAGAGGTCAAAACATAAACGATCATTACAGAAGGATTAGGTGAGAAGACGCAGTAGACTCCATTTCTACTAGAAAGATAAAAAAACAATATGAACTTACATCCACCTCTTCTATTGTTTTTATAATCACACTTAAGCGGGAAAGAAAAAAATGACTTAAAATAAAACAAAATAATATAGCGGATATCGGACACCAACTGTCGACACGCAAAACTTACAACTATCGTTACAAGGACATAAGCAACTAAAAACTGAAATATGAACAGATGAGCAACGAATGAAATACATAATTTTTTTAACATCTACACTATCGATTGAAATAACGGCACAAAAGATGTCATACTTGCACCTTGCACATCTCAAGTTGAATGGAATAAATTGAATCGTGTCATCTAATGCAATCGAACTGGATCAAATTCTGATGTCTATTATCTAATTAAATTATGGTGTGGGTGGGCTCTCACTCAAATTTTCATTAGTGAATTTTGAAAAATAAATTGAAGTTGATTTCGATTGGGAGAGTGAATTGCAACAGCTTGTCGTCGATGACGAACATCACGTGGCCTTGCCTTGACGTGGATCCAAAGATTTGCGAGAAAGATTCCCATCCGTACGATATCCGACTTGGAGTTTCACGGATGAGTCCGCCTTCAAGGTTGTTCTTAATTTTTAATTTTAGAGAACTAATAGATTTGATATAAAAATTTAAGTTTGATGTTTGAATGAAAAATATAATGATGAGAATTTAAAAAATTAATTTGATATTAAATTTTAATAGGTGTTCGAATAAAAAATAAAAAATAATGATATAATTTATTATTTTATAAAATATAAAATTATAGTAAATTAAAATATTATATCTTTATCTAACTAAAATAATACTTTATGAAAAAATTATATTAATAATACAATTTATAATTTACAAAAAAAATTATATTAATATTATAATATATAATTTATGAAGAATAATAATAATATAATATATTATTTTCATATGTCATTAATATTATAATTTACACAAAATATTTATATTAAATAAAATAATTTTTTATAAGTTGAATGATAATATATTAATAAATAAAATATTTGAATTGATTATTATTTAAAATAATATAAAATAGTTTAACAAATAATATTATCATTAAATAGTAATTAATAATATTAATTAAAATATAATAAAGAATTCAAAGAAAAAAAAGAAAAAAAACCAGAAGCCCTCGTTGGAACTGAGAACTTTGAGTTCTCCGGCATATAGAATTTCAGACGTAAGTTCTCATCACATTTTTGGCAAAAATTCTCATAACTCAAGCACTACCGAGAGGAAGAGGCTCGGTCAAGACTCACATGATAACCTTATGGATTCATAAAATTGTGAGGTAGCGTGTGAAAAGTAGAATAGGAGTTCTTTTGAGTTTTGTGATTAATTGATTTGATAAATTAGTTTGGTTTGTATTTGAATGGAGTATAATAATGATGATGAATTAAAAATATTGATGTGATAAATTAATTTTAATATATGTTTAAATAAAATATAAGTATTATAAGTATAATATATAAGTTTGTTAATTAATAAAATGATATTATAAATTAAATTTATTATTAAAAGTTTGCTAAAAATATTATTTAAACTTGGTTATACTCATCTGATTATATCTTAAAAAGGTCAAACTAAAGTGTGAAAACCGAGATATTAATAAAAAATAACATTTAATATTTCGAAAGAAAAATATTTTTATAATTATTTTTTATAGTATTTATGTTTTTAAGACTGATCAATAATAATATTAAAATAAGTTAAGAAAAAATAAAATGTAATTTAAATAAGAAAATATATTAGAAAAACAATTAATATAAAAAATTATATTATTTTGAAAGGTCCTTTTATTTGAAGGGTGGGAAGAGGTTTTTAGTTCAAGTCAAAAAAGGGAAAATAAAAAAAAACGCTGCCAATAAGCCTCGAACTCGGAGCCAACAATCCTGCCCTCTATCAATTTCTCTCTCGATCTGCAAGGGTCTTTGTGCAATTTCTGTCGCCTGCGCCGTGCGTTGCTACTATTGTCGCGCCATGAGTTGCTGCGGCACACCATCTTGCACTGCTGCTAAGTCAGTTCAGAAGCATTCAGTTTCAAACAGTATGTAGATCTATCTACAATTTAATAATTTGACTACGGGTGTTCACCGGGTCGAATCGACTCGGTGAACTCCGATATCCAATTAGACCCGACTAAAAAAGGGTCAGGTCGGGTCGGACCTGACTTCGACCCGACCTAATAATATGTAGATATTTAAAAAATCCAACCCGATTTGACTTGATCCGACCCGCCAACTCAAATTTTTTATTTTTTTTTAAATTTTAAATAATTTTTTTATTTAATTTAAGTGTTTTATACCATATATTTTTTTTAAAAAAATATAAAATAATGTATTTTAAATAGATAATAATATGTAGATATTTAAAATAATATTTTTTATACCTAAAAATACTTTATTTCATATTTAAAATAAAATAAATATCATTTTTGTATTAAAAATAAAAAAAAAGAAAAAGGTGGTCGGATAACCCGACCACCCGACCCGACCCAACTCGGCCCGGGCCGGGTCGGGTCCAGTCTCAAAAAAATTTGAAACCCGACCCAACCTAACCCAGCCAAACTCGACCGAGTTAGGTCAGGTTTGGACACGGGTCGGGTCAAACCCGACCCGTGAACACCTTTGGATTTGGCACATGTTTAGTTCAGTTCAGGCACATGTTGAATGATTTTGGTTTATCATACTACCTATAAATTAACATATAATTAACTATAATATGATTATAAAAGGATTAAACATCATGAATAGAAAACATATGGAAGCCATATATTATCATCTTAATTTGAATTCAATCGTGAGCTAATTTGTACAATAACTCTTGATTGAGTAGCATGAAACCTAGCTTTTCAATTTCGAGGAAAAAAGCATCAAATACACTATAATCATGCACATCGAGTATCTAAAACAGAGTTATTAGCATCCATTAAAATAACCGGTTAATGCAAAATTTATGTTGATTAATAGCACAAGGTAAAAACTAGGAACGCTAAGGGCTTGTTTGTTTGGAAAAGCATTAAGGGAAAGAGAAAGGAAAAAAAGAAGAAGGAAAAAGATGAAAAGGGAATGTAAGAGAAGGAAAGAAAATAATTAAACGTGACATGAGTAATGAGAATAGATGGGAATGAAAAATTTCATA
This sequence comes from Pontederia crassipes, assembly GCA_030549335.1. NCBI lineage: Eukaryota > Viridiplantae > Streptophyta > Magnoliopsida > Commelinales > Pontederiaceae > Pontederia > Pontederia crassipes. Next base: position 11,553,942 of record CM060188.1, on the reverse strand, counting down.
ATAGTTTTATTTAAATGATTTTATCCTTAATATGTATATTTATATATTAAGTTTATATGATTAAATACAAAAATAAATTATAATAATATATTTTCCTCATTTCTACAACCGATTTGTGTTTGAAAGAAAAATAGAATATTGAAAGAAAATCATGAAAAGAGGAGGAGACTTTATCAAAAATCATGAAAAGAGGAGGAGACTTTATCCTCCGTTCTTCTTCACTATAAATTCAATCAAAGAGAGTTACAAGATTCACAACTGCCCTCAAAGAGGGAGCTCACATAATTTGATTATGTGATGGAGACATGGTGGGTTTGGACGAATGACATATACTATGATTGACACTTTCTACATCACTGATGAACGATTGAAGAATTCATCATCGAGAAAAGACAATCTCATTGATGAATAGTTGAAGAATTCGTCATCGAGAAAAGACAATATCGTTGTGGAGACGAAGGACATGCTACGACGATATCTTGTGGAGACTATATTTCCTTTTTCCATCATTTACTAATTGATTACTTTGTTTTAGTAATTTCATGTGACAAATCTCCCCTTTTGGTGCTAATAGTTCTATCTAATTTATTTGAAAATTTCTATGAATTAGGTAAAAGCACAAGTTTTAGGAGCACAAGGTACATAAATCATAACACTGGCATAACCATGTTTGTGTAAAGCACAAAATAGCACGGAATCATCGCCGAAAATAATATTACAATTATAATTATAACTTTATAATTTATAAATAACAATATAAGTAAACATTGCAATGAAATAAATGATAACAGACATATATGAAATTATACTCTTCACCTTTTGGATGTGAATTGCATTTCACAAATCGTGAACCTAGTTTTTTTTCGATGGAAGAAAAGGTCGAGGCCCGGGAGAGTGCTACAAGAAATAAAAACTATGCAAACTACAAAGGAAAAGAAGCTCTCAATCAGGTGCACTAGGCACAGAGATGCCGATGATGTCTCCAAAGAGTACACACCCCAAGCTTTGGGGCCAGACGAGGGTGGAGCTTCTGCCGCTTAGTCCAAAAGACTTTTTAGTGAGTCATTCAATGCCCATGTTTGCTTCACGTTGCACATGCCGCAGGATGACATCCCACTAGTGAGTTAGGCGTGTGTGGATGGCCGCAACAAGGTCAGTGATATGTGGGGCCATAAGGATGTAGTTGGAGGCAAGGTTTGTGGCATCCAAGCAATCACACTTGAGAATTATGTGCTAGGCGCCTGGGTCCCAAATGTGATCAAGGCCAGCGAGGATTCCATGGAGTTCCGCTTCAAGAGGTGACAATGCCAATGCCTTGCATATAAAACCCTAATCTCTACCCGCAAGACGCATATCGCGTGATGCCTAATCAACATTAGTGGCATGTGATATGGACGATCACACATATCACATGATGCACAATCAACATTAATGATGCATGATATACGCAATCACACGTATCGCACGATGCACAATCAGCATTAGTGTGCGTGTGATATGCCTCCTCGCCTATAAAAAGAGACCAATACCAAAAGTCCAAGGCATGCTTTTGTGTAGGTTCATCTAGAGGTACTTGTGCTATACGAAAATGTTCCCTTCCCCCCGAGATTCAGTCCTCAATCTCGAGGTACAAGTGCGTTCGTCAAGTATTCATAGAAAAGTCCCCGTGATCCATTTTCGTTGTAAGAGTTATTCTGCAACCTCTATGATTTATATATGTTATAAATCCTACATTGGTAACAGAGATTTTTTAATTTTTTTTCTTGAACTCATGATTGCGCTGAAAAATACATTTATTATTATTTTTAGGATTTACATATCTCAATTGTATGACTACAATCGTGGGACGGTCATAAAAAAATATATTATGGATGAATCTAGATCATAATATTTTTTTCTAATTTTTAAATACTTTTTACAATTGTTTTGATTTTTTTTGAAAATGTGTTGCAGTTAATAGGCACAAGACCTGTTGGGCATATCAATTGGCAGCTGGGCCGCCTGAGAGGCCCAACAAATAGTTTTTCTTTTTTTTTTATTTTCACCTAAATATTAAAATAATAAGAAAATATTTATTTCAAAATTTTAGAAAATTAGAAAAAAATACATATTTTCCTTAAAAAAATTTTCTTAAATATTGCATGCAATTTAATGCCATTAAAAGAAAATCATTTGTTGATTTAGTGCAATAGTTAAATTATTTAGATTTGCATGTCAATCACAAATTATGCCTAATAAATGTGTTATTAGGAGTGAAATAAATATCGTCATATATGTATGTCATAATGATATTCTTGTGATCTAAATTAAATTATGGAAGGCATTTTGAAAATTTTGAAATTTGAATTTGAATTCAAAATTAGTATGTCCAATTTTGTTAAGCATGATAACTTTGCCTAAAATTGTTTTGCTTTGAAAAATTAAATAAATTAAATTATTTTTTTGTGAGAATTAATTAACATGTAAGATAACATTATTTTTTGTTATGCGCTGAAATCAATATTTCATGCAAGCATATAATAAAGAATAATTAGTTGGTCTAATTATATAAACTATATGTAATTAAAGATCTTTTATATGACTAAGACACATTGAGATTCAAATATGGTCACAATAATGAGTGGTGCATGACCCGATATACATGTCTAGAAAGGTTTCGAGGAATTGGCCTGGAGCATGGCTGAGGCAGTCTTCAGAAATATGGTTAATGTGTGACAATGATAGCACAATTTTTTCTGATGTGATACCGAGGTGAAGAGTAGTGTGCAGTTATTTAATTGGCACCCCTCAGGAAAGAGCCCCGTTGCATTACTCCTGATTGTCCTAGTCATTAAAAATAATTTGGTGCGTCACACAAAATAAATTTTGGTGATTTTGAATTATAAGTTGATTCAAAATGTATAGAGTAGAAAGTCTGTAATCATGTGTTCATTGAAAATTCAAATATTTTGTCGCAGTGATAAATAATTAATGATAATATCTCTTAGAGATAGTGGAAGATGAGTGCGAGTATAACAACCTCTTGATGTCACTACTTCATGAGTATTATTATTTCATTATTTATATTTTTGCGGACAAATTATAAGATTTCTCTTATTTTTGTGACCAAACTAGATCATGACGTCCAAAACAATCATTGCTGACCTAAACAAGAATAAAAAGTTCAATTATGATAATTATGATATTTGGCACCGCAAGGTCTAATATCTCTTAGAAGAATAAGAGGTCTTAGATATCATTAACCATGTTGTCAAAGAACTCGCACCTGAAAATAACGCCCAACGTCAGATGGACATAGAGGCATATGTCCAAAAAGAATCATATTGCTCGCATTACGTTGTTGAGCACGATGAGAAATTCACTCTTGTGCGAATTCAAAATCTATAAGACAATATTCGAAATATGGGCGACGCTTCGTAATAAGTATGGATAACCGTGACCATCAAGCTCCAGATACTCATGGTCAAATTTAACTCTTATCGGAAGTGATTAAATCATAAGATGAGGGAGCATGTCCAGAAGATGTCTAACATGATCTGTAAATTAAAGAATGTGGGAAAGTGTTCAATGATGAGCAACAGGTGCAAGTTCTAATCTACTCTTTTTCTAGAAGTTGGGAACACATGTGTTATAACTTTATGTACAACGAAAGTGTAAAAACTTTTGATCAAGTTGCTCGCTACATTGAAATGGAGGATGAGATCCTTCAAGCCATAAATGGTGGACAAATGGTTTATTCCCAATTCAAGAGAAATTGGTCGCATAAGTTGCAAGCAAATAAATTAAGCGAAGATACTGGACAAAAAAAAGTCCAAGGCCAAAACGTGGTGACAAAGCATACATAAGTAAAGTGAAATGCTACAATTGTCACAAACGTGATCACTTCGCTCGTCATTGCATTGAGACTAAGAAGGTTTGTCCTAACCACGATTCATTTGCTTATGTCTTTACATGTGTCTTAATTGTTGAAACTCATCTTTTGTGAATTACAGATTCGGGAGCCACCGATCATGTAATAAGGAATCAGAGGGTCTTCATGGAATTTCATTGAATAAGTGCAGGAAACAATGAAAGAGTTGAAGTTAAAGACATTGGAACGTTCAAGTTAGAATTTCACAACAATCAAATTTTTTATTTTCACGACGTTCTATATGTTTAAGCTTTTAGACGAAATTTACTTTATGTGTTAGCATTAGACAAATTTGATTATGTAATAAGTTTCCAAAGAAAACAAATGAGAATATGTCTTGACAATATTCTTCTATGTAGAATGATTTTCTCAATAATGATTTCTATATTTTAAATGTAGCATATATTGTTGATAGTTATTCTTTTATATCGTCTGTTAATGTGAATGAAAGTGCTAACATTTGGGATGTCAGACTTGGACATATTGATCAAGATCAAATGAAACTTTGTAAAATTTCCTACTTTCATCGAAATTCTTGTTGAGATAATGTTAGTGTCCACTGGTATTGACTGGGTTGAAATATGCAATCACAACTCGTTTAGTTGGTTGTTATTTTGTGACAGTTGAATGATCTTATTGACATCTTTCTCATCTAATTCTCTTATGTCTGTAAAAAGTATATGGATTTGAAAAATAATTTGATCAGAATCGAGCATCATTTGCTTGAAATGGGTTTTATTTGCCATGTTGGGCATCCACATAAATTCATTTGTTACAATTTGGCAATTTGGCAGCTCTTTGGACTCTAGTGACAGGAAGAGTGGAATCCAGCCAATGAGAGTTAAATAAATACAAAATATTATTATATTTTATAAAATTATGTTTGACCTTTTTGAGAGAGAAAATTGGTTTTTGAATAACTTTGGCATAAATTGTGTTAATATAGTGCATAAATGGCATTTTGACTCAAATATGGAGTCCATCCACTTATATAATTAGAATTCGGGTTTCGATTAAGATATGAAACCTCTATAGAGGTTGTAATTAACTGCAATTATTCACATAAAAAAAACTTAGAGATCATTAGAGGATATGAGATATTTGAGTGGATGGAAAGACATGTCATGATAAAATAACTAATGAACTTATATTCTAATTAAAGTTATTGAAGATACAAAAAATTTAATTCTAAATTATGGTCATAATTCATAGGGGCCTTTGTTTGCGGAATCGGGGCGAAACCACGCCCTTGTTATGTTCAAATTTGTCAAACACCCGTCGGGAACCGAGTTTCGCGGGAACGAAATGGGTGGAACCAGGGTCACGTGACCCTGGTTCCACCCATTTCGGTTCCACTTTTTGGTGAAATCGGGAGTTATTTCTAATTTTTTACGTGGTTACTTTTTTAAATTTATTTTTTTCTTTTTCTTTTCTCTCACACCATATCCTTCATAAAATAAATTATTTCATAGACATAAAATAATTTTAATAAAGTATTAATATAATATTAATTATTACTTATTATTTCATTAAAGTTTTTTAATATTTCATTAAATATAATTAATTTTAAAAATAAATTTTTATATTTAATTAATATATTTTTTAAATAAATTTTTTCATAAAAAATATTTTATAATTTTATTTTAATTAATAATAAAATTATACTTTATCATTATAATAATTATTTTTAATTCAAAATTCACATAAATTCATTGTCATATTATTTTTTTCCTATCACATCAATTTCTTAATTTCTCATTATTACGTTTCACTCTATACAAATACACTTAAACTAATCTGTCAATTTAACTATACACAAAAAACTTAGGAGAAACCGCGATTCCATTTTCAAATGCAATAATAATAAAATAATATTTAATATTTAAATGTAAAACATTTTGATTTTGAGGAGATTTATTTTTTGTAGTAGGTCAATGATAACATTAAAAAAAGGAAAAAAAAATTAAAAATAGATAAAAAGTTAATATAAAAAATCACGCACGCGCGCACACACACACAATGATATAAATCTAAAAGTTAAACCTAATCTAATGAGGATTGTTAAATAAGGTAATAATATAAAATTAATGTTATGAGATTTGTTAAATAAGGTAATAATATATGATGAGTTTGCATAAAATTAAGCCTAGAATTGTTAAATAAGGTATCAGAGTAGGAGTTTTAAAACTAAAAATTAATATAAGATATGATATACGAACAAATTTTAATATAAAAGATAAAACTAACCCTATAAAATTTGTTAAATAAGTTAAATTAATATATTTATGAGATTTATTATTTTAAAAATTAAAAATGAGAGAGGGAGAGAGTAATACAATTAATTCAAATTAATTGCTTAAATAGAAATATACAAATATTTAATTTGAGAAAGGGTAGGAGTTCTAAAACTAATAATTAATATAACATATGATATATGAAAAAAAGTTTTCTTTTACCAGAGAAAAAGTTTGTGTGACTAAGTAAGAGTTTTGGTAGTCAAGAATTATAATTTGTTGAGGATTATAATTGTTATAATTCTAATTATAGAAAATTCAATACGATCCCATATTATTTTCAGATTGCATTGGGAAAAATCAATTAATTAGTAATGACACCAAATCTATAAATAATAATAACATAGTTATATATAAACTATCATGATTAGGACATATATAGTGGATTCAAGAATATGATAATTATTAAATAAATAATATCATCTTTCTTAAAGAACATGTACAAGTAAAAATAATATCTTTTAAAAAGATAATTTGTTATTTTCGGAATTAAAAAATAATTTGAAATAAATAAGTCATTGCGTGAAATTAAAATTAATAATTTCATTTTACAAATTGGAGTATGATTAAAATAAATAATAATTTTATTTCATAAAAGATAATATGCAAGTAAATAAGAATTCTTATTTAAAATATAATTTATGATTTTTGGAAATTTAAAATAAATAATTTAGTTTGAGTTAAAATAAGATTAGTCTTTCTTTTTTTATCAATTTGAATATGATTACATGAAAAAATAATTCCTTTCGTAAAAGATAATTTGTTATTTTCAGAATTTAAAACGATTTAGAATGAGTAATTCAATTTGTGTCAAATTAAGATTAATATTTTTTTTGTATCAGTTTGGGAAATGATTAAGATAAATAATATATTCTTTCTAAAAAATAATGTACAAATATAAATAATTTATTTCTAAAATATAATCTATTATTTTAGGAATTTAAAAGTAATTTAAAATAAATAATTAAATTTGAGTTAAATTAAGATTAATCTTTACTTTTTATTAATTTGAGTATGATTAGTATAAAAAATATTTTGTTTCTAAAAGAAAATAATAATTGTTTTTAAAAGATAATTTTAGTTTAGGAATAAGAAATAATTTAAAACAAATAGTTCAATTTGAGTCAAATTAAGATTTATCTTTGTTTGTTTATGAATTTGTGTATGATTGAAAGAAATCTTAATTCCTTTTTAAAAGTAAATTTGTTATTTTCGGAATTATAAAATAAATTAAAATAAATAATTCACTTTGAGTCAATTTAAGATTAATATTTTATTTTATCAATTTGATTATGATTAAAATAAAATAATATTTTCTTTCTAAAAGCTAATGTAAAAATAATTCCATTTTAAAAGCTAATTTGTTATTTTGGAAATAAAAAATAATTTACAATAAATAATTGAATTTTAGTCAAATTAAGATTAACATTTCTTTTTTTCAATTTGAGTATAATTCAATAAATAAAATTTCCTTTCTAAAAGATAATGTAAAGGTAAATAATATTATAATAAAATATACAATAAATAATAATGTAAATGTGAATATAATTTATAATAAAGTATTATAGTACTTCACTTTTATAAATTATTATACAAGTGTAAATAAAATTTTGATAATTATTATAAATTATAATATTCCAATTATATATTCTATATTATTTGTAATATTCGTCAACCGTGCGTCACACGAGATTTAGGACTAGTTATTTTGAAAAGGATAGGTGAATAATTTAACAAATTTTATAAATAAAGTATTGGGTACGGGAGGTGGGGAGGAGATTTTATAAAGCAAATCAATTTAACTCAAAAAAGGAAAAAAATAGAACGTTCCAATAAGTCTCGAAGTGAACGAACTCAATAAACTATTAAGGAAAAAAGTCACCAAGGAAAATACTCAAAAATCTAATACCCTAGGTACTGGTCAAGTTCTCTTCCATCCTTCTAATGCAAGAAATCATTTGCTCGATTTAGTGTTAAAGTAAGTATTCAAAAAAAGAGAAAAAATGAAAAACAAAAATGAAAAACAAAAAATGAAAAAAAAGAAAAAAAGATTTGGGTTCATTGTTTCTTAACTTTTATAGCCAAATGTAAATGTTTGAATTTATCATTCCTAAAATGGGTTGCTACTAGTTGTGTTTGTTGGCTTCAAATTGGAGGAGTGCCCAAGAAAAGCGAAGCATTTTATTATCGTATTCCATAGAATGGAATGCCGGAGAGAAAACTTGCCTATAAAATTTATGAACATGTTCTCTAAGGTTCGATCAATGTTTTTTTTTTTATTTTGACACATGCTTTCAATTCTTATGCTAAAACTTTGTAGAAATTCTTGTTGAATTAATATTGATGTCCATTGGTTTTGATTGAACTAAAATGTGCAAACAATAACTTTGTTGTCCAGTTAATTGTTATTTTGTGCCAATTGAATTGTCTTATTGGCATATTTCTCATCTATTTCTCTTCTATCTATTTGCTTTTTATTAAAAATATAGGGATTTGAAGAACGATTTGATCATAATGAAGCGTCATTTGATCAAGGAAATGAGCTCATTTGCCATGTTGAACATTCTCACAAATTCATTTTTAAATATGTAGCAACTTTTGGGACTCCATTTGAACTATGGTAGGAAGCATGGAATCTATCCAATGATAAATGAATACAAAATATTATTATTATGAACTTGGGTTTGACCATTTTGAATGAGAAATTTGGGTTTGACCTGATTTATAAATTGCTTGTTTAATCCACTCTTTGGTTATTTGAAATATTCGATGTAGTTTCTTACTAATTTTTGTGCATAACTAAAGGGTGAAAACATAATTTTGACTCAAATATGGAGCTCATTGACTTATGTAATTAGAGTTCAAGTTTTGATCAGTATATGAAAATTTTATAGATGCTGTAATTAGTTTTCATTTTTCCAACTGCAATTATTCACATAAAAAGTATTTTTGCACTAAGCAAATGATTACTGGAGGAAATGAATTTTACTGAATTATTGGAATACACAATAATTCCATCAAGCTTCTTAAGTGCCTTTCTATTTTAATCCCCTATTATTTTTCAGAAGACCATGACATTTTGGTAATTATCAAAATTTGAGAGGTTGCGAAAGCAAAGTGGGTTCACTATCACATGTCATGATAAAATAATTAACAAATTTATATTTTGATAAAATAATTGATTTTGATGAGGATTCATTTTTTAACATCGATAAATAATAACATAAAAAATATAATAAAATATTATTCAAAAAGTTAATATAAAGATTATGTTGTACTTGATAGAATTGAAAAGATAGACAAAAGATCCAATAGCTTTTTAATGAAAGAAGATGCATCACCTTTTGGGCTTGGAGGAGATTTTGTAGGGTAGCCCTAATCAGTTTAAGTAAAAAAAGGGAACTCGAAATCTTCTAGGAATAGTCAACAAATTGTTGAAGTTGTCATGACATCATGTGATACGATTGTATATTGGTTTTAGTTTTTGAGTGCTTGTACATGCACACGCATACATTCACGTCATCGGCCTTTGAGGTATAGATGGATACTCGTACCGCCTAGCCAAGCTCGGGCCAAACAATGTCGAGTTGCCTAGCAAGATGCTGGGCACGAGCTCGATGAGCACTTTTTTTGTTTTTTATTATATAGTTAAATATTTAATCATGTAGTTAAATTTCATAATTATATTACACATTTAACTATAATTATAAAATGTGTAATATTTAACTAATATTTTTATAAAATTTTGTGAGGTAGTTAAAATGTGTAATATAATTTTTTATATTTTTATTATAACAAATATGACCCATGTTTTTTTAAAAAAATTATTTTTTATTTTCCTAATTTTAATGATATAGCCAAAAAAATGAAAAAATGAGTGACCCGACCCGGCTAGGCCGGGTCGAAATTGTATCAGCTCGGTCGAAGTGTGTTCCGACCAATGTTGTCCATCCCACCGGATGATATCCTGAGCTTAAAACGGCCCGTAGGTCGAATGAAATCCGGAAAAGAATTTGACTAGTTTTGACCTGGTTAAGTTGGTCAAATCATTTATGGATATTAGCAGGTGGTTTGTGCGGCCCGCGATGAGATCAAGTTCTAAAATAAACAAAAATTGAAACATAAAAATTATTAAAAAATTTACACATATTATATATATATATAGATAGATATATTTGAAATGTATACTTCAATGTCCTCCTTGTCACATATATAATATTTTTTTTATTTATAACTACCTCACAAGATTTTTTATTTAGCAACATTTGATTGATGACTTAATTTATGTTACTTTATTATATAACTTATTTGAATTATTTTTTACTTTATTATAATATTTTTTAAAATAAGATATTATATATTTAATAATATTATAATAATATCTTTAACTTTTTTTATTTTTTTTATTAATTTATGTTATCCAATCCGATCATTTGATTCGATCTGATCAAATCGGTGATGCCTGAGTTGGGTCTTATAATATTGCTTTCAGCATAATTCCACACAATACGATTTCGGGTCATGCCAGCCCAACATTGACTTGAAGCATGGTCAAATTTGATTTGACTAGTCCGGGACCGTCCATATTTATCTACCAACTTATTACAAATTAGCTTGTGCTCCGCATGTGAAGTTAATAATTTCAATTATCAATTTTAATAAGTTATCATTAATCAATCACATTTACCTCAATTATTAATGGATTAATAATTTTAAATTATTCACAAGTCTCGATTATCAATCAATTATAATTAATAAGTCGCTTCAGTATTATCACATCAAAGTTCTTCTATTTTAGCAATGTGGGCATATTAACATATTATGAATGATCAATTATGGTTACAAGTTATCAAATGATTATAAATGTCTCAATATAAAAAACTCACTTAACAATTTATCCTATGGAAGTATAAATGTACACTATAATAGCTCTCATATCGAGAATTATTATTTTTACTTTATTATACTATATTTTTGTTGAATAATGTATTATATATTTAATAATATTATAATAATATCTTTAACTTTTTTTATTTTTTATTAATTTATATTATCCAATCCGATCATTTGATTTGATCTAATCAAATCGGCCATGGCTGGGTTGGATCTTATAATATTGCTTTCGGCATAATTCCACAGAGTACAATTTCGGTCCGTGCTGACCCAACATTGACTCGAAGCATGGTCAAATTTGATTTGACCAATTCGGGGACCGTCAGACATGGCACGAAAGTTCATCTCTACTTTGTGGCCATCGTATTTATCTACCAACTTATTACAAATTAGCTTGTCCTCTGCATGTGAAGTTAACAATCTCAATTATCAATTTTAATAAGTTACCATTAATCAATCACATTTACCTCAAATTATTAATGGATTAATAATTTTAAATTATTCACAATTCTCGATTATCAATCAGTTATATTTAATAATTCGTTTCAGTATTATCACATCTAAGTTCTTCTATTTTAGCAATGTGGACATATTAACATATTATGAATGATCAATTATGGTTACAAGCTATCAATTGATTATAAATGTCTCAATATAAAAAAATTCACTTAACAATTTATCATATGAAAGTATAAATGTACACTATAATAGCTCTCATATCGAAGTATAAATTTTACAGCTGAGACCTTTGAGATTCGTTGTACATTGAGTTGAGCCCTATAATCATAGTTTTATTATTTATCCTAACCAATAAATAATAATTTAATTATATAGATAAATAATTCATAATTATAATGATTCACAGTTTTCATTTTTTACTTTATTTACTTTAAATATGTATCTTTGTATGATTTTTATTCTAGATTTAACATAGGTATCACTGACTTGTTAATAAAGAAGCACAAAAATGATATTGACAAAATCCATAATCACAGCATATGAGCACAAGGTACATAAATCATAACACATGGCATAACCGTGTTTGTGTAAAGCACAAAATGACACAGAATCATGGTCGAAAACAATATTACAATTATAATTATAACTTTATAATTTATAAATAACAATATAAGTAATCATTGCAATGAAATAAATGATATCAGCCATATATGAAATTATACTCTCACTTTTTGGACGTGAATTGCATTTCACAAATCGTGAACCTAGTTTTCTTCTGATGGAAGAAAAGGTTGAGGCCCGGGAGAGTGCTACAAGAAATAAAAAAAACTATGCAAACTGCAAAGGAAAAGAAGTTCTCAATCAGGTGCACTAGGCACAGAGATGCCGATGATGTCTCCAAGAGTACACGCCCCAAGCTTTGGGGGCAGACGAGGGTGGAGCTTCTGCCGTATAGCCCGAAAGAAGTTTTAGAGAGCCATTCAACGCCCATGTTTGCTTCGCGTTGCACATGCCGCAGGATGACATCCCACTAGCGAGTTAGGCATGTGTGGATGGCCGCAACAAGGGCAGCGATATGTGGGGCCATAGGGATGCGGTTGGAGGCAAGGTTTGTGGCATCCAAGCAATCACACTTGGCAATTATATGCTTGGCGCCTGGGTCCCAAAGGCGATCAAGGCCGGCGAGAATTCCATGGAGTTTCGCTTCAAGAGGTATGCCCACGTTTGGCATTGGTGGGTCATGTGTGTGACCCACCTACAACATGTGGTTGTTGTCTTCCCTAAGACGCATATCATGTGATGCCCAATCAACATCAATGGCGTGTGATGTGAACAATCACACATGATGCACAATCAACATTAATAGTGCGTGATATATGAGAAAAATTACACAAAATACTCTCCAACTTTAAAATTTGCTCAACGATATCCTCCAACTTCACTTTCTAACACAAATGTCATCAATCTTTTAACTCGTTTCACCCGATACCCTCTTTACCTAAGACATACGGTCTCTCAATTTTCGGTCGACGTGGCGTCCACGTGGTCATCTCCTCTCTCCTCCACGCAAATAGTCGTCAGACGTGGAATGCTCCGACGTGACACTTAAAATTACACCAAATGCCCTCCAACTTTAAGGTTTGCTCAGATATACTCTCCAACTTCACTTTATAACATCAATGCCCTCCATCTTTTGACTCGTTTCACCCGATGCCCTCTTTACCTAGGACAGGCGGTCTCCTGATTTTCCGTCGACGTGACATTCATGTGACCATCTCCTCTCTCTTCCACGCAAATAGTCGTCCGACATGGCATGCTCCGACGTGGCATACTCTGTCGTGGCGCCACATATTAAACCACCCTCTTACTTATCGTAAGTTGACTCACTCATTGTCAAATTATTTCTTTATTTCTCCCTTTGTCGTCGTTAGAGTGAAACCTCCTTCGCCGTTCGCTCTTCTTCATTGTTCGTCTCCTTCATCGTTCGTCGACCATCGCCTTTGCCCAAACGGCGCTGTCCGTTCATGTTCACCGTCATCCACTGTTAGGATTCATCGCGCAAGGGTTGTCAAATCACGGGATGGAGAAAGATGAAACACCGCGAGGAAGAAGGGTCGTCGACGTCCTCTTCTTTTCGGTATGTAAATTTGTTTATATACCACAACAACTTGACAATATATATATCCAACGCATGAAAGTATATAAACGAATCTACATACCGGAAAGCAGAGAATGTGACCCTTCTTCCTCGCGGTGTTTCATCTTTCGCCCTCTCATGTTTCGACAACCCTTGCGCGATGAATCATAATAGTGGACCATGGAGAACGCGAACGAAAAATGACACTTGGGCGAAGGCGACGGTCGGCGAACGATAAAGGCGGCGAACAACGAAGGAGAGCGAACGGCAAAGGAGGTTTCACGCGAACAACGACAAAGGGAGAAATAAGGAAATAATTCAATAGGAATGGGTCAACATACGGTAAGTAAGATGATTTAATATATGGTGCCATGTTAGACGGCTATTTGCATGGAGGAGAGAGCAGATGGCCATGTGGATGCCACGTCAACAAGAAATTGGGAGACCGCTCGTCCCAGGTAAAGAGGACATCAGGTGAAATGGATTAAAAGATGGAGGGCATTGGTATTACAAAGTGAAGTTGGAGGTTAAGCTGAGCGAATCTTAAAGTTGGAGGACATTTGGTGTAATTTTAAGTGCCACGTCGGAGCATGCCACGTTATTTGCATGGAGGAGAGAGAAGATGACCACATGAACGTCAAATCGATGGTAAACCGAGAGACCGTCTGTCCCAAGTAAAGAGGTCATCGCGTGAAATGAGTTAAAAGCAGTGTTGTAAGACCCTGGAGCGATGTCCGGACACTAAAACGGCTCACGGGTCATTCCAAGCCCGTCCATGGTGTTGACCTGCTTTGACCCAGTCAAAACCTGGGTTCAACCGACCGACCCAACGGGTTTGGTCGACCCGGTCGGGTCAAGTTGTAAAATGTAAAAAAAATGTACAAAAATTATTAATTTTTTTAGAATATCATATATATATACACTTGAGTTTATATTTCAATATTCTTCTTTATCACATATATAAAATTTCATTAATATCTTTATTTTTTTATAATTACTCAAAAGATTTTTTTTAGAAAATATTCAATTGATGATTTAATTTATACTTACTTTGTTATATTATTTGATCTGAATTATTTTATTATATTAGATTATATTCTTGCTAAATAATATATTAGATATTAATAATATGATAATAGTCACTTGAACTTATTTTATTTTTTATTAATTCATATTACCCGGTCCGACACCCAGTCCAACCGGTTTGACCTGACCCGTTAGACAATCCAGGTCGATGGCCGAGTCGGATCTTACAATATTGACATTTGTGTTACAAAATGAAGTTGGAGGGTATCATTGAGAAAATCTTAAAGTTGGAGGGTATTTGGTGTAATTTTTCCGTAATATATGCAATCACGCATATTGCGTGATGCACAATCAACGTTAATGTGCATGTGATACGCCCCCTCGCCTATAAAAAGAGACTAATACCAAAGGTCCAAGTCATGCTTTTATGTATGTTCATCTAGAGGTACTTGTGATGTGCCAAAGTGTTCCATTCTCTCGAGATTCGATCCCAATCCCGTGATACAAGCGCGTCCGTCAAGTGTTTATGGAAAAGTCCCGGTGATCCGCTTCCATTGCAAGAGATATTCTGCAACCTCTATAATTTATATATGCTATAAATCCTACATTAGCATTAGAGATTTTTTTTCGAACTCGTGATTATGTCGAAAAAAATATTTCTTATTATTTTTGGGATTTACACATCTCAGTTGTATGACCATAATCGAGGGACAAAATGGTCATCATAAATATATTATGTATGAACCTAAACCATATATTTTTACTGATTTATTTTAATATTTTGACAATATTTTTGATTTTTTTTGAATGCGCTGCAGTAAAAAAAAGAAGAATTATTCAAGTAGGCACAAGCCTTTTGGGATGACCCAATATGAATGCTAAGGTGTTACACCATATGACCACCTAAGAGGCTTGACAAATAGTTTTCTTTTTTTTATTTTCACTTGAATATTAAAATAATTAGAAAATAGAAAATATTTATTTTAAAATTTCAGAAAATTAGAAAAAAATATGTTTTTTCCTTAGAAATTTTTTCTTAAATATTGAATGCAATTTAACGCTATTAAAAAGCATTCGTTGATTTAGTATAATTGATTTATTTAGATTTGCATGTCAATCACAAATGATGCATAATAAATGTGTTAGTTGGCATGAAATAAATATTGCCATTTATGTATGTCATAATGATATTCATTGCTTTGATCTAAATTCAATTATGGAGGACATTTTGAAAATTTTGAAATTTGAATTTAAATTCAAAATTGGTATGTGTAAAATTTTATTGAAAATAATTGTCTTCCTATAATTTTGACTATATGTTAAAATTGTGAATTTGAATTTAAAATTGGTATGTCTAATTTTATTAAGCATGATAATTGTCTAGAATTTCAAATTGTTTTGATTTGAAATTAAAATTAATTTTTTGTGAGAATTAATTAACATGTAATATAATATTCTTTTTGGCTATGTGCTGAAATAAATGTTTCATGCAAGCATATAATAAAAACTAATTAGTTGGTCTAGTTATACAAACTATATGTAATTAAAGATCTTTTATATGACTAAGGCACCTTAAAATTCAAATATTGTCATAATAATCAATGTCTATTGAGTGGTAGCGAAATTTTTTCTGATGTGATGCTCAGGTGAAGGATAGTGCATGATTATTTAATTGTCACCCTTCGGGGAAGAGCCCCCGTTGCATTACTCCTGATTGTCCTGGTAATTAGAAATAATTTGGTGCGCTACACGAAATTAATTTCGGTGATTTTGAATTATAAGTTGATTCAAAATGTATAGGGTAGAAAATTTTTAATTATATGTTAATTCAAAATTTAAACATTTAGATTAATTTTGTTGCATTCTTAAAATAATTAATGATAATATCTCTTGGAGATAGTGAGAGATGAGTGCGAGTATAACAACCTCTTGATGTCACTGCTTCATGATTATTATTTCATTATTTATGTTTTTGCAAACAAGTTATAGGATTTCTCTTATTTTTGTGACCAAAGTAGACCATGACGTCCAAAACAATCATTGTTGACCTAAACAAGAATAAAAGGCTCAATAGCCATAATTATAATATCTGGCACGGTAAGGTCTAATATCTCTTAGAAGAACAAGAGATCTTGAAGATCATTAACCATGTTGTCAAAGAACCCGCACATGAAAATAATGCCCAACGTCATATGGACATGGAGGCATATGTCAAAAAAGAATCGTATTGCTCGCATTACGTTGTTGAGCACGATGAGCAATTCTCTTTTGTGCGAATTCGAAATTTATAAGACAATATTCAAAATGTGAACAACGCTCCGTAATAAGTATGGGTCACCACGACCATCGAGCTCCAGATACTCACGGTCAAATTTGGCTCTTATCGGAAGCGACCAAATTATAGGATGAGGAAGCATGTCCAAGAAGTGTATTCGTAAACTCAAGAATACGGGAAAGTGCTCAATGACGAGCAACATGTGCAAGCTCTAATCTACTCTCTTCCTAGAAGTTGGGAACACATGCGTTGTAACTTTATGCACAAGAAAGTGTCAAAACTTTTGGTCAAGTTGCTCGTCACGTTGAAATTAAGGGTGAGACCCTTCAAACCATAAATGAATCATTTGAAGCATTAGTTGCTCAAAACGGTGAACAAAAAGTTGATTCCCAATTCAAGAGAAATTGGTCGCATAAGTTGCAACCAAATAAATTGAACGGAGATGCTAGACAAAAGAAAGCCCAAGGCCAAAATGTGACGACAAAGCAGATATAAGTAAAGTGAAATGCTATTGATAAAGCATTTAATACATTGGATATTGCTTCTCTGCTCTTTACAGTTTACATGACACAACTATATATAGCATGCTGTTACATTCTGTACGTGCGCGAGAAATAAGCATCAGAGAATTGTAAGTGCCGAGTAAGGTGGGACACGTTGCAATTGTGTTGAGCGATTCTTATGTGCTCTAACACGCCCCCTCAAGCGAAGCCGTCCCGATGTTTAAGGCGTAGCTTGCTGACAAGAAACTGAAAATGATTGCCACTAATGGGTTTTGTCATCAAATCTGTAATATCGTCTTTGGAGGATATAAAGTGAACGTATAAACGTTTGTTGGCAACTTCATCACGTACAAAATGGTAATATACTTCGATGTGTTTCATACGGGCATGGAAAATAGGGTTGGCAGACAAATACGTTACTCCAATATTATCGCACCATAGCAGCGGAGGCGGAGTCGGGTATTTGAGCTCGAATAGAAGAGAGCGCAACTAGATAAGCTCTGCAGTTGTGTCTGCGAGTGATTTATATTTTGATTCAGTTGATGAGCGAGAAATGGTTCTCTGCTTTCGGGTGGACCAAGAGATAAGATTTTTTCCAAAGAATATTGTGTAGCCTCCGATTGATTTGCGATCGCGTGCACAACCGGTCCAATCAGCGTCTGAAAAAGATTGCAAACTTGGGGTCGACGAAGGTGAGATGTGAAGCCCAAGGTCAGCAGAACCTTTTAAGTAACGAAGAATTCGTTTAACAGCTTGCCAATGAACATCACATGGTTGGTGCATATACTGGCAGACAGTGTTTACAGCAAAGGCAATTTCTGGTATAGTAATCGTGACATATTGAAGGGCGCCAACAATGCTTCGATATTGTTGCGGATTGTTATAAGCAAGAGACGCAACTTCATGGAGCTTGAGGGTCAATGACATTGGAGAGGTGGCAGGCTTGGCATTCAACATGTGGGAGCGCTTTAATATATCCATGATGTACTTCTTTTGAGAGAGAAGAAGACCTTGTTGTTGATAAAGGACTTCAATGCCAAGGAAGAAGTGGAGTTGGCCGAGGTCTTTGATAGCAAACAAAGTCTTGAGATGCTAAATAACTTTCTGAATCATGCTAGAGTTGTTGCTTGTCAAAATGAGATCATCCACATAGACCAAAACATATAATAAAATATTATTGTGATGGTAAACAAAAAGTGAAGCATATGCAATTGATGGAGTGAAGCCAAAAGACTCGAGTGCAGATTGTAACTTCTGAAACCAAGCACGCGGAGACTGTTTTAGTCCATAAATTGCCTTATGTAACCGGCACACAGAATCAGGACAATTGGTATGGACAAATCCTGGAGGTTGAGAAATGTATACAACTTCATGTAGATCTCCATGGAGGAACGCATTGCTGATGTCTAACTGTCGTAAGGTCCAATTTTGGGAGACGGCTAGGGAGAGAATGACACGTATGGAAGTTGGCTTTACAACTGAACTATATATATTAGAATAGTCGATACCCGATTGTTGATGGAAACCTTTGGCGACGAGACGTGCTTTATATCGGTCAAGGGAGCCGTTTGCATTGAGTTTGGTGCGAAAAACCCATTTACAACCTATGACATTCATCCAGGGTTCACGAGTAACAAGAGTCCAAGTGCCATTATGAATGAGAGCAGACATTTCATCTGTCATGGCTCGACGCCAATGTGAGAATTTATTTGCAGTAGTAAAACAAGTAGGTGGGGATTGGACAAGTGTTGTGTGGAAAATTTTTGAGCGTTTAACTCCTGCCAGTGTGCGATAATTAACATGTGGTAAATGTCTGAGTTGCATGTGATGTTTGGGTGCTACAATGGGAGGTAGGTGGGTGACAGGTGGTGGAGTGTGAGGAAGTGTGGTGGCTGGGGAGGGATTTTTTGTAAGAGGGAGTGGGACAGTTGTGGAAGTTGGTGTGGTGGAAGAGGCACGTGGTGTTTGGAGGTGTGAATGAGGCCACATGGTGGGTATTGAAAGCCATGAAGGTGCTGGGGGTGGGCCGAGAATGGATGTGGAGGATTTTTGAAGAATTTGAAAAGGAAATTTGGTTTCGAAGAAGGTGACATGCCTGGCATTATAAATGTGTCCTGTGGCTGGATCCAGACACCGATAGCCATGGAAGTTAGAAGGATAACCAAGAAAAATGCATTCGGCAGAGCGATAATCAAATTTGTGTTGGTTGTAAGGACGAAGCAATGGAAAGGCAGCACACCCAAATGTTTTAAGAAAATGGTAGTCAGGTTTGGAGTGAGTTAATAATTCATAGGGGGTTCGATTTTGTAGAATTGGGGTAGGCAAATGATTAATAAGATAGACAATAGTTTTGCAGGCATAGTGCCAATATTTTTTTTGGAGTGAAGGAATGAGATAACAAGGCTAAACAAGTTTCAACGATGTGACGAATTTTGCGCTCGGCTGCGCCATTTTGTTCGTGAGTGTGGGGACAAGAAAATCGAGGTTGAATGCCACATTTAGCGAAGTGAGGCAAGAGGGATGAAATTCGCTACCACAGTCTGTATGAAAAAAAATTTATTTTAGAATTGAATTGACGTTCGACAGAAAGCTGAAAACACAAAAAAGTTTGAGTTACATCAGACTTTTTGCGAATAGGAAATATCCAACTAAATTTGGAAAAATCATCAACTAAAAGCAAGAAATAAAGATGATGTTCTGAGGATGGCACAGGTGCGGGCCCCCAAACATCAGCAAAGATAAGGTGGAGCGGCTCTTGACTGCGAGTGTAGGTTGGTGGTAGATATTGCCGAGTTGTTTTGCTTAGCTTGCATGGTGTACAAGCAGTGCGGGGTAGCTTGCTGCAAAGGTTATTATTGCGGAGGATTTGGCTGGTGATGCGAGGCGACGGATGTCCTAAACGAAGATGCCATGGAGGTGGATGTTCTGTGAGATGAGCTGATGGTAAGCGACAGGTGGAGCGAAGCTTGTATAAGCCATGGTCATCTGGGCTTTGAAGAAGGATGCACTGCGTTTGCTTGTCCTTGACAAAAAAATGAGAGGGATGAAATTCCACAAAACAATTATTGTCTTGAGTTAATTTCTGAATAGAAAGCAATGATTTTGTGAGAGAAGGAACATGTAATATATTGTTTAGAGACAGAGGACGATGAGAGGTAGATAGAAGAGATGAGCCAAGATGAGAAATAGGAAGGCGCGTACCATTACCAACTTGGAGAGACTCAGAACCTATATAATTGTCACAGTGTTGGAGGGCTTGCAAATCTGGTGTTGCGTGGTGTGTTGCTCCGCTATCTGGAAACCATTCGGTGTATTGGCCAAGTGCAGGTAACGTCTGGGTTGTCATAGGTGGCTGTGTCACAATGTTGTATGCATGAGGAGTGGCAGCAGCAGACGGTGCAGGAGGGCGACGAAAAGCACACTAGTAGGGTATGTGACCATGGTGCTCACAGACAGGAAATGGGTCACGCCATCCTCGTCTCGGCTACCACGTCCTCTGCTTCGAGTCCCGCGGCCACGAGATCTAGCAGAAGTGTTTGCTGAATAATCAGAAGAAGCAGTGGTAAGATTTGCAGCAGGTTCCTAAGAAATGAAAGAAGCCTGTGAATGGAGTCGGATATCATGACTCAAAAGTATGCTGTGTAAATCTGGAAAATAAACAGAGTCTGAACGAGCAGATAGCAACTCCACGATGTCGTTGTAGTCTGGTCCAAGATTGTTAAATATTATCGCATTAAATGCTGGAGTTGACATAGGATGTCCAGCAACAGCGAGGTCGTCCGCAAGAAGCTTAGCTTGTCGAAGGTAGTCGGCAACAGGCGTTGAGCCACGTCGGAGAGTCTGGAGCTGCAAAATTCGTGTCTGTGATGGAGAACCAAAAGCTTTGCCCAGAGACTCCCAAATTGCATGCGAGGTGGAGAGGCCCACGACATGAGGAATGACTTCTTCAGATAAGGAAGAGATAAGCCAAGTGAGAAGAAGTTGGTCCTTTTGAAGCCATTCTGCATGTGCTGGATTCGGATCAACGGTTGATAAGGTTTCATGTGGGCATGGGTTGGTACCATCGACAAATCCTTGTAAGTTGAAGCTTCTGAGTAAAGGAAGGAATTGGGTTTTCCATAATAAATAATTGGTAGGAGTTAGCTTCAGGCTTAGGTGGTGGTGGACCTGACCGAGAGAAGGCATGACGTGAGGTAAGGGGTTGGTAGCTGTATTGGACGTGGTGGTGGATGAAGGAGTGGAGAAAGGAGATGCCATGATGAACAAGGTAGTGAGAAAGGAAAGAAAAAAAAAAGAAAAGAAAAGGTCAGTGGACTATATGCTCTGATACCATGATAAAGCATTTAATACATTGGATATTGCTTCTATGCTCTTTACAGTTTAGATGACACAACTATATATAGAATGCTGTTACATTCTGTACGTGTGCGAGAAATAAGCATCAGAGAGTTGTAAGTGCCGAGTAAGGTGGGACACGTTGCAACTGTGTTGAGCGATTCTTATGTGCTCTAACAGCTATAATTGTAGTAAACGTGATCACTTCCTTCGTGATTGCACTGAGACTAAGAAGGTTTTTTCTAACCATGATTCATTTGCTTATGTCTGTATGTACTTGTTGAAACTCATCCTTCGTGAATTGCATATTCGGAAACACCGATCGCGTAGCAAGGGATCAAGGGTCTTCATGGAATTTCATTGAATAAGTGCGGGCAACAATGAAAGAGTTGAAGTCAAAACATTGGAACGTGCAAGTTAGAACTTCACAATAATCAAATTCTTTATTCAGCTTTAGACGAAATTTACTTTATGTGTGAGCATTAGACAAACTTGGTTATGTAATAAGTTTTCAAAGAAAATAAATGACAATATGTCTTGACAATATTCTTCTACGTAGAATGATTTTTTCAATATTGGTTTCTATGTTTTAAATATAGCATTCATAGTTGTTCTTTTATGTCATCCGTTAATGTGAATGAAAGTGCCAACATTTGACATGTCAGACTTGAAAACATTGGTCAAGATCGAATGAAACTTTGTAAAATTTCCTACTTTCACCGAAATTCTTATTGAGATAATGTTAATGTCCATTGGTATTGAGTGATTTGAAATATGCAACCACAACTTGTTTAGTTGGTTGTTATTTCGTGCCAGTTGAATGATCTTATTGACATCTTTCTCATCTAATTCTCTTGTGTATGTGGATTTGAAGAACGATTTAATCAGAATCGAGCATCATTTGCTCAAGGAAATGAGCTTTATTTACCATGTTGGACATCCTCATAAATTCATTTCTAACTATCTGGCAACTCTTTGGACTCCACTTGAACTACGACAGGAAGCGTGGAATCTAGCCAATGATAGGTAAATAAATAAAAATATTATTATATTTTATAAAATTATGTTTGACCTTTTTGAGAGAGAAAATAGATTTTTGAATAACTTTGGCATAAATTGTGTTAATATAGTGCATAAATGGCATTTTGACTTAAATATGGAGCCCATCCACTTATATAATTGGAGTTCAGGTTTTGATTAAAATATGAAACCTCTATAGAGGTTGTAATTAACTGAAATTATTCGCATAAAAAAACTTAGAGATCATTAGAGGAGATGAAATATTTGAGTGGACGGAAAGACACATCATGATAAAATGACTAATGAATTTATAAAAAAATTTAGAGGCCATTAGAGGAGATGAAATATTTGAGTGGATGGAAAGACACGCCATGATAAAATAACTAATGAACTTATATCTAATTAAAACTTATCGAAGGTGCAAAAATTTTAATTCTAAATTATGGCCATAATTTATAGGGCCGTTTGTTTGTGGAACGAACCACACTCTTGTTTTATTCAGATCTGCCAAACACCCGCCGAGGAAATAGGTGTGTGACCTTGGTTCCACCCATTTCGGTTCCACTTTTTTGTGGAATCGGGAATTGTTTCTTTTTTTTACGTGGTTACTTTTTTAAAATTCATTTTTTTTCTTTTCTCTCACCCCATATCCTTCATAAAATAAATTATTTAATAAACATATATAATTTTAATAAAAGATTAATATAATATTAATTATTACTTATTATTTAATTAAAATTTTTAATATATAATTAATTTTTTAAAAAAATGATTTTTTATATTTAAATAATATATTTTTAACAAATTTTTTAAATAAAAAGTTTTTATTTTATAATTTTATTTTAATTAATTCAAAACTTACAAAAATTCATCGTCACATCGACTTTTTTCTATCACATTAATTTCTTATTTTCTCATCATTACGTTCCACTCTATCTAAATTCACTTCGAACTAATTCAACTCTGTACCGAAAACTTAGGAGTAACCATGGTTCCATTTTCAAACGCAACCATAATAAAATAATATTTAATATTTAAATGTAATACATTTTTATAATTGATTTTGAGGAGATTTATTTTTTGAAATAGGTCAATAATAACATTAAAAAATGGGGAAAAATTAAAAATAAGTAAAAAAATTAGATAAAAGTTAATATAAAACATAATATATTATTTTGAAAGGATAGGTAAATAATTAAATAGATTTATAAATAAAGTATTGGGTATGGGAGGTGGGGAGGAGATTTTATATAGCAAATCAATTTAAAAACAGAAGGCTCCCAATAATTCTTGAATTCAGAGTGAACAAAAACTATCATCATATCATCTCAATACAAATCAAAGATTCATAATAATAATAGGAATAATTATTTTTTTATTAGGATTAGTTATCTATATATATATATATATATATAAACAAAGATAAAAGCATGAAGTACGACAGCATGACAAATGGCCTTATGACAAGATCACACATATCATTTAATAATAAAGTATTAATATTTAAGATAATAGTCTAAATTTAATTCAAATTTAATATTATTTAAGAATTTATCCAATTCAGTTGATTTAATTTTAAGATTGGAACATAATATAGATAAATTTTAATAAAATAGTTATATGTAACTTCTTATATTAAAACACTAATTCTAATCATAATATAGATAAATTTACCCAAGTTCGAACTTGACAACCACGTAGAATACTAATCTTAATCTGTTTATGTATATACTAATGCTATTATTTATCCTAATATTATCCTAAGACACATATATCCTAATATTACCAAAAAGTTTCATAATAATAATTTTATAATTATACCAAGTTTTTTTCACGATGACATGAATAATCCTAATATAATATTTATATATAATTTATTAGGACAAACAAAACTTAGTTCACACATGAATTTTATTCTTATATTTGATACTAATATTTAAAATTCAATTAAATATATGATTAAAATGTAATTTAAGATGTAGCAGTTAAATTTTATTCATTAGTTTTGGATTCTTTAATCTGAGTAAAAGTAGGACTTTAATAACACTAATAATCCCAATATATTCCTTATATTAACCATAATCATAATTTAGTTTTTATTCTTTTAGTTTTGGTTTCTTTAATCTGAGTCGAGAATTTTAAACCAATATTTTTTTCACAAAGACATTAATAATCCTAATATAATATTTATATGTAATTTATTAGGACAAACAAAACTTAGTTCACATGTTGATTTTTATCCCTATATTTGATACCAATATTTAAATTTCAATTAAATATATGATTAAAATGTAATTTGAGATTAGCAGTTAATTTTTATTCTGTCAGGTTTAGATTCTTTAATCCGAGTGAAAGTAGGACTTTAATACCACTAATAATCCCAACCTATTTAATCCTTATACTAACCATTATCGTACTTTAGTTTTTATTCTTTTAGTTTCGGATTCTTTAATCTTAGTGAATTACATTAATAATTTCAATATATTTCAAATTATAATATTAACCTTAATCCTAATCCTAATATAAAAAGTATATGCTCAGATTTCATTAAATTATTCAAATAAAGAAACGTTCTTGATTTACTTATGATTATTAAAATCATATTCGGTCTTCACACATCCAATAAAAAATGATATTTAAATTGATAACCGTAATCAAATCCTAATCCATACATACATACATACACACACACATATATATATATATATATGGATTTAGGGTCTAATGTTTGTGCTACCCCTTTCAAGGGGTAGCACCATCATGCCCCTATTAATCACCATCCGATTCATAATGAATGGTGACTTGATTAATTGAACAATCATTTTTCCCATGGATTTAATGGGGGTCCCCCTGTAAGGGGGGAGGAACCCCCTCCCCTCATCTGCGCCCGTCGGATGGAGATCCGATGGGCGATTCTTTCAATTCGGTTTTTTTTTCAACCCCTGGTTTCTTATAATGTATCCAATTTTTTTTCGGTTTCTTTCGATCCAATCATGTAAATTAATAGGTTGGAAAGAGGAAGTCGTGCCCTATTTTTAGGACGCGATCTCCTGCCGTCCGGATCTGCTTCATCACTACTTCGTCGTTGGCTCCATCGCTGCTTCGTCGTTGGCTCCATCGTTGCTTCTTCATCGGATCTTCATCATCGCCGCCCAGATCTGCTTCGTCGTCGTTGAGCTTCCTCGCCGCGCAGATCTGCTTCGTCGTCGTCGAGACTCTGCTTCATCGCCGCACATATCTGCTTCATCATCGTTGGGATCTGCTTCCTCGCCCCGTGGCCCCGACACCGCCCCAGACAGCGCTCCGCCACCGCCTTGCCGCTTTTCACCATGGCCCCCCCGCGCTCTGCCCCCGCTCCAGACAGCGCTCTACCACCGCCCCGCTGCGCTCCGCCACGGCCCCGTCGCGCTCCGCCACGGCTCCGCCCCGCCCCGTGGACCCGACATCGCTCCAGACGTACTCCGCCATCGCGCTCCGCCACCGCCTCGCTGCGCTCCGCCACCGCCTCGCTGCGCTCCGCCACCGCCCCGCCGCGCTCCGCCCCCGCCCCGTGGCCCTGACACTGCCCCAGACGCACTCCACAGCCGCACTCCGCCATCGCCCAGCCGTGCTTCGCCCCCGCCACATGGCCCAGACACCGCCCCATACGCACTCCGCCACCTCGCTCCGCCACCGCCACTGCCCTGCCATGCTCCGCCACCGCCCCGCCGCGCTCCGCCATTGGTTGGGTGAGCTACTTTAGGACATTGTTGTTATGAAATTTTAGTGTTATGACATCGCGATCCAATTTGTGCAGTTAGGGTTAGGGCAATGGCGTGGCCTAAATGTCATTGCCAACAAGATGCATTAATAAAAACACTTTGAACCGAACATAACCCCGGACGTCGGTTTTATTGTTGTCCTTTTATGGGGTTAGTTTGATAATTCCTTGGTTGATTGCTTTCGGTTCAAATGTTGTCTTCCTAATCTAATGTTGTCTTTTGTGATTGATCTTACAGCAACATCGAGCTTGGATGTACTTCAGATGGTTAGATCCATCATTTGAGCCGAGACATACACAAGTTATCAATTCCTTGTTACGAAAAATTGATAGAATGGAGGCTGCAAATTTAAATGACGATGAAGTTAGAATTAATAGGAATGGAATGAATGTCATGTGTAAATTTGTTTGTTTAATTGTATTGCTACTAGCTATATATGTCTTGGTAATGTAGTGGATGTTGCTCTAATATGGATGTTTGTATATGCCTAACTTCTGTAATATGCAACTCTGCAATATGCTCTAATATGGATGTTTGTATATGCCTAACTCAGAAAAGTGGAAAGAACAACAACAATAGCACATGACAATTGCTTCCCCTCGCACATATCGTAAATGCAAAGTCAAGACACATAAGATAGATGCGAAGCCCGAGTCTTAGTATTGCTTCCATCTCAGTCTATAGCGCATGTAATCGATAGCGCATGCAAAAATCGATCGATAACGCATGCAGTCGATAGTGCTCCCAATCTTGGTCATTAAGGTACTGATGAGGACCAAAAAGATGCACCATCACGTCCGATTCCTCCCCCGCCATTGAAGGATCGAGAAAGCTCCAACTCGGATTTGAAACCGATCCTTGAGGCTCCATGGCATAATAATATCATTTAGCGATAACAATAATGAATTTATATGGATATGAAACGATAACAAAGTTAGCGAGCATTTATATGGTCAAGCATGGAGAATGTTGCCTGTAAACAATTGACATGTCATTCTCAAATCATCATAACACTTGATAATGAACGATAAATGAGCATTTACATGGTCGAGCATGGGACTTAGATGCAAGGTCTATGTTAGAAAAAATGAACGATAAATGAGGTGTTCGCGTTTACATATCCACTTGAGAATGTCGATAACACTAGAAAAATTTACATGAATCTTAGATCATACTGACACTACAGATGACACTGTACATGAATAAACACATAAATGAGCATAGGCTGCCTTAGATGAAAATGAACATGGGCTGCGTTAAATTGTAAACCAGCACATGAAAAAACACAAGACAGATTAGATTTAAACTCATAAATCATAGGCTGCCTTAGATTGTAGTCTTGAAATAAAATGAATAACACGATAATAACGTCACTGTAGTCCTCCCAACAAGATAATAACAATAATGAACATAATAACAACAACACGATAATAACATAATAACACAACTGTAGCCCTCCCAACAACATAATAAAACCACTGCCAATGTGAAAAATGAAAAATGGATACATTCTACTGATATGAAAAATGAATTATAAGAAAATACCATCTACGTAGAGGAAGAATCACTCTCTCCACTGCCAATGTTGCACTAAACCTGACTTTCCAACTCCTATTCATGAATTGGAATCAATTAGTTGAATAATTTATCTCTAATACATTTTGGATGCTTTTCAAACATGCATTCAGACCATTTTTCAAATAACCATACAAATGTCTCTTTTGTCTCATCTGCAAGTAAGGCACAACCAAATAAGCATGATCTTCTATGATGATTTCCACCGGTAAAAGGAGCAAATGGCATTATTAAGTTATTTGTACGGTATGTTGTATCAAATACAACAATATCGGCAAATGTCAAATAACCATCCCTCGACCTTTCGTCAGCCCAAAAGAAATTCAAAACAGTACCCTCTCCATCCAATTCCCACTTATGAAAGAAGCCTGGATCAACATTTACCTTACTTTGAAAAGTAGATATGATATTTAGGCATTCATTGCTGAAATTGCCTTTTCTTCTCGTCTTCAAATGGTCAATTCAGTCTTGTGCTGTTATGAGAGGTTCGCTGGACATATTAAGAGCTCTAGCTATTCTTAATGGCCCCATACCAAACTCATGTAGGTTCACTATAGCTTCCTTGGAAGTTGCCCTGAATTCTTTTTTGTGAGCGCAAATATTTTACATTTGAAGGAGAAGTTAAGGGATGGCTATGTTCTTCTACAAATCTTCTAATCACCCAATTTTCATCCTTTCCTAGACCAACATATAAGTGGGCCTGACAATCATCTCTAACTTCTCTTCTTTGTGTAGGCATTTTTTCAACACCTTCCTTTATTCTCTTATGTTCTTCTTTGGAACAAATAAAATATTGGTTAATTATATTTTCCGTACTCTTGGACTTGTGCAAAGCTTGTTTCCTAATAGAAAAATCAACTAATTTGACATACATGTTATAATATTTGTACGTTTCCTCATCGGTGTCAAGTGTCATGCCAATATACGATTTCGGTACCTCGTAAGATTTCACATAGTCTACGTGCACTTCATCGTTATTTGAATATCATGAATATAGTGTGCCTCCATCTCCAAGCCTTTTTAACTAAAAACATGCAATTGTATTCACATAAGAGAACTAAGATTTAACATGCAACTATCATCCAAATTAAAGAATAATTAATATGTGAGAGCATATCACAACTTAATGTGAGAACTAAGATTTAACATGCAACTGTCTACTGCAATCTTAATTTCACCAAAACGAAAACTGAGTAGTATATGACAACTTCAACGGTCCAAAATTCCCAAAGGAAAATTCAAATTAAATTTAAGGAGAGGATCAAGGCAAACCATGCACCAACTCGCCGGATGCCGCCACACATGAATGGACGAAGAGCCACAAATTCGACGAATGCTGCCTCCTCGTGTTAGAGAAAACACCAAAAAAATGAGTCTACGAGAAGATATAATGAAAGTTAGCTTTGTACTCAAACAAACAATTCTATGAAGAAGGAGAACCACTCGGAGAATACCTCGGGCGATAGTCGGGTGATCTCGGGTGACGACACCTAGTCGGGCACAGACGGCGACCTCGAGCGATCTCGGGCGACGGCCACTAGTCGGGCACGGACGACGACCTCGGGCGATCTCGGCAATGGCGACCTCAGGCAACGACGACTAGTCGTGCGTGGACGGCGACCTCGAGCGATTTCAGGCAATGGCGATCTCGGTGATTGACCGGCGTGGACGGCGATTCACCGGGCGCAGACGACGATTCACGGGGTGTGGACGGCTGCGGGTGGCGATTCACCAGGCGCGGACGGTTGTGGACGGCGATTCACTGGGCGCGGATGGCGATTCACCGGGCGTGAACAGCGGATGGCTGTGGACGGCGATTCACCGGGCGCGGATGACTGCAGACGACGATTCACCGGGCGCGGATGACTGCAGACGACGATTCACCGGGCGCAGACGTCTACGGACGGCTGCGGATGGCGATTCACCGGGTGCGGACGGTTGCATAGGGCGATTGACCGGGCGCGGACGGCTGCGGACGACGATTCACCGGGCACCGATGATTGGGTACGGCTGGGGAGAACTAGGGCACGGGCGACCGTGAGACCCTAAAGTGATGGAAAAACAAAGCCGACCCCCATTAAATTCTATATATATATATGTATATAAATATAATATCTAATATATATTTATTACATATCATAGATCAGATGAGATGTGCATCCTAATATTTAATATAAATTAAAAGTAGATATTTAAACATACCCTAAAATTGTTGCTAATATTATCATATCTGATTAGTTGATAACTTATAAAAAACATTCGTAATTAACTTAGTAATTTTCTTTCGAGTAAACAATTTTATATTCAATTATATAATTTTATTTTTAAACATAATTTTCTATGTCATTTTAAAAAGATTTTATCAATTCATCTTATTCAATTTATATTATAGGAAATATATGTGTGTGTAGAGCATTCCCTCTAATATAATCTACATGAACTTATTTAAAACTTTATATTCTAACATTTTTTAAAGGATGTGTTTTATTTATTTTATATCAAGCCACTTTTAAATATTAACAAATAATATTAGTAATATTAAAGATAATTCTATCATAATTCTATCTTTACTAATTTTTATAAGCCACTTAGTATATATATATATATATATATATATATGTATATATTTATATATGGAGAGGTAAATTTTGAATAAATGTTAGTATTTTTGTTCGAGTAAACAATTTTATATTAAATTATATAATTTTATTTTTAAATATAATTTTCTATATCATTTAAAAAGATTTTATCAATTCATCTTATTAAATTTATATTATAGGATATATATATATGCTCGTGTGTAGAACATTGGCTCTAATATAATCTACATCAACCTATTTAAAAATTTATATTCTAATATTTTTTAAAGAATGTGATTTATATATTTTATATCAACCACTTTTAAATATTAATAAATAACATTAATAATATTCAAGATAATAATATCATAATTATATCTTCACTATTTTTATAGGAGGAAAATTAGATCTTGGCCCTTATAACTCCATCTGCTTTGGTTCAACGGTCAAGATCGCGCATGTGCTAAATCCTACCTGAATCGGTCAGGTGCCAAAAAAACCGGGTTCCACACTTCTCTAATCAGATCGATAGCCCCATCTCTCCTCCTTCCTTCTCTAATCCCCTAGTAGCAGTCGGTGATCTCCCTTGCGCGCTGTCTTTCCTCTCGCGTGAATTGTCGGACTGCCCTAGCCTACGATCTCCCCTGCGTTCCAATGACTGCAATCGCCTTGCCGGCAACCTCGTTCGCACCAACGAAGGCCCGCGGTCTCTCTCTTCCGCCTTCGACGTATGGCCAGATCGACGTCTTGCTAGGCTCGCGACTCACGATCATTGGCCTCCCCACCGCGATCCCTATTATCGCTCTCGTGGAGAGCTTCTTCGATGATTTCTTAGCTGACTGCTCCGCGGGGGCGATGGGGATGGGAAGGGGAAGATTGGTTGCACCGCAGCAATGGTCCGCCACAGAGGTCCATGTTCCTGGCGAACGAGGACGCTGGGAGCCGCTCAAGGGACTAGAAGGAGAAGGCCTGCTCCGACATTTCTCAACGCCAGATGATCTCCTGCTCGACACTCGCTTGAGTTCGCCTAGATACCTTGCTCGCTCGATTCCTGATGAGCTCGCCTGACAGTCGGCGACCTTGACCTCGCCCCCTTGAGATCGCAGTGACCTCACTCGACGACGACCTCGACCAACGTCCGGTGAACTTGCCCACTCGAGATCGCCCGAAGAACTTGCCGCTCGATGTCCGGCGACCTCGCCCAACGCTCGACGACCACGCCTGCTTGAGATCGTCCAGCGACCTCGTCTGCTCGACGCTCGACGACTCGCCCGACTCCGACGACCTCGCTTGCTCGACGCCCGACGATTTGCTGCTCCGACATTGGTTCCCTCTTTCTTTTCGCTTTAGCCGATCTCCGCTCGACTCGCCCGGAATTTTTTAATGGCCGGTTCAATTTACAACTTGGTGATGCAATCTGGAGTGTTGAACTAAGATCTGAGTATTATAACGGCTGTGATTCAAAGATCACCCTAATTTTTCTTTTTTTATAATTATATGAGAGTACTAGTTTGATTAGCATTTTTTTATTTCTAATCCTACTAGTATTTTGAGTTTAACTATAAAACTGATAGAACCTAGTTCCTAGAAAAGTTCATCTGCTGCCGCCTGCCGCCGTGTGTTGGTGCCGGCTACCATCGCTCTCTGCTGCCGTCCTCTCCTCCCTTCCTCAATATCACTCTCGCTCTGCAAGGGTCGCTGTGCAGCCGCCTGCCGCCGTGCGCTTGTGCCGCTTGTTGCCACCTGCCGTTGCCATCGTGCCTTGCTGCTGTTGTCTCGCCGGTACTCCGTCCCTTCCTCCCTCCCCCTCTGTCTCTCTGCAAGGGCCCATTCTTTTCTGTCGCACGCTCCTGCGAGGCTCCCTATTCGCGAGCAGGCTGCCCTCGCGTGCAGGGAGCCAGTGGGTCTGGGCTTTGAGCTTGGGCCTTAGGTCATTTAGATATAGGATTGTTCGTCGAAATTCGAACCTTGTTAGGGTTCTTCATATAGGGAATTTGACTCAATTCAATTGGTGAGGGAGAAAGAG
Source organism: Pontederia crassipes (assembly GCA_030549335.1). Classification (NCBI taxonomy): domain Eukaryota; kingdom Viridiplantae; phylum Streptophyta; class Magnoliopsida; order Commelinales; family Pontederiaceae; genus Pontederia; species Pontederia crassipes. The sequence continues at coordinate 11,521,149 of CM060188.1, read as the reverse complement.
AAGAAAAAGATCCAACCTTTTTCCTCCTTGGTTCCTCCAGGTCATTTATCAGAAAAAAAAAGAGGAGATTCTAGGCAGAATGATATATACTGCGATCGACACCTTCTACCTCAGTGATGAACAATTGAAAAATTCTCCACCGGGGAAAGACAATATTGATGAGGAGACGGAAGACACTTTACGTCGATACGGATGCGATCTCATCCAGGAGAGCGGCATTCTGTTGAAACTGTATTTCCCTTTTCCCTCCTTTATTAATTGATTAGTCTCTGTTTTAATTATTTTATGTGCCAGATTTCTTTCCTGCTAGTAGTTCTAACTAATTTATTTGGAAACTTTTATGGATTGGGTGAAGGCCGCAAGCGGTAATGGCCACTGGACAAGTTCTGTTCCATCGTTTCTACTGCAAGAAATCATTCTTTCGATTTAGTGTTAAGGTAAACATTTCATGCTTTAGTTCACTGTTGTTTATTTTTTATACATCGAATGTAAATGTTTGAATTTACCATTCCCGCAGAGGGTTGTTGCAAGTTGTGTCTGGCTGGCTTCAGAGTTGGAGGAGTGCCGGACAAAAGTGAAGCAATTTATTATCATATTCCACATAATGGAATTTCGAAGGGAAAACCTGCCTATAGAATTTATGGACATGTTCTCTAAGGTTCGATCAATCATTGTTTTTTCTTTTGACACGTGCTTTCAATTCTTGTGTTAAAACTTTGTAAAATTTCCTACTTTCATTGAAATTCTTGTTGAGATAATGTTAATGTCCATTGATATTGACTGAATTGAAATATACAACCACAACCTGTTTAGTTGGTTATTATTTTGTGGCAGTTGAATGATCTTATTGACATTTTTCCCATCTAATTCTCTTCTGTCTGTCAGAAATATATGGATTTGAAGAATGATTTGATCACAATCGAGCGTCATTTGCTCAAGGAAATGGGCTTTATTTGCCATGTTGGACAACAACAACAACAACAACAAAGCCTTGTCCCATGTTGGACATCCTCACAAATTTATTTCTAGCTATCTGGCAACTCTTGGGACTCCACCTGAACTGCCGCAGGAAGCGTGGAATCTAGCCAATGATATGTAAATAAACACAAAATATTATTATACAACAACAACAACAACAAAGCCTTATCCCACTAGGTGGGGTCGGCTACATGGATCATACGACGCCATTCCGCTCTATTCGTTGATCCATGTTCATAAGATTCGACATGATTTTATGTTGGCTGTCGGGTGTCAACATAATATTATTATATTTTATAAAATTATGTTTGACCTTTTTGAGAGAGAAAATTGGTTTTTGAATAACTTTGGCATAAATTGTGTTAATATAGTGCATAAATGGCATTTTGACTCAAATGTGGAGCCCATCCACTTATATAATTAGAGTTCAGGTTTTGATTAAGATATGAAACCTCTATAGAGGTTGTAATCAACTGCAATTATTCGCATAAAAAAACTTAGAGACCATTAGAGGAGATGAAATTCTTATTAATCTAAGAAGCAAAGTAGGTAGCATATATTGTACAGAATTGGTACGAACCTTTATAATTAAATACTCTCAAACAATAATGCTTATGAGTAAATTGTGTAAGGAGTAGGATATGTAGTTTGTCATTTTTCTAGCCAAAAGCTTGTATGAACATCTGAACTATAATTTCTGTTCTTATTAGCTAGCTACATTTTTTTCATCAATTCTAATGTCTTGCAGCTTGCAAACAACATTGTGTGTGCGGTTTAAGAGTGAAGTGGTTGCATGTGGTGTCATATATGCTGCTGCTCGAAGATTCCAGGTGCCTCTTCCTGAAAACCCACCGTGGTGGTTGGTCTTCGATGCGGATAAGGCTGGTATTGATGAAGTCTGCAGGGTGTTGGCACATCTATATTCTCTTCCCAAGGCACACTATATTCCAGTTTATAAAGATAATGATTCTTTTACTTCGATAAAAAGCTCATACCCACAAGTTCAAGCTGAGAAGGTACATTCTAATGAAATGTTGTGATCATCTTTTATCTTGCTATATTGACAAAACGTTGTATGACCCAGTCTGTGGTTTTAAAACACTTCATGCTGTTCTTCTACTCAGGAAGCCTTGTTTAATGGTAACAACAAAAGTGCTGGACATCCAAAGGCAGGTACTCCAAGTGAAGATGCTAACTTGTCGAAGGACGCAATTCTAAAAAATGCCCTAAATAATTCGAAGGATTCAAAGAAAGGTGAAGATGACATTAAAAGTTCTGATGTGGATTCAAAGGAAGAAGCCACAGAGAAGACCAAAGGTGATAATAAGTCTGATACAACAGAAAGGAACCGGGAGGGAGAAGTAGAGAGATCAAAGGCTAGGGAGCGTGATGGCAGGGCGTGATAGTAGGGACAGAGACTCAGACAGAGACAGGGAGCGAGAGAAAGAACTGGAGTGTGACAGGGAGAGAGAGCGAAGACACCGAACCAAGGACAAGGGAACAGGTATTGTATGAATCATCTCTTAGCTGTATTACTTTGTGGAATTTGAAATGTACCATGTCAAACTTGAAAAGTACCACATGCAGTCTTTATTGTGATGATAGTAGATCAGAGTTGCATCTGACTAGTTAAAAGGGATGCGTTAGCCGGATTTTTGTTTGCTTTTCAATTTTGTTGGTCCATAAAAAATCTACTGAGCTTTTGTTACTCCAAGAAACTGATATAACTTCTACATCTTCTAAGATCTGGATATTAGAAGTGATGAAGCTCCCAAATAAGTTTCAAAAGTGATTAAAACAAGTAAAATGGAAGGCAATGCTTTCTTTCTTTTCATTATCTTCGACCTCTATTGAATGTCAATCTCTTCCCTAACCCTCATTCATTTTGCATGCACTAACATATATCACTTCCCTTGCCTGCCTCTTTTGTTAAATATCGCAATCTCGACAAATCAACCACCGTAACCATTTATCTTAAGGCAGCCTTCAGGATTCCTATCATTTAGCCATCAATTTGACAACCATTGTATCCTATGTTGTTATCTTGTCAAAATGTCTAGAAAATGCAATGCATTTTATATAGTAAATAGTTGTTTCAAGAGACATAGCTTAGTGCCAAGGTTCAATGCTAAAGTTTCAGATGATTCTCATGTTCTAGTAATCCTGTTATATTATTTATATGTTTCTCTAAGTCGTGGATTGAAATAAAAACATAGGATGAACATTTTCCTTTATATCCTCTTTTCAGAAGGTGCTAAAACTTATAATCAGTTCCTTTGTATTCTTGGAGGTTTTTCTTTTGTTGGGTTCTTAAACAAACAATTTACCAAAATTTCCCATATCTTTACGTTTTGTTATTTCCAAATTGTTTTATATAATTGACTGACTGATTAGTTGTTGATTTAACCTGTACCTTGTACATGGAACATCTACTGATAAAAAGTTGGTTCAGATTTTCAAACATTGCCTTAGTATAGTTCATTCAGTCCATAACCTTTATGGATTCTGTACAGATCTCAAGGTCTTGTTCTTGAACGAATGTTCACAAGTTATCCGAAAGGACTAGTTCTCTTTCATTTTAACTTGCATCATTTACTGAACTTTTTTTATGTACCTTGTAGGACAATTGGAGAAGTCAAGACATCATTCATCACGAGGTATGTCATTTGCATCGGTTGTTCATTTCCTCAATTCTTAGAATCACAAGTTTTCTAGACTTACAAAACCCTTACGTTCTTTGTAGATCGCAATGGATATCACCGTGAGAAAGACCGGCACAGGCATCATCCATACAGTTAATGAGATTTTAATGGCTTCCTATGCTGGTTGGGAGCTGTACTGACAGGGAACAAGTGCTGAGATTGCAGCAAAGCTTCTTAGCAAGCAAGGATTTTTCTATTATTACTGATACTTCGTTATCTGAGAGGCCTGTGCGTATCAAATTCTTCAGTGGTTGTACAGAGCAATAGTTGGGACAAACAGGGATCTGGAGAATACCCGAAGTTCATTTGTATACTTGTCCAGGTTGGCTGCTCGGGATGTAGGATATGTCAAGATCTCATGATCATTAGGAACATATGAAACTGCCTGAATCAGGTGCACTGGACATTACTTTCGCCCTGAATCTTGTGTGAAAATCCCAAACTCTTGCCCTTACCAAGTAACTTTATGTATTGATCACCTGTTCCTGTGTCATTTGCACCATGGGATTTGAATTTTTTATGGTGAAGAGTTTGCAATATACGTATGCAAAAACAAACTTGTGTTTTCTGATGCATTCTCTCTATTGAATAATGTAGAAAGTTACTTGTGGATTTTTTATCATACTAACTATGTGGTTTTATATTAACAAGTGCTTGGAATGCAGTAACGTACACGGACTGTTAAATGGATCATGCATGTGCTGTCACATCTAACAATTCAGATGTAATATACATGTGTAACATGTCACACATTCATTTTTGCCTTCTGTGTCAACCATGTTCCCATTTAAACATACGATTCATTGGCCACATGCTCCATGCTGTTGCTAGCATCGAGGGAAACAAGCTTGTACAGGCAAAACTATAAATCCTAAACCCTAATCATCATCAGCTGTCACATTCTTCTTTGTTCTCTGGAAAGAAAAATTCTAGTCTCCAAATAGAATATAAGTAAGCAAGTGGAGGTGTTCCAACTCCATGATTGCCAGATGAGCTGCTCCATGCACAAGCAAGTACACATCCACTCACCCTCACCCTCCCTCACTCCCTTTGTTCATTAACTTGTATTCTGAGTGGCTATGAGATCTAAACATTGTTTCTTATCATGTCCTTAGGGCCATTAGTGATGGCATTAATATGGCAAGGGAGGACTTGCACAGCACAAGCACCATTAGCATGCTCTTGGTATTTCTGTAGCTTGTGTACCTCTCTGCAGAAACAGGGATGGACCTCTGAATGTTTATTGCGGCCGGCACAGCTTTCATTAAAACTATTGACTGGGTAGTGCCAAAACAATTGCAGAGATGGTACCGCAAGTGTCCAAGTTACCATGAATATATATTCTACAAGTTCTTTATTCTAGGTGAAGTGAGATGACTCAATTATCATCTCGACGCATGACGTTAAATGTACGTATGCACGCATATTAATGCATCTAATAAATTCGAATCCTTTTTTTATATCATTAACCAAAACCTATTTAAGTTCTGAAGAGATTGTAGAAGTATTAAATGGAAAAAAGTCTTGAGATGCGTGTGAGAGCATGAAGATGATATTTTTGTTTGCCTACAAGAGTTCTTTTTTTTCAGTCTGAGATTTAGGATTGTGTGAATTTAAAGTGGGTTACTTATATGGATTATATTAATGTATAAATTAATGATAATTTTAAATTTATTTTAAAAAATATTTGTTAAAAACCATCGTTGAGTTATGAATCAATTACGGATTCACATACGTGAATTCATTCCACACAGTATATATAATCAAGGTAAGTATTAATGCGAGATGAAATTACGAATAACAGCCACTCGGTGAACCATTTGGATTTCAGTCCGCTAGATGAACAATTAAAGAAAAAAAATTGTAACGCCTCATATACCCACGTGATTATCACGTGCTCAAAGTCGTCTAAAAAATGCTACTCAATTTTATATAAAATAATTTTACAAAAAATAAACTCTATAAAATATGAAAATAATAATAAGATCGTCTAACAATATATAATGTCAAGGTGCTGGAAACGTCCATGTCTCCATCGTACTAAATATGTAAAAAATAAAAGCTAATCCAATAATATAGTAAAACTAAATCTTACATTATGTGCAATATTTCTGTCATTGAGTCTGATCATCTGTATCATCATCTTCTATCATCGCACCTGCACGAATCCAAATGCAGAGAAAAATTCATGAGTATATAAATACTCAGTACGTAGGATCTAACCATAATAATACATAATAGATCAATGGTACTAAAAAATCAATAATCAATAAGGAGCAATAATCAATAGATCACAGGATAGGACAATATAAGGAGAGCTCAATAATAAAGACAATATATCAATAAGACCATGAATCAATGAAGGAAATCAGGTAAGAGGTCAATGGATCAATCAATATTAATTATCAACTATGAGCTATGCCTAATCACTATGGCACCTATCCAATTTAATAATTTTCCATTTTCAATATATGTGGTCATGGGCTTATCAGTTTCTATTCAATTCAATGGATGGAGGCAAAGCCAATCAACGCCAAAATCAAAATTACTAAGATTTAATTCAATTCGATTCAATTTCAATTCAATCTTTGGAATTATTCAATTCAATAGGAAGCACTCAATCAATTAAGGAAAACTCCATGTCTCTTTCATGTAAGCCAGTGGGAGATCAAACAACGACAGGTCGTCCTCCAATAATAGCGTTAACAATAGTTTCGTGATGAGGGGGACCATGGCCATCACAGGACAGTCATAACTTTCCTAAAGGATGACGTCTCAAACATTTACGTACACTATCTGCCTCATACAATACGATAAAAATAATGACCCAGAGGGTTTAGAGACAATCAGAGAACATGGAGACCCAACAGTTTCTATTTTTTATCTTGTTTATCCTAAAGACCTATCTTTAATAATTTTCTTTAGGTTAGTCAATGACCCAATCAGAGAAAAACTACTAGATCAATATCATGATGAATAACATGATCGATAGGGTAACAATAAAGATAATCTCAAATCAAATCTGATAAAATTTGATGAGGTCAGATCTGCTAATAATACAATCAAGAACCATTAACTATAGTAACTATTCAATTATCTATATTAAAATATCACGGTTTACATTTTCTGTCTCCAGAACCCGGCCCGCGTCGGGTGAAACCTGGGTCGTGTTCGGAAACACCCAATAACACCTCGACTAGGAAAAACCCGGGCCGAGTTGGGTGTGAACTCGGGCCGAGTTGGCCGGTTCATGCCCGCATCAATGTCTTGATTCAATACGGAACGCGTCCGAAAAAAATAGACCGTGTCGTCGAAAAACTCAGGCCGCGTCGTCGCTAATCCGGTCCGCGTCCGACTATAATCCCATACACATCAATGCGGTCCGAGTTCGATTGAACCTGGGCCATGTTTACCTGAACCCACGCCATGTCAGCCTCGACCCGGACCATGTTGGCCAGAACTCGGGTCAGGTTTGGTCGTCGGCGGAAAAATGCGTTTCGACGCGATTTTCTGGCCATCATAACTATGTCATACGATGTTCAAACTATGCATATAATATATCAATGGAAACTTGGTACGAAGGAGAAGAGAATATGATTCCATGTCGTGAAAAATCGATGACATATGATTCCCCCTACATACCTAAAATTGACTGAAAAATCAACTGGATTCCCTTCTCTGAAAATCTGCACGAACGCCGAACTTTGGTTGGTGATTGCTCTCTGTCCTCGTTCCGAAACTCGCGGCCACCACCTGAAACTTCTTCTCCTATGTGCCAACTTCAAAATTAGTCATCGTGTGCTCATGGGTGTGCCTCGGTTCACGTGCAAATGAGAGAAAAAGAGGGCTCGTGGGCAGAATTATGTTTTTACAAAAAAAGAGATTTTCAGCCACCCTTTAATGCCTATTTATATATGCAGATTTAAAATATTAATTCTATTAGGCTTTAGACTCCTTTGGAATCAATCTTAGTCATTCATCAATGACTAATCACTTTTTAATTATTTAAATTTATTTAAATCCGAATTTAGTTAACAATTCAATATTTATCTTCAAAAAAATTCTATCTCTTTTCAAATTCCTTCTTATCCTTCCAACTTATCCCCTAATTTTCATTAATTTCGAAATTATTTAATTTCAAAATATTAACATTAGGATTTTTAGATCCATTAAATAAAGATAAATATTCTTTATTTATTTTCTAAAAATCCGGGTCGTTACAAATTTTTTTTAATATGAATATCGATCATGTTTGATTTTTTTCGGTCGAGATTCACTGGTGTTTAAGACTACTAACATTCGATTAATTCTGTGTTCGGATGAGAGCGATATGAATTAATCCTAATTAAAGTGATGACTTTAAAAATTAAATATAAAGTTATTAGCACCCAGCAATTTCAAGATATAATTTCGCTATTCAATTGTATCAATAAGTTGGATGCGCTATCAATTTCTTTAAAAATATTAATTGTATCTTTATATTTATAATCTTAATCTTAACATTAATTGGTAAGAGTGACGTGATTATAGTTTAAGATTTTATTGGTGAATATACGAAAATGATGAAGTAAAAATATTGGATTGGAATGGGACGAGAATCTTTTCTTTTAAATCTTTTGGCATACACCCAACGATGATGTACGAATTATTAATATCTAACTAATTTAAATTTCAATGCGAAATGGGATAAAAAGAAATCTTTAACATGCTTGTCGAAAACCATCAAGATACTAAATTTGGAGATTGCATACTTTTGAATCCACACTACAAAATGATTCCACAAAAGACATCAAGAGAAAAACATCACATGTTGGTATTCCATAAATTTTTTTATAATTTTTTTAAAAAAGAAAGCTTTATCTCATTAAATAATCCTAATGAGCCATGGGTCCGATAAGTATGACATTTTGCATCCTTGGAAGGTGTTATCTTGCATGCGGCCATCTTGCAGTCTATGGTGGCCATTTGGGATTGCCTTAAGAAGCATATCAGCTCTAGGCTTCAAACAAATATTACGAGTGATTCATGAAATTTTTTTTATGCCTCTTAGTCTTGTGCTACATTTGTTAATGTTCATACCCCTCTTGATAATATGTTGATTATGATCTTATTGCTAATCGGATTTGGGACTTGGCTGCAATTGATGCTATTACTATTATCTTTACAGGTGGATATGAAAATCCATCTGCTAAATTTGTATATTCCTTTCTTGACTGTCAACTCACCCATATGCAAACTTATGGAGAGCCCAACTATCGGCTTCTACGGTGAATTCATGTGCCCTCTAATATTAGTGCTTTCCGTGCTTTACAACCTCAGATATAATCTCTCGTTTTGATCCTAACATCAACCCCTTGTGTCAACTTTGTGTTTTACAAGTAGAAACTACTAATAGCGACCTATTTTTTGAATGTTCAATCTCCTTATCCGGAGCCAACTTGACAACATTTTTTCCTTTCAAAATACTTGGTCTCATATGGGTTCTGAATTCACGAGGGTGAGAATTTTCACTATGAGTCCAAACAATCCTTTCGATCTTTGTTCATCTTTTGTCTTTGAGAGATCTGGCATATAAGGAATGATATTCATTTTAGTTTTAGAATCATATAGGCTATAGCTATGACGAATCATATGAAATATGATAAAATCTATTTATCCGAAGCAGTGGAGCCTTCGCCTCCTCTCGAAATTAAGATTAATTTAGATGAGTCTTTTACTAGACCCGATGAGATTGCTGATGTGGGATTTATTATTAGATCTTATCATGGCGACTTGTCTATTTAGGTGCTCTTAAGATTGAGGCTCATTTCTTTCTACAAACCGAGGCATGGGGTGCTCTATGGTAGACGACGGAAGCCCATATTTCACGTAAAGATGACCATATTTCTGTCCTAAAAAATAAGTCCAAATCAATATTTTCCTAATCGAATCCGAAAGACTAACTTAGTCGTAATTGGATCCGATGATTCGATCAAATTAAATAATATCTTATTAAAAAATGTTATTTATAATAATTAAAGATACATACATAAAAATATTATGTTATGTATAAAATATTACTAACCTACTAAAATTGAAATACTAACATAAATATATTTATTTATTTCTAATTCAAAATATTATTATTGATAAGAAAATAACTATCAAATTAATAATACTTATTATTGATTGATTATTATTAAACTTTTATTTAGCATTTAATGCTAATTTTTTCATTTTTCCCTCTCTATTATCATGAATTTTACTTTCGTTTTCCCCTTTTCTTTCCCTTTCTTAATTAATTCTCTATGTTAAATTTTATTTATCATTTAATACTATTAACAATATATTAATTTATTGTTACTGTGAATCGCACTTATATCTTCTTATTTTTATTTTCTTTTTGTTAATTTCTTCATCTCTCTTCGTTAATTCTTTTGTTAATTATGAATGTTGTTAAAATATATTACTTTGATTTTATCTTTTTTCTTTGCTTTTTTAAATGGTTTTTGAGTTCTTTTCTTCATTTTTATAGTTCAAATGACTTCCTTTTCGTTCACAGTTTTTATGGGTTAAATCAATTTTTATGCAGTTAGATAGCCTTTTTTATTTTGGCATCGAATCGAACCCGACCAAATGTTGATTTATGTTTGAACAAGTGCAACTGGTCCAAAGTTTCTTTTGGTGTCATCTACGACGAAATCCATGCCATTTATTTTTAAAAATTATTTTTGTCATAAATTTTCTTTTGCTAAGATATATTTTGAGTTAATTACTTTTACCTCCCATTTCACTTTTTTTGCAAATTCTATATCAAAAAAATAAGTCAAAGGAATCAAGTTTTTAATTGGTAGACCAACAAATATTTGCCAAGTTACTTTTTATATATCTTTATATCTATTATTTTATTTATATAATTAACAATATACATAATTAAACAGGAGGATCAACTCCTCCTGGAGCAAATTGTCAAGAGATATAGGTCAAAATTCTAACTCAAATTAATAAATCATAATTTTTTCTCTTGAACAAGATGAAGTATTCAAAGAATATTTAACATTTTTTTCTAAATGTAGAAGTACATAAATGTCTTGAATATCTAATTCGAAAGTAAGGAGGAAACAAATGAAGAGTTTAATGATTCACATGTTAGCTACATTCAAGTTGCCGATTTTTTATAGTCTAAACGATCACATACGCACATTTGATATCCAAAAGTGAAGGGAAAGAAAAAAAAATGTTAGTGGAGAGAGAGAGAGAGAGAGAGAGAGAGAGAGAGAGAGAGAGAGAGAGAGAGAGAGAGAGAGAGAGAGAGCTTGGTTGATTCACATTCTTATACTTTTGTTCACATTTTTATACTTTTCTTTGCATACACAATCAAATTATGAAGTGTCGTGTGATTTTGGGTTTAGTTTGAAACCCTGTTCAAATTTGGAGAAGCCTGAACTAATGAAAAGCAAACATATCATCTCAGTTAAATTATGATCTTGGGTTGAATTTTGATCGACTCAATCCGATTTTATGATGAATGTATCAGGTTCTATTTTGAACAACCTAAGTCGGTTCAGAAATGTTTAGTTTCAAACAAAATATAGATCTATGTATAATTTCATGCAATGTACATGTTAAATGATTTTGGTTTATCATACTACCTATATATTAACATATAATTGACTATAATATGATTATAAAAGAATTAAACATCATGAATAGAAAGCATATGTAAGACATATATCAACATCTTAATTTGAATTCAACCGTGAGCTAATTTCTACAATAACCCTTGATTGAGTAGCATGAAACATAGCTTTTCAATTTAGAGGAAACAAGCATCAAATATACTATAATCATGCACATCGAGTTTTTAAAACAGAGTTATTAGCATCTGTTAGAATAACCATATAATACAAAATTTATGCTGAGTAATAGCACAAGGTAAAAACTAGCAACGCTACCCAATTTGTTTGGAAAAGAATTAAGGGGAAGAGAAAGGAAAAAAAAGAAGGGAAAAGATGGAAAAGGCATGCAAGAGAATGAATGAAAATAATTAATCATGACACAAGTAATGGGAATAGATGGGAATGAAAATTTTCATAATAGATTTATTTAAATGATTTTATCCTTAATATGTATATTTATATATTAAGTTTATATGATTAAATATGAAAATAAATTTTAATAATATATTTTTTCTCATTTCTACAACACATTTGTGTTTGAAAGAAAAATAGAATATTGAAAGAAAATCATGAAAAGAGGAGAAGACTTTATCCTCCTTTATTCTTCACTATAAATTCAATCAATTAGAGTAAATCCATTTTCCTTATTTCCCTTACCTTACTTAACTTTCTTTCACCCCTAATCAAACAAACATTGAAAGGAAAGATAACAAATTTCACACATCATCAATTAAGGTTGACATGCAATGGAGATGACATTAGGGGTGAGATTGAGAGAAAAAGGGAGTTGGTTTTGTCTAAGTATGTGATGAAAAGAAGAGAATATGACATTTTAATGCGACTTAATATACAAGGATTCACAACCGCCCTCAAAGAGGGAGCTCGAATCATTTGATTATGTGATTGAGACGGGATGGGTTTGGGCAAATGATATATACTATGATTGACACTTTTTACATCACTAATGAACAATTGAAGAATTCGTCATAGAGAAAAGACAACCCCATTGATGAAAAGTTGAAACTTTTGTCATCGAGAAAAGATAATATCGATGTGGAGACGAAAGACATGCTACGATGACATCTTGTGGAGACTATATTGCATTTTCCCTCCTTTACTAATTGATTACTCTGTTTAGTAACTTCATGTGGCAGATCTCCCCTTTTGGTGCTAGTAGTTCTACCTCATTTATTTGAAAATTTCTATAAATTAGCTAAAGCCACAAGCCATAATGACCACTGGTCAAGTTCTGTTCCATCGTTCTAATGCAAGAAATCATTTGCTCGATTTTGTGTTAAAGTAAGTATTCAAAAAAAGGGGAAAAATGAAAAAGAAAAAAAAAGAAAAAAAGACTTGGGTTCAATGTTGTTTTACTTTTATACGCCAAATGTAAATGTTTGAATTTATCATTCTTACAATGGGTTGCTGCTAGTTGTGTTTGGTTGGCTTCAAAGTTGGAGGAGTGCCCAAGAAAAGCGAAGCATTTTATTATCGTATTCCATTGAACGAAATGCTGGAGAGAAAACTTGCCTACAAAATTTATGAATATGTTCTCTAAGGTCCGATTAATGTTTTTTTTCTTTTGACACATGCTTTCAATTCTTATGCTAAAACTTTGTAGAAATTATTGTTGAACTAATATTGATGTCCATTGGTCTTGATTGAACTAAAATGTGCAAACAATAACTTTGTTGTTCAGTTGATTGTTATTTTCGTGCCAATTGAATTGTCTTATTAGCATATTTCTCATCTAATTTTCTTCTATCTATTTGCTTTTGATTAAAAATATAGGGATTTGAAGAACGATTTGATCACAATGGAGTGTCATTTGATCAAGGAAATGAGCTCATTTGTCATGTTGAACATCCTCATAAATTCATTTCTAAATATGTAGCAACTCTTGGGACTCCACTTTTCAAACTCAAGAAATCATTTGTTCGATTTAGTTTTAAAGTAAGTATTCAAAAAAGGGAAAAAATGAAAAAAAAATAATAAAGAAAAAGAACAAAGACAAGGGTTCATTGTTCTTTAACTTTTATACGCCAAATGTAAATGTTTGAGATTCGTTGTACACTGAGTTGAGCCCCATAATCGTAGTTTTATTCTAGATCCCCGTTAACTATGTTACTCATCCTGACCAATAAATAATAATTTAATTATATATATTAATAATTCATAACTATAATGATTCATAGCTTTCATTTTTTATTTTATTTATTTTAAATATCTATCTTTGTATGATTATATTCTAGATTTAACATAGGTCATCACTGACTTGTTAATAAAAATACATTGATATAGGCGGACAAGGTACATAAATAATAACACGTGGCATAATCATGTTCGTGCAAAGCACAAAATAGCACGGAATTAATCATCATAGAAAACAAGACTACAATTATAATTGTAACTTTATAATTTATAAATATTACGATGAAATAAACAATAACAAGCGTATATGAAATTATACTCTCACTTTTGGAGTGAATTGCATTTCACAAATTCTTGAACCTAAGTTTGATGAGCCGTGAACTCTATTTCCTGAGGTTTGAACACACCATCACATCGTCTAATTGTGCGGATCACTAATTATGATTGACAAAAATGTTTTCGAAAGTGGACATGGGCTATAGTGGCTTCAAGACGGATTGTGCACGCACAAAACGCACAAAACATGAATCACATTCAAAAGAGAAACTGGCCATGCCACCCAATAAACACTAACATCGATGAACTTGATAGATAACGAACATGTCAAGTGAAACATGAGCCCTGTTGTTGCAAATCCGAGTCCGATTTCGTAGCACGCGCAAAGAGGAATTTTTAGCTGCAATTTAAATTCTATTTTTCTAGATTTCTAGTATATTCGATCCTAAACTCATATCATGAGCATAGTCCAATATATTGGACAATAGAAGGTGAATTTATATTGATGATATCATCTATATATGAATTCCTTGCATGCATTAAAAATGAAACAAACAAATAAAAGAGTTTTTTCCTCTAACCTCCTCTTAAATATGAATTTTTTTTGCGTCTATCAATGACTTTTTAATATTCTGTGAACCTTCCCTAAACTATGCTATTTTTTCATTTAGGTTCATCTATCAATATCTGTTAATTTTTTTATGTATTTTTTGAATTATAAAATGATCAAAACATCCTCGCGAAATTCAAATAAGTGTGCTTAAAATAATACATAATACCCCCTTGATGTAAAACACACTTATCTTAAAATAATACATAATACCTCATGAACTAATATGTATTAATTTAATCACACTTATCTTAACTTCTCAAGGATATTTTGATCATTTTATGTTTTAAAAAATAAAAAAATAACGAAAAAAGTACCAAACATTGATGGATGGACCTAAGTGAAAAAATGACATAATCCAAGGAAGATTCACAGAATATTTAAAAGTCATTGACAGATACAAAATAAATTCATAATTTAGAGAAGGTTAGAAGGAAAAGTTCATAATTAATTTTTCTTCTTTTTCTTCTTTCCATGCTCTTGCCTTGACACGCCTGTTGATGGCTTGGTATGTGCACGCATGAGATGGCTCAAAGCAATCTTCTCAAGGCCGGATCTGACCGTCTCAAAACAATCTATTACAAATTTAAAAATCGGACTTGTAATCATATGGGACTTGCAATCATATTGGACTGAACAAATTCAACAATCTTGTGTACAACTTTTTGTTTTATCATTCCCAAAATTGGTATGATCTAATGACAATTAATTGAAGCACTTACAAAATGCATAGTATGTCATGCTATTGTGTGTGACATCCAAATTGTGTTTTATCTTTTTTTGTATGCTTAAAACGAACTGTGTATGTGAGTACTTTTGTGTGAAATTAATTTTCTTCCTTTTTCCTATGCTTGTATGTTATTAGCGATTTTGATCAATGAATTTTGCCATGTAGCACTTAGGGAATTTTTCTCTATACTACATTTAGTGATCATTGTTCCACAGGAATCTATCTTCAAAACATCCACATTGTGTTAGTCATACATTGTGTATGTGAGTATTTATATTCATAAGCTATTTCACACTTAAAAATTCTCAATCTTTCATAGCTTAACTAGGTGCTCTCTCAGAATTCTAGACTGAGTGCATGTTAATAAATAATTCATAACTTCTTAATACTAAGTGCAAATCTCATGATTCTAAATAAATTAGAAACTAGACTTATTAAGATTTCCAACTCCAAAATATTATTAGCTAATTTCAAGTGATCATCATAAAATTCAAGGCAATCTTATCTAGAATTTATGTTCTCACATACTGTGTGTCACTAAAAGATTAATTTATATGTTTCTACATATTTGCCTATTTAACTATATCATAATTTTCATGAAAATTAGACTTTATTATTATGTATAAATATAAATTTGAGAATTTAACTCATTGTATAACTTCATAACAAAAATAGTCAATTCAGGTCGTGATCTGACAATGTCCTGAAACCTGACAAAAAAATTACTATGAAATGAAAAATTTATTTCTCCACATCTACACATTCAAAATTGGATAATTTCACTTCTCATCGAATCCTTATGAAGTCTAATTAAACATTTCTAAGTTTCAAATTCTATTTCTTTTTATCCTAATCATGCTTTAATTTACAAGTTGGATCTATCTTTGACTTGGGACAGAGTGAGTGACCTACTGTGTTGGGTTCATAACTTCCTCTACATAAGTCTTTTTTATATGATTCTTGTGGTCATGGAAATCTAACTTCGAGAGGATGAACCATGAAAAAAAAAATAGATTTATGAAGAAAGAACCAGAAATACATCATCATATGAGGTTGAAGGTCAAGTTCAGATCCATAGATCCACCTTAACCTAGCAAACTTCTAGATTTCTTTAGGTTGTTTGGCTATGGATTTGATCTTGGAAAGTTTTAGGCTTGCAGAGGATAATAATAAAAGATTTATATATTTTTTTCAAAATTTTAACACATCATATGACGGTTTAGAAAAATCGAGCTGTCTGCTTTAGCTGCTTGAAACTCTATTGGTTGAAATAAAGGTCTAATCATATTATTTTATTAAAAATTAGTTTTAAACCTTTAATTAACCTTAGTGAATAGTATTTAAACATGTTCATTATAATATTTACAAATATTCAAAATTTATTCCTAATAATCTTATATAATTTTTTTATAATACTTATCGATATTTTAATTATCATTATGCTTGAATCCAAAAGCTAATTGTTACATGCAACCATGACTATATAAGTATTTAAAAGAACTTAATATGCTAATTAAAAGTATGATTATATTAAAATGATGTTTGTAAAGTATGTCTGTGACAGTGGAAATACACTTCATCATCAACGATAACATTGTAGGAAAGTTGACGATGTGTCATTCGACATTGAGTAATGCCTGTAGACGTTTAATGCAAGTAAAAGGAAGAAAGTATGTCTTCACTCAAAAGAAATAGAGGAGCCGATCTAGTTGTAAAATAGCAACATGACGGCAATGTGCCGATCGATCTTGACAACGCAGCAGCCATCATGATGTGGATAGTCCGACTTGGTTGAAAAGAAGCCGAAGGGAACACAACAGTCTTCGCGATGAAGAGCAAGCATATGAGGCGACGTTGCAGTCAGGACGATGAAGCAAGAAGAGGCAACGAGTGATGTGGTAGCCATCAGGAGAGAGAAAGTTAGAGTTGAAATGGAATAGGTTCCCCCTTAGATAGAAAAGATATAGACCGTTCAAAAGAATGGACGTCCAATAATTTTCATACAAACATTTAAAATGTTCGAAGAAAAAGTATAAAAAAGCAAACTGTTGGATGCCATTATGACAGTGTTACTAGGCGTTAAGCAATCTCCTTAGCAGCTTTGCTAAGGAAGGACTCTTTACCCATGTTACAAATATCTTTTACTTCTTTTCAAAAGTTATTTTTTTTTTAATTTAAAACCACCAATTAATAAAGTAGAGATAAAATGATAGATTTTGAACAAATTGATAATTCTAAGAATTAAAATTCTATTTGTAAATGAAGCAAATAAAATTTAGAATAGTATTTAGAGGTTCAAATATTATTTTTGAATTTAAAAATTCTGAATAAAATATTGAATGTTTTACTAATTTTTAACGACTAAAAGTTTGAGGTTTATATTTTTTTCAATCTTATTTTTATTAAAATTTGTTATTTTTTCTATCAATTTATCTTAACATTTTCTCATTTTTTTGTTATCATCATTCAACTATTTTTTATATTCATATTTAATTAATTACATAATTATTAATTATGGATAAGAAAGTTAGTTTAAGAATTAATATTTTAATGCCATGCATATATTTATATTGTGAATAAAAAATATTAGTTGTGAAAATTTTTCGTTTGATATGAGACATATGATTTATTTATCATGTTATAGTAGAATTTATATATTGTTTAAATTAAATAATTTATTATAGATTCAATTATTTTATTTTATATTAATAAATTTATCAAATTCTTATTTATTAAAGTGCCGTCCACTTGTTAAATCACTAATAATGACACATAATTCATCGGCCTATCATGGGATACACCGCGACTGCTCAATTATGTTAAGTAAAATTGATTCTCATGAACTAATTTTTGCATGCGATGGATTATTAGTTGATAATTTAAGATCGACGATGCCATTCAACGGACCATGTAGTGTGACATTTATTATTTTGGGGGATTTAACATAATAAATATGAGTTCGGGACCTTCGGGTGTCTAATCGTCGGATGAATAAAATGGTATAAAATGTTACAATCGGTCGTCTTTTATTTAACTTTTGACACAAGTAATAAATTACCGTAAAAATTAAACTCAATTGCTAAGAAAAATACCATCACCGAAAAAAAAAAATTGCTAAGAAAAATACCAACTAGGTTTGGGCTACGCCAGGTACGGGCCCTAATTTATTACTGGCCCATTGGGTCTCATGCGCATCATTCTCCGCTTCCTTCGTATTGCTTGTTACTAACTACTCATGG
This sequence comes from Pontederia crassipes, assembly GCA_030549335.1. Lineage (NCBI taxonomy): Eukaryota > Viridiplantae > Streptophyta > Magnoliopsida > Commelinales > Pontederiaceae > Pontederia > Pontederia crassipes. Next base: position 11,502,805 of record CM060188.1, on the reverse strand, counting down.
GCCGTCGTGGCAATCGGGCTTCGTCCGGTTCTCGCCGGAGGTTCTCATCGTCGTCGTCACCGGCGCTTCTTGCGCCCAAATATCCTTTTTGAGTTTTTATCCTTTTTTTTTCTTTGTCGTGTTTGTTCATCTTTCGTCCTTTTTCTGGGTGGGCCGGTGAGTCCTTTCTCGAGGCAATCGGCCTTTAGTTCTACGTTTATTTTCATTCATCTTTCCTCTGAAATCTCACTAGAAAGGTTGCCCCTTTTGGAATTTGATGTTTCATTGTGACTGTAATCTGAGCATGACGTATTATGATTTCGCGTACATATTCAGGAGTTCTCCTTTAATATGATTAACGTTAGGTTAAATTGACAGTCTGATTAGCGAATTCGAAGAAACCTGGTGTGGACATAAAATTTAACTTCTCAATTTTCTATTTCTCTCTTCCACATTGCAGGTGAAACTCCGAATGTAGTCCATGATCATGATCCCACGATTACTTTAATTGGACCAGGACATCCTACAGATTTGACCTCTGATAAGAATGTCCTCTGCCGGTATGATCTGTGAGCTTTCTATCCATTTTTCCTTTACTCAAGTCTGTATCTATGTTCACATGCCTTAGCGCTGGTTGTTTGTTCTCATCTTTGCTCGCTAGCTAAGGTCACATTACCTGACTGTTCAACTTATATGTTCGTTCTTTTTTAATCCTACGGTTATCTCTGCTTAACACTCTTGAATTATGATTTATTTTAAGAAATTTCACTTTGTCCCATCATTAGGTTTTGTGTTAAATTCAATTTATCCTATTAAACTTTTTTATTCAAATGACAATGAAGGTAAAGAATGTAATTTTGAGTAAGTAAAATAAAAGTTAACAGAAAAGTTGACAATGTGATGAAGTGGATAAGTTTTAATAAAATTTAAAGTGCGTATTTTGATAGTTTCGTGGCAAAGTGCAAAGATTTTTCTTAGTTCAAGTAAGGATGAGTGGAAAAAAATTGTATTAGACAACATAAAGAAATGGCGTGTCAAAGGATCCCATGATATGTTAACCAATGATGGTTAGCTCAACTGATTAGCGGAGTTGAGTCACAAGTGGTCGAGGGTGCTAATAACACTAGGTTCGATCCTTGGAGTCCCCATCTTGCCTAGGGAATAAATCATTATCGCTCTATCTTTTCAGTTCCGGATTAATCAAGTGCTAGTAGCCCTAAACATCAAAGGCCTCCCGTAGATTCGAGACGCACACACACAAAAAAAATGAGTTCCATGATAGGCCAGGAACAACTTATGTGGGGGTTGTATTAGACAATGGTGGTAAAGGTCATTTTTTTGTACCCACATTACCACATCTTTCTATGCCATGTGCCAAGTTAATACCTTGTAGTCAAGGAAAAATTACACCAAATGCCTCCAACTTTAAGATTTGCTCAGCGATACCCTCCAACTTCACTTTGTAACACAAATGCCCTTCATCTTTTAACGCGTTTCACCCGATACCCTCTTTACCTAAGATAGTCGGTTTCTCGATTTTTCATCGACGTGGCGTCCACGTGAGCATCTCCTCTCTCCTCCACGTAAATAGTCGTCCGACGTGGCATGCTCCGACGTGGCGCATAAAATTACACCAAATGCCCTCCAACTTTAAGGTTTGCTCAGCGATACCCTCCAACTTCACTTTGTAACACAAATGCCCTTCATCTTTTAACTCGTTTCACCTGATGCCCTCTTTACCATGGACAGGCTGTCTCTCGGTTTCCTGTCGACATGGCGTCCACGTGGTCATCTCCTCTCTCCTCCACACAAATAGTTGTCCGAAGTGGCATGCTCTGACGTGGCACCACATATTAAACCATCTTACTTACCGTAAGTTGACCCACTCACTGTTAAATTATTTTCTTATTTCTTCCTTTGCCGTCGTTCGCATGAAACCTCCTTCGTCGTTTGCTCTCCTTCGCCGTTCGCTATTCTTCGTCGTTCGCCTCCTTCATCATTCACTGTTCGTGTTCATCGGCCGCCGTCTTCGCCCAAGCGTTCGATAAGAGAGCTTAGGCGAACGCGAATGGACAACGACGCTTGGGCGAAGACAGCAGTCGACGAACGCGAAAGGTGAACGACGAAGGAGAGCGAACGGCGAAGGAGGTTTCACGTGAACGACGGCAAAGGGGAAAATAAGAAAATAATTTAACAGTGAGTGGTCAACTTTCGGTAAGTAAGAGGGTTTAATCGGACGACTATTTGCGTGGAGGAGAGAGGAGATGGCAACATGGACGCCACATCGACGAAAAATCGAAAAATCGGCTGTCCCAGGTAAAGAGGGCATCGGGTGAAACACGTTAAAAGATGAAGGACATTTGTGTTACAAAGTGAAGTTGGAGGGTATCGCTGAGCAAACCTTAAAGTTGGAGGGCATTGTGTGTAATTTTATGTGGTGCCATGTCGGAGCATGCATCCAATCATCCCTCTGACCATTGCTAGGAAAAGTTTGGATATCCTGCTGATCACCCAAAGATTCATGCTGCCACTACTAATGAGTCGGATATTCTAATATCAAAAAAAGAATATGATCGCCTTCGTTCTTTGTCTATTACTGAATCTGCATATCCGTCAACTGGTGCTGCTGGTGCTGCTATAATGCATCATTCAGGTACTCTTGCTTTCTCTACTAGTTCTCAATCTGACTGGATTGCCGATTCGAGTGCCTTCTCACACATAACAGGTGATGCCTCTTTCTTCTCATCCCTCAAATCTCTATTGAAACCACTTAATGCCAAAGTTGCCGATGGTTCTCTCTCCGGTCACTGCCCTTGGCACAGTTTCTGTTAATTGTGACCTCTCCCTTGATAATGTTATGTATGCTCCAAAGTTTGCTCTAAGCCTTCTTTCGATCAGCCAGCTAACAAAGTCCTTAGATTGTGGAGCACTTTTTTATGACTCTTTTTTTGTTCTGCAGGATCTCCAAACGATGAGACAGATTGGTGGAGGATTTGAACGTGATGGACTCTATTATCTCCAGCCATCTATCAAAAGTCCCACAGCCTACATTACTAGCATTTCCTTACAACTCCATCGCCGCCTAGGTCTTCCCAGTTTGATTGTTCTTCGTCGACAATTTCCTAACATTTCAAGTACTGAGGTTCTTGAGTGTGAGGCTTTTTTTTTTAGCAGAAAAAGGATGACCAACAGAGTTGTGGTTGTCATCCAGCAATGTATATATATGAAAGTATGAGAAGATGTACAGGTGAGAGCTTTGAGTGTGAGGCTTGTCAAATAGGACAGCATCATCGTATTGTTTTTCCACCTTGTCTTGACAAACGAGAAGAAAGTCCATTTTCACTATTGCATGCTGATTTGTGGGGTCCTTGTCGAGTTTTCAACAATAGGCATTTCAAATATTTCTTGGTTTTAGTAGATGATTTTTCTAGAGTCACTTGGGTTTATATGTTGCAAAATAAGACAGAAACTCTTCGAATTATTCGAAATTTTTTTACAGAAATAAAAACCTAGTTCTCTACCTCTATTAAAATTTTTCGCAACGACAATGGACTTGAGTTTGCAAATTTTGATCTTTCATCATTTTTTAAATCTGTTGGTGTAATTCATCAAACTTCTTGTGTAAAAACATCTCAGCAAAATGGCGTTGCTGAACGAAAACTTCGCCACTTGCTGGATGTGGCTCACACCCTCATCTTCCATATGAAAGTACCCTCCACCTATTGGTCAGATGCCGTTCTCACTGCGGGTTATCTCATTAATCGAGTTTCATCGTCGGTTCTCAATGGACAAATTCCATTCCATCTCCTTTTCCCAGGAAAGTCTTTATTTCCTGTCCCTCCTCGTGTTTTCGGATGTCAATATTTTGTTCACCTCTTTCACACTGATAAGTTAGCTCCTCGAGCAATCAAGTGCATCTTTTTAGGGTACTCGCGAACTCAAAAAGGTTATAGGTGCTATGATCTTACTTCTCGCAGGTCCTATGTTAGTGCTGATGATACCTTTTTTGAAGACAAATCTTACTTTTCGGACCCTGTGGATAACCATGAGAGTCATCTAATTCCAATTCCTGACCCATCATAGGATCTACCGCCACAACAGCGACAATCTCCTCCTCCATCGCGCCCCTGAGAGTTTATAGCCGCCGACATACTCATCAACCTCCACAACCTCCATCGGACCTTGATGATGAACCACTCTCCACGATTCCATCACGTGATCCTCCAAACAATCCTGACTTGTTGGAAGGAGATCCTCCTCAGGTAACTCATGACCTTGATGTTCCTATTGCATATCGCAAGGGCACTAGCTCTTGTGTGAAATATCCTCTATCTAATTTTATGACTTTTGATCATTTGTCTCCTGCTGCCAAAGTTTTTTCAGCTTCTCTTGATAGTCTTTTTATTCCCCGCAACCATTCTGAGGCATTCCACCATTCGTGCTAGAAAACTGCTATGAATGAGGAGATGTTCGCTCTGCAATCTAGAGAGACTTGGGAACTTGTAGACCTCCCAACTGATGCAACAGTAGTTGGTTGTCGGTGGGTGTTCACCCTTAAGTATCTTTCTGATGGGACGGTTGATCGTTACAAGGCTCGTTTAGTAGCCAAAGGTTACATCCAGACTTATGAACTAGATTATTTTGAAACTTTCTCACCAGTTGCTTGCCTTAATTCGGTTCGAATTTTACTTTATGTTGCTGTCAACTCTGGGTGGTAAGTTTACTAGCTTGATGTTAAAAATGCTTTCTTATACGGTGATTTACTAAAGAAGTTTACATGGAACAACCGCCTGGGTATATTACTCGGCGGGAGTGTTCAAAGGTTTGCAAGTTGAAGAAAGCAATGACTCAAACAAAGTCCAAGAGCATGGTTTGAAAAATTCAGCAGAGCTATTGAAGAATATGACTTTGGTTGATCCTCTTCAGACCATTCAGCATTCTCTTTACATACTTTTAAAGGTTCAGTCATCCTCATAGTTTATGTTGATGACATTTTAATATCTGGTAGTGACACTGACGGTATTTTGGCAGCAAAGAAGTTTCTGCAATATCAGTTTGTGACCAAAGATCTTGGTCTAATAAAATACTTCTTAGGCATTGAGGTAAATACTTCTTAGGCATTGAAATACATCTTTACCAAAGCACTTTTCAAGAAGAAACTCCTGGTTATATGTTCCAAGCTGAGCCTAAATGATATTTACGCTCCATCTTGAGGGGGAGTGTTGTGATATGATTTGCATATCTCTTCATATCTTTTCATATCTTCGCATATCTTTGTAATATTAGTTAGGATTAGTATCCCAGATTTCTTGGAATAGTATTTCAGATATTTTGGGATAATATCCCTAATTTTCTGGAGTAATATTCTCCCTTCTTGTATTGCATACTTTGATTATAAATAAGTGGCACTAGTGTTTAGTCAATTAATAAGAGAAAACATCTTTCTCAACAGTTTTCTCTCCCTCTTTTTTTTACTTGTACTATGTTAGCATTAAAACCTTGCCTTTAATTTCACCTCTTTTTATTATATATTTAGAATTTTTTATTATATATCTAATATTATATATAGAAATATTCTTATTATATATCTAATTATCATAATATCATATACCATATTATTTTTTATTAGTCCACATTTTAGGTAAAAAATGTGACCGATATTTTTCATATATTATAATACTAAATTTTAGGGCAAAAAATGTGACTGGTTTTTTATTTTTTAATTTTCCTAATTTAGTAATTATTAATTATTATAATATTATATATTTAAGGGTTGCTTCCTTAAACCTCCTCTAAACTATCGCGTTTTTCTGCATATGACCGTAAACTATGGATTCAACAAATGTAGTCTCTACATTTAATCACAATTGTCAATTAAATCCTTCTATCTGATTTTGTTAAGCATTTTATTATTTCATTTCTTTATTTATGAAAGACTAAAGTGCCCCTCCCTCTTACTCACTTAAGTGCCCTACCGTGTTCGGCGAGAGGGCGCTGGCAGGGCCTGCCAATTTGCCACGTTCCCGGTGGCCACGAAGTACGCATTTGTCCCCCGGCCTGCGGATTCTCCGAATCTGCACAGGGCCTCACCAGTCGCCACACAGGCTGACGGAGGGCCTCCATCAGGGCTCTGCCGCCGTGCCCACTGATGCAACAACACGAAAAGCGTAGGAAAAGGGGATGTGACCATGAAGAGGTATGGCTGGTTTTGAGCTGCCCTTAGACCGATGATCTCTTTCGGTAGCAGACACCGAGATAGGCTAGGCTGGGAAACCTTATTCGATACGATAGGACAGCCGCTATCTTGGGATAAAGGAAATCTCAATTCAAATCTTTCTATTTGATCTTCCAAAAAAAAAATCTTTCTATTTGACCTCGGAACTTAGGAATGGTAGAACAGTTTCTTCTATTGGTCCAGAACCAGAAGGAATGAAGTGATCTGATCCCCGGAGCTGGAGAAACTTCTTATATTATACCGTTCGTGCCACTCCTCTTCCTGTCTCGAAAGAAAAAGAATTAGCCCTGCTTGCAAGAGCGGTTACGGGACAGCTTGATAGCATAGTGTATGACCACATGCGCACCAAGGGTAGCAGCACGCTGGCGTGGGTTTTGTTGAGCAACCTGATGGTCTTCGGTAACCTCGACAATAGAGACGGTGACATAGAGAAAAAAGATGGGGGGCGAACGAAAGAGATGTGCGGCTCGGCAATATGAGCAGGTTTCCCAGGCGAAACTTTCTCGACAACCTCCCGAAGACCCCGAAGGAGCTGAGCATGGAGGCCAACACGAGTAAGAAGACAGCAAGAGAACTGAACATGGAGATTGATGCGAGGAACTCGGCCACCGACCAAGGCAATATCGATACTTTCAATCTTCAGTGGGTAAATCACATACTGTGATTGAGAAGCCAAAATTAAAAAAAACAAAACAGCAGAAGATGTCAACAAAACAAACTCTAAATGAAAAGGGGGTGGGGGAAATCAGTGGCGAGGTGGGAAAAGACTTGGTCCATCTGTTTTGATGGGCCACCCTCCCTCCATAATGGCTCATCCAACTCCGCCTTCGATCCCACATCCTTCACCACGCTGCCACCACCCATCCTTCTTCCGTACGATGAGGAGAAATGAAGAGAAGGAGAGTTTTGTGCAAGTTTTTTTTGTTTCTCTGTTTCTTTGTTGATTTTTTATCCTTGTGGAAGCCAAAAAAGAAATTGAGATGAAAAATTGAAAAGAACTTGAGAAGGAGGTTAGTCTTTTCATAAATAGAAAAAAATGAAAATAATAGAAAACTCAACAGAAATGGAAGGACTTAAGTGATAATTGCTATTCAATTTAAGGACTTCATTTGTTGAATTTATAGTTCAGGGTCATATGTGAAAAAAGGATATAATTCATGAGAGATTTAAGGAAATAACTCTATATTTAATCCACAAAAAAGAAAAGTGGACGGCCCAATCCGGCACCACTCGGCCTGACCAACCCTGCCGAGCCGTACCCAAACCGTGCCACGTCGGCCCAAGTGCTTTTCGGCACGACCCGACATAGCACGATTCTCTGCCCCAACAGAACCTAGTTTGACCGCATAGGCATATGGCCCAACAGGATCGGGAAGTTTATCATTAGATAACTCCTTTACGAAACTACTGTCCTTATTTATTTACTGTTTTATTCTAATTTTTCTAATTATTTTAATTTTTTAGTGATGACTGTGATTGAAACTTTTGAAAAGTTGAATGACCATGTTTGAAAATTTTAAAAAATTGAATGACCATATAGATACAAAATTAAGTTTTAGTGGATGAGAGAAAAAATGTTGACATGATATTTTTTAATTTTTTTAAAATCTGACATGGAGGAGAGAGAAAATATTGACATTGTGTCATGTAAACATCTATGTCAGCGATCCATCGGTACATGAATGGTAGGTGGTTGCGATGATCGCAACTAAAAAATTTCTAAAGTTCTTCGTCTGTGATGTTACAAAGTGAAGTTGAGTGACTATATTGAGAATACCTCATGATTTTTTTTGAGGAGAAAAAGGATGATATACCACTTTGGTTGTCATCCGTGTATATATAGATCACTATGAAGGAGAATCATGTACTCTCCAGTGGAGTGGCAGAAATGAAACGTACAAAAGGAGCAGAGTACTATCCAAAACCCCAATCCTGTAGTAAAGACAAAATGTGGTGCACAATACAATCAATCTGACATCTCGCGACAAAAAATAACCTAGTTGCGCTGAAGCCAAATGGCCCACGCACCGGCCAAAAAGGTCGCCATGGAGGCTCTCCATCCCTGTCTCTGCCCAGTCTCTGCATGGCCTGCCATATCAGCAATACCCGTCTAGGACCACACCTCCCGGGACACCCTACATCCAAAAAATAGATGAGAAACATCCTCCTTCATCACCCTGCTTAAAGCAAAGGGTGTGCCGCCCATCTCGCCCTGAATGCTCTGGTGAGGATTTGCTCGCACCGAAGAAGCTATCTTGACTTTCAACGGGACACGTGAACGCCAAATAAGTCTACAATCTGCGGTGAGGTCATTTGAAACAGAGATATCCAGGAGAAGGAAGAGATAGAGGCTCCGCGCTGAGAAAGAGTCCGACATCCAAACCCAACCATCCGTCCGAGACGGGTCCGACAAAGTGCTGATCTGAAAATGGAGAGTTGAAAAGAGGGGTCCAAGAACCCTGCCAGGGCCGCCCCTCTCCGACCAGGACTCAGCCACAGTGGGTGTGCAGCCAGAGTCCGTAAACAGGGAAAGGAAACAGCAAGCGGGCCCCCAGGTAACCAATCATGCTGCCAAAAGGAGAAAGCCTCATTGGATCCAAGTGATGGGCTCATAAAGGAGCGCACCCTGAGGAGTATAACCATCACTCCCCTCCATAATGAGGATGTACCATGCGGTAGGATAAGCCTAGTGTCCCGTGATAGATCGCTATTGTAGCATGTGAAGAAAACCTCCCACCATAGCCCATCCTCGGGCTCCATAATCCGACCCACCCACCGGGCGAGGAGCCCCCAGTTTGTGGTGCAAAGGTTTCCGACACTCGAATCACCTTGTGATATGGGTCTGCATATACAACTCCATGCGACCAAGTGAACATGATGAACAGAAATCTGCGCCGCAAAGAATCAATCTGTGCCAATACCTGGGTGATGACCGTCGTTAAAGTTTACTCCTTAAATAGGATGATGTCTTCCTGAGATGCATAATGCATGTTTTAGCAAATTGTAACTTGTACATGGTTATAGATTATGGGAAATATAATGATGGCTCGTTACTCATAAAAATGATGATGGCCTTTTCACAGTTTTGCATTGTTGCACATTAATCTTCTTCTTTTGACTATTAATTACTGTAAAGTATGATGCCTTTCCTACATGCAGAATGCATGCTTGGGGTACTTTGTAATTTACGTGCACTAAACTTGTATCATATATCCTCCTTGCTATATTCACAAAAAATGAAGCTTTAATATAAGGAAATTCTTGTTAAATATGTAACATTGTAGCATTATCATGGAATCTCATGCCATTGTGCAGGACATTGATACTACTTTTGTTGCCAAATCGTATTTTGTCCCACATCAACCAGAAACTGAGTTTTAGCCAGCATTATCATGGAATCTCATGCCATTGCGTGGCAACAATGTCCTGCACAATGGCATGAGATTCCATGATAATGCTACAATGTTCCATAGGCATGCCCTGAGACAGCGGGAGAAGGCGGTTGGACAGACTCAGGAATGCCCTGAGATCATATAGAAGATCTTTTCGGACCCAGCTCCATAGGCATGGATTGGAGGCGCTGTCAGCCATTTCATCCATTGACAGGATGGAGGAGACCTGGGCACTGATAACAAATGAGACTGTAGAAAGGAGAAAACACCAGGTCATTGCGAATAGTGAAGATCTCAAACTGGAATTAATGTGGAGACAATGATCTAGGCGGCTTTGGCTCAAAGAGGCAACGCTAACTCGAAGTTTCTTTCACCAGGTGGCATGTGGAAGGACTAATCTGATCACCAGCTTGAGGTTTGGGGGAGGTGCACTTTGTGACCACGGGCAGATTGCCCAGGCTACTTCTGATTTTTTTCAGGACTTGGGTGAAGCATAGAGAAGAAGGAAGTCAGTGGCACTGGAAGGGCAGGCACATCCCTTACATTTCTGAGGAATAAAACAATAATTTGACTTTACCATTTTTGGAGGACGAGGTTCTTGCCGCTCTCAAGGAGCTCAAGACGGAGAGATTACCTGAACCGGATGGCTTCTCGATTCTTTTCTTTAGGAAGTTTTGGACCATGGTTAAGGAGGATGTCTTGGCTGTGTTCAATGAATTCCATGGCAGCAATCAAGGTTTTGACAAGCTGAATCGTTTCTTATTGTTTCTCATTCCGAAGCATTCTTCACCGGAGGAGTTAAAGGATTACCATCCCATTGCGCTCTCAAATGCTATTTATCTCGATCTCTGAGGTTCTGGGCAACAGACTTCTAGAGGTGGTTGACAGTATCATTTCGTCAGTTCAGTTTTCTTGTGTGGACGATCCATCACGGACAGTTATATCATGGCTTCCAAAATTCTCTCCTATTGTACGATGACGTAGGGTTTTCAGGTGGAAGGTTGATTTTGCGAAGGCGTATGATTCTCTTGATTGGGATTTCCTTTGACCGTCTTTGCGTAAGAGAGGATTTTTGGAACTTTGGATTTGTTGGATGAAGAGGTGTATCAATCCTCTATCTTTTTGAATGGAAAGCTGACGGAGGGCTTGATTCAACCCCAAAGGGGACTTCGCCAGAGCTGTCCGCTGGCCCCCTTTCTCTTTGCATTGGCTAGCATCTCTTTTGCTATATTATTAGTGAAAATCCTTGGCATGAAGGAGGCTGAGGCAGTCATGCTGGTTGGTTTGGCCGAGTCGATTCTTCTTACAACATTATTATTTGAGGGAAGACAGGTACGTAATGTTGTAATGTCTCAAACTCGTATATTATTATATTGAAATCCTTGTCACGAAGGAGGCTGGGACAGTCATGTTGGTTGGTGGTAGAAGCTCCTTGAGCCATCACGTATCTGCCACCCCATGTGTTGTGTTACTTGATCCGACTTTTTGCATATGCTCCTCCTTAGCAATGATGCATTTCATTTTGCTTGAGGGCCAGAGGAGAGGAGATGTCTCCATATTTGTGCGAAAGCACTTTGAGTCCATAGATTGCAATCCTGCATTTGCAATTTCTAACATATCTTTTCTTGGATATCCATCAGGAATATTACCATCAGATTATTTTAGGATCAAAGAGAAAGAACATAACAATAAGTGGTGGCTCCATAGATTGAATAGCACTCGTCGAACTACCTGAAATGTAATTCTGCTAACCAGGTGCACTAACCAACATTAGTTAATATACAACATATCTATGCTATATATGCAACATTGAAAATCATTAGATTCCTCAAACCCAGACCTTCGACATCTAGGGGTTGCAAGATCGACGACCAGCAAACCATGTGCAGTTTTCGACTATCGGTGTCATGGTTCCAGAGAAAGTTGAGGCAGGCCTTGTCCACTTCGTCAAGTATGCCACCAGGGATTATAGCCAATTGCAGTGCATATTGCGAGTGTGGCAATTGCTGACTTTATTAGGGTGAGGCGTTCAGCCATGAATAGATTGCCACCAGCCCAACCTGATAACCTTGACTTGATCTTTTCCACAATGTCTCAATAAATGCGCTTCATGGTTCGTCCCCTGAACGGAACTACCAAATAGTGCCCCGGGGTCCTTTGTTTCCTTAAACCCACACTTGTAAGCAACATTCCTGCATGTGGCAGAGGAGCAATTATTAGAGAAATAGATGGCTGACTTCAGAGCATTTACCATGAGGCTCAGTGCTAAAGAAAATAGGGTGTGTGTCCAACACCAGTTGTGCTTGTTGTTCAGTGTGCCGAGATTTCCTAGATTGTTTGCGATCGCTCATGACAGGGATAGCACCATTGCCGAGGTTTGGTGCTATCCAGGAGACTCGGCACACAGCTTCTGGTCTCCACATCAAGGTTGTTAAAAACTAGTTTTAGTACTTAAAGCGAATTTACGTTTTTAGGGTAAAAAACGAGTCAACTCGTGTTAGAAACGTAAAGTGGGGTAAAATCGGGCTTAAATGCGTTTTAATTCGGTAAAAATGGATGAAAATGTTCAATCAAACGATTACATTGCAGAGTCACCGTTTTCAGTCACATGTATATCATCTTCTCACATGTAAAACAGGAAAGTGGATGCTGTAAATCTTGAGATTCCAAGTTCGAAACTGGACATCAACATGTTTTTTCTACATTTGATATTTTTCACTCTATTGTAATGATACTAAATTTATTGAAATATTATAATAAATTAAAATTAAGTTAAATAAAATGAATAAAATATATAATTTATTATAACTAATTTCAATGATTTTTTTATTATTTTATTCCTTGGACCATAATATTTAAATAAACCTTAAATAGCCAAAACAAGTTTTTTCCATTTGTTATTTTTCACAAATATTTTGTAATCATACTAAATTTATTTAAAATATTATAATAAATTAAAATTAAGATAGAGAAAATCGATAAAATATATAATTTGTTATAAGTGATTTCAATATATTTTGTTTATTATTTTATTCCTTCGACCATAATATTTAAATCAAAATTAAATCATATGATGAAAATATGGTATAGTGGTTCGAAACTGGACATCAACACGTTTGTTCTACACTTGATATTTTTCACTATTGTAATGATACTAAATTTATTGAAATACAACAACAACAACAAAGCCTTATCCCACTAGGTGGGGTCGGCTACATGGATCATACGACGCCATTCCGCTCTATTAGTAACCAAACCTTTCGGTATATTATTCACCAATAGGTCTTGCTCTATTAGTTCGCCAAGTGTCCGCCTTGGCCTCCCTCTCCCTCTTTTAATCGGACTCCAGATTATTTGATCTACTCTTCTTACTGGCGCATCTAATGGTCTTCTCTGAACATGACCAAACCATCTCAAACGATTCTCTACCATTTTCTCACTAATAGGAGCCACTCCGACTCGTTCACGTATATGGTCATTCCTAATCTTATCTAATCTTGTATGACCACACATCCATCTCAACATCCTCATTTCGGCTACCCCCACTTTACGTTCATGTTGTCCCTTCATAGCCCAACATTCACTACCATATAACACTGCTGGCCTTATAGCAGTACGATAGAATTTTCCTTTAACTTTATTGGGTACTTTTCTATCACAAAGAACTCCAGTGGCTTTCCTCCACTTACACCAACCAGCTTGAATTCTATGATTAACATCGTCATCAATCTCACCATCTTGTCTTACAATTGATCCTAAATATTTAAACTTTGTCACTTGAGGAATTATATCCTCCCCTAACCTAACTTTCAAATCGTCTCTAAGTTGTTTATTTGTGAAATTGCTATGCATATATTCTGTTTTATTCCTACTTAAACGAAAACCCTTTGACTCCAACGTATTTCTCCATATTTCCAATTTTGTATTAATCTCTTCTCTTGAATCCGCTAAAAGTACTATATCATCCGCAAATAGCATGCACTTAGGTACCTCCTCTGTGATACTCTCAGTTATAGCATCGATAACTAAGTTAAATAGATACGGGCTTAAAGCTGATCCTTGATGTAGGCCAATTCCTATAGGAAATTCATTTGTCTCACCTCCGGGTGTCCTAACCCTAGTCAATGCCTCATCGTACATATCTTGTATTACCTTAATGTAGGCAACGTTCACCCTCTTCTTTTGCAAGGCTTTCCAAAGTACATCCCTTGGTACCCGATCATACGCCTTCTCTAAGTCAATGAAAGCCATATGTAAGTCTCTTCTCCTACTTCGATACTTCTCCATCATCCCCCTTAGTAAATAAATCGCCTCTGTAGTGGATCTTCCTGGCATGAACCCAAATTGTCTCTCAGAAATACTAGTCTCCATTCTCAATCTATGCTCAATCACTTTTTCCCATAATTTCATAGTGTGACTCATAAGTTTAATCCCTCTATAATTTGCACAATTCTGAATATCCCCTTTATTTTTGTAAATAGGAACTAAATTTATTGAAATATTATAATAAATTAAAATTAAGTTAGAGAAAATGGATAAAATATATAATTTATTATAACTAATTTCAATGAATTTTTTGTTATTTTATTCCTTGGACCATAATATTTAAATAAACTTTAAATAGCCAAAACAAGCTTTTTCCATTTGTTATTTCTCACTAATATTTTGTTACCATACTACATTTATTTAAAATATTATAATAAATTAAAATTAAGATAGAGAAACATCGATAAAATATATAATTTGTTATAAGCGATTTCAATGAATTTTTTTTTATTTTATTCCTTGGACCATAATATTTAAATCAAAATTAAATCATATGATGAAAATAAGGTATAGTGGTTATGATAATATGACAACAAAATAATACTATTTTTGACAAAAAAAATTAGACCTATACTAGTTTTTTTATTCGTTTTCTATTTGTATATAAACTTATTAATTTCATCATATGAGTTTATAAGACTTCAATTAAATTTACATATATTTTGAATATTGACAATCTAAAAATAGATTGCATTTGAAATTGTTGTAAGTCTATGTTATGAAATTTTATTCATTAATTATTCATATTTATTTATTTTATGCATTTATTAATATATTTTTATGCAATTTAGAAAATAATAGTTATTAAATTAATATTATACATAAACTGTACGTATTTACGTATGGAGTTTATGATACGAGTTCACCCCCCCTAAAACGAACTTAGGTAGAAACTCGAACTTGATAACCTTGCTCCATGCATCTCCCCTCTTTCAGATCGGAGAACTGATGAATTTCTAGAGCTTCTCAGCGCTATCTCTACAACGGTTCCTAGTAATTCTGTGGAGGATGGTTGGATCTGGAACAATGGTAATTTTGGGGTCAGATCTGCCTATGGGTTGCTGTTGGATCATTCTCATTGCAATGATGAGCACTTCCTGGCCGATTGTCGGAGGATCTGGCAGGCGAGAGTTCCTTTAAAGACCAAGATCTTATGGCAACTCAGGTGGGACAGAATTCTCACAGCTAAGTACCTGGCTGGTCTGGTGGGATCGCCCTCGACTTGCGGCATTTGTCATGATGCGGAAGAGAACCTCGATCACCTGTTTTTCCAATGTAGAAGTTCAAGTGTTGTGTGGTCCAGGCTGAACATTTTTAATATCTCCACTTCGTCGGAGGCTGATTTCTGGAATTTATCTAGAAGACGGGGACTGCAAAGCGACATGATAAGATACAGATCCAGAAAGGAGGAGAAAGTAATCTGTGTGCTGTTGTGGGCAATTTGGCTGCAAAGAAATATTGTGGTGTTTTAAGGGGGCTTCAGTTATTTGGAAAACATAATCTCTCACGTCAGGACTTTGATCAGGGATTGGCGCCTCTTGGGTTAGATTGTAGGATGATGATTCTCCTCCTTTTGTCTGCTGGTATTTTGTTTATTGGTGACCAGCTGACATTTCTCTTGGCAAGAATTGTATTCATTGTTACCTCTATGCTTCAATTAAAGTGAGCTGGGTGGTTAACAGTTGGTTAATCAACCTTTTTCCCTCTAAGAAAATAATATTATAATAATCTCTTTAACTTATTTTATTTTTTTATTAAATTATATTATCCGGTTCGACCATCCGGTTCAACCTGGTCCAACCGTCCGACTTGACCAGTTGATCAATCGGGTCGATGGCCCGGTCGGGTCTTATGACATTTATTTTAGCTGTTGCCAAAGATTTCTTCCCTTTCATGTGCTCCATGCAATGCACAAGCTCTTTATTGTGATGATGTTGTCTTGAATTTGTCTCATAGTTACAAAAGCTCATATGGTTGGGAGTAACCCACATTGACAAGAAAGGTTTTAAACTATCTACAATGGTCTTTGTAATAACAATTTGAGCAAAATGTTGCAAAGATTAATAGGTTGATTCATAATAGTAATCTTGGGGATTAGTACAATTAGTGTTCTTGATGTAGAGATGGAATTTCGTGCAGACTCCTCAGCTGGGCCCGGTAGGGTGCTGGGCACAGCCCAGCACGGTCTAGCCTAGGTCGGCCCCATATAGCACACTTTGTTTTTTATTTTTATTACATATTTAGATGTTTAATTATATATTATAACTATATTACAACAACAACAACAACAAAGCCTTATCCCACTAGGTGGGGTCGGCTACATGGATCATACGACGCCTTCGTTGATCCATGTTCATAAGATTCGACAGAGTTTTACGCTGGCTGTCGGGGCCTAACACAACCCTCCTTTATCCGGGCTTGGGACCGGCTATAAAACATAGGCGGAGTTATTATAACTATATTATATGTAAAAATATTTTTATTATACATCTAATAATCATAACACGGTTGGGCCTAGCCCGAGCTTTGGTTGGCCCGGCTCTAGTTCAGGTCTGGCCCGGTCCGAATTCTGGCCCCGGCTTTGGCTGGGCCAGGCCGGACCTTATAAATTAACAAAAAAGGGCCCGTTGCACGACCCAAGACAATCCGGCCCAATCGGCCCATCCCAAGGCTCGGTCTTTGTTTTGGCCAGCCCGGGCCCAACACGACATGGTACGTTTATCCATCTCTATGTTGTTGTTGGCAAGTGAACTATGGCTTAAGACAACCTCGCATACTAATTCTACCATGTACTTCTATTGATTCCTAGTTCGATTGGAAAAAAGTTCCTGCATGCAACTCCTTCACTTCTGCATCAGCATTTCATGCCACAGGGATTGGAGCTTCCACGCGTGAGAAATCTAGGCCAAGGATGGACATGTATGCTATCCTATGCTTACAGAAGGTGTGGAGAATTGTAGTAAAAAGCTCTCTTATTTTCTGCCTATTCAACCGCTTATATACATGATTTGAACCTTCAAACATATTAGGAAAGATGAAATTTGGAAAATTGTAATCAAATCCCATAATTATGGGTCAGCCTACTAGAAATAGAAAATCCACCTATGTGCTCCTATTTCTAATAAATACAATATATTATAAAGAAGGAAACTTCCTAAAATAAAATAGATTCCGCATGATCCTGCATATGATTTCTCACACTCCCCCTCAAGCTAGTGAATAGGTATTCTCCATTCCCAGCTTGGATAAAATAGCATGAAAACTTGAGTTACTTAAACTCTTGTAAGGACATCAAGTTGATTATGTGTAGGCACATAAGGTGTACATATCAATCTGCTATCCAGTTTCTCTTTGATAAAGTGCATATCAATTTCAATGTGCTTCGTCCGATCATATTGTACTGCATTGTGAGCAATACTGATTGCAAACTTATTGTCACAGTAGACTCATGGGGCCTTCCCACTTAATCTTCAAATCCTAAAGAATGGTCTTCAACCAAAGTAGTTCACACGTCTTGAGCCATTGCTTTAAATTCAGATGAGCTACCACATTTTACTTTTTACTTCTCCATGTTACAAGATTTCCACTAAGAAATGTGCAATATCCTGATGTTGATCTTCTATCAACAATAGATCCAACAAAATCAGCATTGCTTCAAGCATCAAGTTATCATGCTTTCCGAATAGAATGCCTTTTCCTAGTGTTCCCTTAAGATAGTGCAACACTCTGAAGATAGTGCAACACTATATAAGCTGCTTGCAAATGAACTTCCTTTGGATTATGCATAAATTGACTAATCACACTTAATGCATATGCAATATTTGTAATTGTATGAGATAAGTAAATAAGTTTCCTACAAGGTGATGATACATTTCTCTATCTACTGCAACATCTTCATTTGCTGTCCCGAGTTTAAGATTAGGTTCCATGGGGATACTTGCTGGTTTGTATGTTGTTTTACCAATTTCTTTGAGAAGATGTGTAATATACTTTTGTTGAGAGATAAAAATTCCCTCCTTAGAGTGAGCAACTTCCATTTCGAGAAAATATTTCAACCTCCCCAGTGCCTTAATCTCAAACTCTTTAGCCAAGTATTGACTCAAGGCTTCTTGTTCCTTATCACCATTTCCTGTAACAATTATATCATCAACATACATCAAGAGGACTGTAACATTTCCGGAAGAAGAGTGCTTAATAAATAGCGTGCGATCCCCTTGACTTTGTTTGTATTTCATGACTAGTATAGCTCTGCAAATCTGTGTGTTGGAGAAAAGTTCTTAAATGATAAGAAGTTTGCAAGAGGGTACAATGATTGCTTTGTGCATTTTCTAGTTCCTTTTCTAATAGCAATTGGAAGGTCTTGTTCGAGATTGCCAACATAAGGTTCAGATTCTTGCAATGTGGGTTCAAAAGTGTTCACCTCATTCAAAGAATTCCAGTTGGACTCTTGGATCTGCATAGGTTCAGGAACATTTGCCTTCCTCCTTGTGTACACCTTGTCGAATCTCACAATTGGCTTTTATATGTGGTGCATTTATTGTTCCAGTCATAGATTCATGCACAAGAGTTGCAACAATTGGTTCAACCTCAAGTTCAGAAGAATTCTTAGGCATTTGATTGGAGCACAAAGGAGGTACATGCGTGGAATTTGGTATTTCAGATAAAGGAATTGAGAACAAATCAAGTGAGGAATCTTCCTTATCTTCTAGATTGGAATTTTCCCCCTGAAGATGAGGACTAAGGAAGTAAGGCTTTTGTTCATTGAATGTAACATAGATATAATTTTTTTTTTGATGGAGGATGATCTTGTAACCTTTTTGAGTTAAATTATAATCCACAAAAATTTATTTGAGAGCTCTTGGATCTAACTTTCCTCTATTATGATTATGAATATGAACAAATGACACACATCCAAAAAATTTGGGAAATAGATTGTTTGTAGTGCACACATCAGGGTAGAATGTTGATAGGATATCCATAGGACTCTTAAAATCTAAGACTCTTGAAGGCAAGCGATTTATCAAATAGGTGGATGTAAGAATTGCTTCTCCCCAAAACATCTTAGGAACATGATTATGAAACAATAAGGCTTTGGTCTTCTCAAGGAGATCTTCATTTTTCCTCTCTGTTATCCCATTTTGTTGTGGAGTATTAACACAAGAGGACTCATGAATTATGCCTTCTTTCTGAAAATACAGAGTAAGAATTTGGTTAAAGTAGTCTCTTACATTGTCAGACCTAATCTTTTTTATTTTAACACCAAACTGATTGTTGATCATGGAACAAAACTTTGGGAACACAATATCAGATTTTTGTTTAAGCAAAAAAATTCAGTAGCACGAGTGCAATCATCAATAAAAGAGAGAAATCATCGTGCCCCGAAAAGCATCAAGTCAGTTGAACATAATTAAGGGCAAATTATCTTCGTCCTTCAAATTTGAGCTCATTTTATCCAATAAAGACAAAGTTTTACTTCATCATTGTCGACTTGGACATCCATCCTTTAGGGTTATTAAAGTTTTATTTCCTTCTTTATTTAAAGATTTAGACATTGAAAGCTTTAATTGTGAGGTGTGTGAACTTGCTAAAAAAATAAGAAAAATAAAAAAGAAATCTTTTCTTAATGAACTCTTTTTGGCAAAAAAAAAAAGAACCATCGGTTAGTAAAGACCATTCCTTTCTTTACCTTGTCCAATCATCCTCTTAGAACTCTTGTCCTGAAATATACAATGATTATTATAAAAAATGACATTGCAACATATATCTTGGGTAAGCTTTGTACAGAGACCAAATTCGTGGATAATTTTGGAACATGAAGAACATTTCTTAAGATTATTGATGAGCTAATTTTGACATCTCCAAATCCTGCTACAGTAGTTAAAGATCATCAGCTGTGGCTATTTTTCTATTGCTTGGGCATAGGATATAGGTTGAGAAAATATTAGAAAAATGAGTCATGTGATTAGTAGCTCATGAATCCATGATTCAAGAGTTGGTAAAGGTTGTACGCATTTAATCCAATGGAAGTTGTAAGTTCACCTGAATGCACCAAAGAGAAAGTACCTTCAAATTTTTCAAAATTTTCAAGACTATTAATAAGTGATCTCAGCCTATCAATCTCATCTTGATTGAAACCACTTTGACTCTTGTAGTAGTGGCGTTGATGCATTGCATTCCTGCAGCAATATAGGTTTGTCCATCTAACTTGTAAGAGGGATGAATATTCTGCCCATATTGTTGAATTCGGATCGCCTCTTCTGACTGAATTATTGTAGTAAATTCCTGGATCTTGGACATCTTAAATGACAATATGTAGATAAACAATCCTTTCAAGAATGCAAGGATTATTGCTTGGGAATGAAGGCCACACGTTTCATAGCAATGAAGGCTAGAAACAATAATCCCAGAAAAGAGCCTAAAGCTCTGATACCATGTGGAGAATTGTAGCAAAAAGCTTTCTTATTTTCTGTCTATTCAACCACTTATATACAGGATTTGAACCCTCAAACATATTGGCCCCGTTTGGTAACTGGAACCACCAGGTGCCGGTTCCGCCAAACGATGTGAGGTTTGGTGGAACCGCAAGCGAAACTCGGTTCCGAAAAAAGGGGTCACGTGACCCCTTTGTCCTCCAAAACCAAACATTCGTTTCTTTTTTTTCTTTCTTTTTTTTCTCTCAGACACACATGTATCTTATAAAATAATTTATTTATTAAATATAAATTATTTATTATAACATATTAATATAACATTATTACTTACTTGTTATTTCATTAAAAAGTTTAATATTTTACTACATATAATTTATTAAAAACCCATTTTTTATATTTAAATAATATATTTTTTAACAAAATTTTTTATTTTTACTTTTGTTTTTATTTATTAACAATATTTTATTTTATATTTATAATATCAATTTGTATTTCAAAACCCACGAAAAATTAATCCATAAATCTACTTTTTCCTATCACATCAACTACCTTATTCCTCATCATCAAATTCCACTCCATCCAAACACACTCCGAACTACGGGAACTTGGTGGAACTCCAATTGCAGTTGCCAAACGACCCCTAAACTTTCGACAAGGTTGTTATGTTTGTTGTGCTTACGCTAAGAATTCTAGAAAAATTCTTGGAACCATGGATGTCATCTCCTAGTTCATCTCTTCAAGTTCCTATTCATGAAAATTAATAAGGGACTATGATTGGATTTGAAATTTGGAAATGCTCTCATCATTGTTTCTTGAAAGGATGTGCGCCATTTGATGGGAGACTGCTCTATTGAGGCACTTGTACACTCTCCAGTCCATGTGAGGAGGGGGGGGGGGGGTGGGGGGGGGGGGGGGTGGGTGGGCTTGAACAATTGAGGTCTACAAGTCGACATGGTGACAAGCGAAAAAAGGGCTAAAAGGGGAGCCTCCTCTCTTCTCGTGTGCTGAGAGAATTTCATCGAAATCTCCAGGAACAAACTAGGTATCACCTACTTGGCTACTGATGGATTTGAGTTCGACCAAGAGCTATCTTCACAAGGATTTCGTTGGATGACCATATACTAAAGTGAGTCTATTTGCACCCTTTCCATCTTACCATTGAGAATAGTTTGTGATGGAGGTGATTCTCATGCAAGATGCCTTTCAAAGCAAGAAGCTGGTAGCTTCAAGGCGGTGGAAGGTGAAACCGGATATGCTTAGAATGACATTCTCTGCCCTTCGTCCGCTTATCTTGGGTTCCATAATTGTTACTGCAGAAGTACTCTCTGATGGCTCGTCGAAAGTTGGATCTCACCCTTGCAATTTCAGATAAACGACCATAATTGCAAATTCACATAAACTACTGGATATGCTTCGAATGTTTCCTTAATTGCCACACAAGATGGCTCGTCAAAAGTTGTGTCTTAACGGACCTGGTGCCATATGAGGTAATATGATTTGATACATGCACATAAACAGCCCAGAATAATCAATATACAGCTTTACAACTTGAATGCGTGAGAAATCTCTAATTGTTTAGATTTAGCAGTAAAAGAATTTGATTTGACTCTCCAGCAATTCAATGATCATTAGAATCAAATCCACTATTTAATTAGTAAATAAATCAATGGAAGAAAAGTAAATCAATTAAACGAGTGCTCATATTCCCATTTTTACCTTTCTAAAATCATTGTATAGATAGTCAATGGAATGCCTCAAAAAATTACACAACTATCTAAAATTTCTTCGGAGCCAATGGTTTAATTCCTTGAAAATAAAAATTTAAAAGTAATTGAATTAAATTTTATTGGGTTCAATAGTAATTTTATGCTTAATTCCTTGAGTCATCAGTTCAATCAAAGTTTCAAATAGGAAAATAGTCAAATATTAATATCGAAAGAAAAAAATTTCTACAAATTTTCTTTAAGAGTATCTATTGAACCTAGCCGTTGCGCAAGTTGATATTATTGGATTGAAGCAGATGTTATATCTTTGTCAAATTTTAAGTTGGTTAAATCATTATTATTTGAATGAATCAACCATTAGTATCAACTAGTGAGTTCATGACTGATATCACAGTAAATTCTTGTGGTTCCATTGAGTTATTTATTTTCCTTATGAATTGAACTTTATTAGAGGGGACTGACTATGCATTTATGTATATAATTATACCATTAACACAATATAGAAGTATCAATTTAGATGTTACAAGGAAAAAAGAAACATTCAATTGAATTTGTAGAAAAAAGAGAGCACAATTATTATCATACTGAGGGAGTTTTTAATTATATACAAAAAAAAAATTAAAACAAACAATTAATTTCAAGAAAAAAACAAAAATTAAATGTTGGTTGAACTTTTGGCAAAGAAATATATGGTAACCGATGACACATAATCTGACAGCATTGATTGGATATCAAATGGTGTGCGTAGTATAAAAGATTCAGAATGCAATCCTCGTTTTTCTTCCTTGTGATTTTCCTTCTTTGCCCTCGTCCGTTCGCACCCTTTGGAGAGATTATACCAAGTAAGGACTGCCACCCCTTTTAAGCACCGCCTCCTGTCCGATTTCAACAAAATATGCTGCTGCATTCGTAGATCTGTGATCTAAATCTGCAGCGCCTGAAGGTTGGACTTTGCCGGCGAGCAGCGGTACGTGTAAAACTTCTTGTCTGTTCTTCTTGTTCCTTGACCATGGTGGGGCATTATATGGATGTGGGACCCTTGAATGGGAACCCCCGTCGCATGACTGGGAAGTTCCCAATGCCGATTGGTTTCAAGCTTCAGGAAAACAACACCACCAATCTTCGAGGCCCAGTCAGTAGCCTGGCTGGCAGGTCACTACCCAATGATTGGATTTATAGTGGGAGACACCCTGATGGCGCACCTGTCTATGAACATGTTGGCTTCTTTCATAGAGGGGCAGGCAGTGGTGGTGACAGCAATGGAGTCGGAGGGGTTCCGCTGATGGGTCAGCCGCCAAGCTATGGATGGAATAACCCGATGGAGTACAGGTTCACTGTCGGGATTCCTGTGACTCCCCAAACTGAGAGAAGAGTTCCATCGATGGGTCAGCCATGGAGCTATGGATGGAGTAATCCGGTGGATTACGCCGGTGGCTTCCGTCCTGATTTGGGCTATCAGTTTCCGTTAAGAACATTTGGGGTTCACAAGACTCCCACAACCATGATCGGGGTTCACAGCTTCGGGAAGGGACCTACTTTGGTGGAGCAAGGAGCGAAGCAGGAGCCAGAGGCTGCAGCTTCTGGTTCCCGTTCGAGGAAGAGAGATGTGACTATGTTGCTGGAAGGATTCACAGTGATCGAACAAATACGCAAAGGAGGGAAAAGTATTGGGCATAAGGATAAAGTAAGCTCCACTTTTGATCATGATCTTGCAAATTTGTTTCCTTACTTGCATCAGTAATATTTCCTTTTCTCTCCATCACAATAATAATTTTAATATCACAAACTCGCTTATGTATTGGAGATATTCCTGTCTCGATTCAAGATATTTAGCTATCAAGGTCATGTAAATTGATCATAAAAAATTTCTGTAATGCATGAGAGACAAGTGATGTTTGAAGACATCTCAACGTTATTATTATCTTTGTTTACCTTTTGTCACATGTTTCATACTTCAGGTCAATCTATATAATGCATTAGGATGAAGAGGTAAATGGTTTGCAAAATATAAGCATCCATGTTCAGATATAAGTAAAAAAAATGATTCAATTGTTTATCAATGTGCACCTATTAATGCTGTTCTTGATTCAACACATCAACATGTATAAATAACCAAATTTTAGTTTAGGTAAAAAGATTGAATTCACATCCATTAATGTTACATTTACATTTTATAGTTTATAGTGATATTTTGCTCTCAGGAAAATGATATGATATAGTATGTAACACATTGTTATTGTTTCTAATGATAAAAGAAGTGATTATCTCGTGGTTTCAGTACTACATCCACATAGAGACAGGCAAGAAACTTCGATCATTGAAAGAGGTTGAGAGATTCAAGATGACAGGCAGTGCGAAGAAAACAAGGCCGATAGCAAGCATCATTAGTAATGCCACAAATATTGTAAGTTTTGTGATAAATGCAAATGACCATACTAGCAAATCATTGTATATTGTGTGTTACTATTATGTGTTACTTTATCTTTTTCAGTGTTGTCTCATGGACTACATCTTAAGTGCAAAGAGTTTCACTATGTTCATGAAAATTAATTCTTATTATTAGTATTCGATATCTTACTGTCATGTGTGTAACAAGGCTTGACAAACTTGCGCAACACAACTCAATAACATCATACTTACATACATCATTAGCCATGGGTTGTAGATTTGATTCTACTATTTTAAATTGACACAATTTTAGTTGAAAACCCCATTGTGACAAAGCCTTGATTCAGAATTGCACTTCAATCATGTTGATAGTTTCCCATCTTTAGATTATATAAATAATACGAAATTGAGCATAATCTTTCAAAGAAATATCTCACATATAAAAATGACCAATTTTATAGCTGCCTCAACACCTTACTCCCCTCTGAATTGATCTTTTTCATAAAAAAACATGCATGAGATAACAAATAAAGATTTTCCCTAAGATCCTAGAATAGTCACCACAAATTTAAGTTGATTATTCGTATATAATATGTGCATATTATTTATCTAAAAGATTGTCTCTCTATAGAATCAATTCAACAAAGAAATCATTCTCTTTTGTGATTTCCTTACCTCAATTCATTATTTCGTCTATCTAAATTAATTTGGGGGAAAAAAATCAAAACTGTACTATATGAATTGTGACTAACTGAAAACTATAATGGAGGCTCTTCCACATCATGTACAATTTAATTCTTCTTTCGTTTCAATCAAATTTCCATGGTAGGGCATCTATGATTGCAATGCTGTCTCCATGAAAATTGCGATGGAGACACTAATAGATGGGTGTAAAGTTAAAAGTCTATTGATAAAATTATGCTAATTTTTTCATCCACCTTTCTATTGTACTTCTTTGATTTTCCTTAATTGTTTCTTCTTACTATCCATAGAAAGAAGGCATCAAAGACATGAGCAATTCCACATCATTGCCATGTAAATATCTTCACACTTGCATTGACCATTTGAAAACATATTAGGGTTCTCCAAACCATCATGTATCTTCGAAATCTAAAAATAGATGGGGTACATCTCCTTCTGTTTCCTTTTCTTTTTCCTATCAAGCCAAGCATCTCATCAATGAATTAACTACTATAGATCATACTTTGCACACATCTTGCCTATCCTTAAGAAATCCATACCCTAGGACCTAAATCAACCACGACATTCTTTCTAGAATAGCAAACGTAGGGCAAAACAAAATGTACATGTGAGGTCATATCAAACAATAAATTTATATTTCCATGTATTTAGTAAATATATTACATATTAATTTTGAGAAAACAAAGATGATAATGAATTTTTCTCCAACTATAAGTAAATTTCGAGTTCAAGTTGTGCTAAATTACAACTATAAATGACTCATCGCCACAAATTGCATAATTAATTTGGTTATTTTGGCAAGGTATTCTTTAATGGCTATTTTAATACTAATTATTTATGGAATCACAACTTGTTTGCCAGATATGCATATATGATAACGACGGAGTAACACAATGTCTCAGCTTATATCTCTAATAAACCATGACATATAACAATTTGAAGACAAAACTATTAGTGTTAATAACACAGCTAACCACTAGTAACAAGAGGGAATAGAGTATGGTCGCAACCCATGGCAGGAAAGAGAGCGTAGTGACAATGTGAGGCGAGGATGAGATGATGTAAAAGAGATGATGAAGAGAGGACTTGGAGTCTCTATATTCATTAGTAGGGAAAGGGGCAATATGATAGTTGGATAAAAGAAGAGTGTGAGCGAACAATAGGAGAATAAAGGGAGGGGAGTTGTGGTGGTGTTGGTGAGTATTGGATGTATAGGGGAAAGAGAAGTCGATGTCCGCGACGACAATAACAAAAACAACACAAAAAACATTTAGAGTTAGCAGAATTGTATGCTATGCTATGTTATGGGCTAGATATTGTGTGCTAGAAAAAAAAGTCTAATTAGAATTTGACACTTAAGGATTCCTGAAAATATGATTCTACGTTCTAGCATGCTATTTTAATTGTATAGGATGCTAATACTAGTTTTTAACCATAAAGAAGCACTTGTAAAGGATATATTTAAGAAAAAGGAATTAGCTTACCGTTTTCATATTTAACCTATGAAAAGAGACACATATGGGAGCCACGAAAGGAAAATAAAGCTAAGACACAATTAATGAAATTTAGAAAATAATGCCCCCCAAATTTACTTTCTTTCATCTATATTTTCCACTTGTACCTTCTTTCACTTTTAATTGTTCTTTTTCACATTTGTTGAAAGAAAACTTCATGATATGAGAATGCCCCACCAGATGTTATTAAGTAAATTATCATTTTATCCTTAACATTTAAAATATGCAATAGTTGCATGTCATGTTAAAAGTTTATTATTCCTCCTGAGATTTGAAATTAGTGTGAGTGCTGTGATATTTAAGATGATACTTCCACATCATTATGGAAATCATTTTAACCACCTTAGGTGCTAAGGACATATAAGAAATTGCATTCGTCTAAATAGAAATCAAACATAAAGTTCAAAGGCAATTTTTAAATGTTATACTGTAATTGATATGCTTAGTAAATCCTATTGCACATTGGCTTTTTTAACTAATGGGTTCACCTGTACAGGGACAACCTCTGCAGCAACCAATGCAACAGTCAACCCCAGAAGTTGCTAGAAGTTCAGCTACTGGAGAGGCAGAAAGTGCAGCTGCTGGAGGAGGGAGTGCGACTGGTGGAATACCACCAGAAACCTTTTCTTGGTTGTGAGAAAGCTTATTATTGAGAAACTAATGGCCGAGTCCTGGTGACATTTTTCTTCGCCGTTTATCATTTTATGATGAATGTTATCAAATCCACCACAAATGGTAGAAAGTTGATGAAGAAGATGATGAGTTTTCTGGTGATTGGAACAATATCATAACTTTATATTATCATTGAACTTTTGATTGAAAATTAAAATACAATTTTATATTTATTTGGATTAATTATTTGTCTAAATTGATATATGTTCTATGATTTATTTTATTTTTCCATCAATATGTTCTTTTACTAATATGCTAGCTATATGCATAATCTTATGACTATCTCCGAAACATTTCTTTGGCTTGATTTTTCTTTGACTTGACTAAATTCAAACTTATCACTCCTCTTGATTTTTCTTTTAAGACTGCTAATTTCTACACGTGCGATAAAAAGAGTTCTGAATTTGATTCATGCAAAGGCAGGTTGCTTTAACCTGCTTCAATTTGTGGTAATATATAAATTAGAGGTTGTGGTAGAATGATAAGTGACTCCTTGGAAGTTTCATTTGTCATTATCTAGTTGGGCTTGATGATGGGGAACGAACCATTGATATGCGAAATAGTGTGTTAAGTAGCGTATGACGGGTTGAATAGTCATTGCTTCTCATATTACAATGAAAATTTTTTGGTGGTGCTATATACATGCATTAGTCCTGGCATCTCTTACAACATTATAGAGATTGAGACAAGGGTGTATGCAGCACACCTTCGATCCATGATAGGGGATTGGTAGATATGGAGACAAGGCCAAGTCCAGTGCCTGTTGACTTCTCATGTTCTTCCACGAAGTCCGCCACGGTCTGTCGGTAGCATTTGACCCTCTTAAGCATGTTCTTCCACGAAATCCCTCTGTTGATCCGTGCGTGGCCGGCCATGCTTCCCCGTGTCGGCATTAATTCTCGCCATCTCTTCGGACATCACAATCCCCCACAAAGACATATATAGTGAGAATCGACGGATAATAAATATGCTACCGAATGTTGGACGTAAAAGATGTTAAGGTACGTGTTTCTGGAAAAGCTACGTCCTCGTCATGTCCACGCAACGTTCAGACAACAATGAACAGTAAAGTGGAAGGCAAAGCAGACAAATGAAGAATGATCGATGACTCAAATGGTCATAAGTAACATTCGATGTGGCAGTACTTTCTTCTTCCTAGTGGTTCGCTTTCAAGTTTTAACGCCCAAGGCCATGAGGGCAAGATACGATTACGAATGAGACCGCGACGTCCACTTATCTATTATTTTCTTTTGCTCTTTCCACTCCCTCTCTGTGCTCCTCACCTGTTTCTACCCACAGCAGTGAGTCCACGGAATTAAGAAAAAAAAAACAAAGGAAAGTGATGATGGAGGAAGGGGACGAATCAGAAGTCACTTGCTCGATTAATTCATCAGGATTGCCGCTCATCAAGGAGTTCCTGAAAGACATGGATCCCGGAAGGCAGAGCCTCGACCATCAAGTTCATCTCCACCGACCAGACAATCACTGAGCGGTCGATTGGTGTCCTCCAAGTAATTTGGCGACCACCCGATGACCGCTGCAATTCTAGTTACATATGTGTGTTCAGTAGTCACTGCTGATCGGTATAATAGTTTTTCTTCAAACGATGTCACTGTTCCATTGGCACTAATTTATTTGGCCATTCCTTGTGAGAGCTTCTTCCTTGAAGAAGAGACTCGGGAAGATGGACGGTGAGTACACTTTTAGGATCAAGATGCGTGTGCGGGAATGTACTTTTTGGTGATGGTTATGACTGGAGGAAATATGATCAGAAGAGCAGCTCCAATCCAAGTTTTCCTTCTTCTTCTTGTGTCCTCTGCAAATTTATTTCAGACACTGCACCATAGCCTAAATCCAAATCCCCTGCTTTTACTCCTTCCATCCAAACCCAGTTTAATTTCCAACTCTGAAACAACTTGTTTCTTTTCTTTCTTCAATTAGTGAAATTTATTTCAGATGCTTACTCAATGCCAAAAGAAGAAAAGGAAAATCATCTGAACTACCTAAAATATGAGCCCTTCTGAACAAATTCATGTTACTCTTACCATTTCTGCAGAAACTGCTAGCATTCACCCTTTTGAGGAAAAAAAATGCTGGATTCTCATGGCAGGCATGCCACTGCCATCTAAATATGTGAACCATCGAAAAGTTGTCACTCTGCCAAGTTTCCAGTGTCAGAGACCCGAATTTTAATTGTTAAATGTCGTCTTTTAGGTGCACAAGAGGGAAGAAACAAGCATGCCTGTGTTGGATCATAAGGGTACTCTGTAACTTGTGTACTAAATTTGTATCAGATATCCATCTTTCTACATTCATAAAAATGGAGCCTTAATATAAGAAATTCTTGTTAAGTATATAAAATCTTAGCATTATCATGGATCTCTTGTTTGCTGGATATTTATAGTGCTTTCGTTACCAAATCAGATGTCCCACGACAACCAAAAGCTGAGTTAGCCACAAAGCCCTGCCATAGATCAAAGGTTTCCAAATAGTTTTTTTGCAATTTCATTCGCCGACTTTTGGTAAACATTAGTTTGAGAAAGGTGAAAACACATTTGAGGAGCACCACACCAAGCATGCTATATATGATCTGAATAAAGTATGACAGAGATTGAAGAAAACCCTTGTCACAGCATATTTTCTAAGAATTGAGGACTTGTTTGAAAAATAACCAATGGATGAGTGGTTGGGTGACGTGGTGAGTAATGGGTAGTGAAGTTCATGTTTTGATAATAAATTATAAAAGATGAATGAAATAACAATTTCATTTGTAAAAGTCTTTCTTACCTTTCATTATATATTTCAACTATTTATAATGATTAGTCATTAACAAATATTTATCATATGGTTCTTTATTACTTAATTTATTTTTCTCTTTTATTTTTTATTTGGACCTATTTTTTATTACATTATTTATTTTTTCTATGATTTTTATTCATCTATTTTAAAAGTTAAAAAATAGAGATAAATATAGATAAAAATTATTATCATAATATTTGTTTGCTAGTGTGCGTGTGTGAGTGTTACAGAGAGAGAAGAGAAGAGAGATGGAGAAAGAGAAGGAAGAGGGAGGGTTAATTTAGTCTAAAATTAGTGCATTCTCATCCTATTAATTTGGTAGAATAAAAATTATAGTGTTAAGAGAGCTTAACTACTCCACTACCCCCTCCTAACTAATATAAAATCATTATTCAAACAAGGTTTATACTTCCTTATACTACCCCACCCTCTCAAAACTCTTATTAGTTCAAACAAAGGGAAATGTGATCGAGCTGTCTGATCTTTCAAACATTGCAATAGGTAGTAGGGTGCTCCCTATCTTGCCCGTCGTCCGATTGTCCATGGAGGGCGGATGTATGTTCATGCGTGATTCAAGCAAGTGGAAGTGGTTCATGCACGCGGTTCAAAGTCTCAAGTGGTTCAAGCTTTCAAGCGATTAAGAGTTTTGTGGCCTAGTCCCTGATCGAAGTCGCCTTCAGACACTAATCGTAGTTGCTTGCTCCGCTGATTGAAGTCAAGACTGTTGCTTATTGATAGTTGTCCGCGAACGTGTGGAAGTTCTTTGCATGCTCTATTGAGAGATGATCTGCGCCATTTGCCGCCGCTGAGCAAGGACCCGAGTTCTTCGTTTGAGCTGCACGATGGACGGACGAGTTCTTTGCCTGCTCCACTATCAAAGTTGCTACGATGTGAAAGCGGCCCTAGCATGACCGCTTGTTGCCTTGCTCCACAAGATTGATGGGAAAATTCGAGAACAAGGAGAGAAGATCGCAAAGAGATTGCAGAAAAATATAGGAGACATACAAATTTATCCAGATTCATCCTTGAGATGAGAGCTACGTCCTGCAAATAGATTCTACTATATCGTTTAGGTTTACAGCCGCCATGCAGATTACACCAAAAATTATGCTATTAATAGCCTCTCCAAACCGGGTTTAAAAATCTAAACAAACAGAGAAAAAACCTAATCTAAATCACACGGGCCGACTAAACAAAAACTCAAAAACCGTCTAGATTTCGGGGGTGCTGCCCCCGAACCCCCGCCCGCGGGACCGCCGTCGGGGAGCGGGACCGCCGTCGGGGGGCGGGGCCCCCCGAACTCCCTCTTTCGTTCGTACGCCAGCAGGACTGCTAATTGGGTAATACTCAGATTCTCCTAAGCTCACGTGGGCGAACCCGGTGTGAGAAACAAGGAGTCCTGAAGTATTCACCAACTCTAACATTCTCCCACTTGATGGATACTTCACACCAATGAGAGTCTTGCCAGCAACATTCTTCTTCAATCCGATAGCAGTAGAGCACCACTCGAACTTTGCACATGTAACTGCTTTAGTCAGAAAATCAGAACTATTCTCTGTTGTATCAACCTTTTCAAGCTGAACCTCTTTCTTTTTCACCTTTTCTCGAATGAAATAGTATTGGATGTCAATATGCTTTTGTGTGTGAGTGAAATGCAGGATTCTTAGCTAACTAAATAGCACTTTGATTATCACATCTCACCTCTATGGCACCTTGCTCAAATTCGAGCTTCAAGCACAATCGCCGTAGCCATATGACCTCCTTTGCAGCATGAGTAAGAGCCATATATTCAGCTTCTGTAGAAGAAAGTGCTACCACGCTTTGTCTCTTGCTCATCCAACTTAGTGTAGCTCCAAATAATGTAAAAATATATCCGTTAGTGGACCGTCTACTATCAATGTCTCCACCCCAATCAGCATCTACATGGCCTACAATATCAAGCCTCTTTTCTTTTCCCGCATTTTCAAAGCACAAAGCAAAATATGAAGTTCCACGAAGGTACCTGAAAACTCTCTTGATAGCATTCCAATATTCCCTGCCTGGATTAGACATATACCGACTCAAGACTCCCACTGCTTGAGCTATATCTGGACGCGTGCACACCATGGCATACATCAAGCTGCCCACTGCACTTGCATATAGCACATGGTCCATCTCTTCGGCTTCTTCATCCGTCTTCGGGCATTGTTCTACAAAAAGTTTGATTCCTAGAGACATAGGAGTACCCACTAGCTTGCAGTCCGACATGTTAAATTTCTTCAACACTTTTTTTATGTACTTCTCCTATCCTAGCCACAACTTTCACTTCTGACGATTCTTTCTAATCTGCATACCCAAAATAAAATTCGATGGACCTAAGCCTTTCATCTCAAACTTCTTGGCCAACAAACCCTTCACTGAATTCACCATCTTCATACTGTTTCCAATCAGCAACATGTCATCCACATACAGTGTAAGAATGACAAACTGATCTCTAACTCTTTTCACATAAACACAATGATCTGAATCTGAACGTACAAACTTGAGTTCGAGCATGTACGTATCAAACTTCTGGTACAACATCCTTGGCGACTGCTTCAATCTATACAGAAACTTCTTCAATTTGCACACCAGCTTCTCTTTACCTTGAACCTCAAAACCTTCTGATTGTCTCATATATATCTCTTTCTCCAAGTCCCCATGAAGGAATGTCGTCTTCACATCCATCTGCTCTACCTCAAGATTATATGCTGCTGCCAGAGATAGAACAAGTCTGATTGAAGTCATTTTCGCCACGGGAGAAAAATCTCATCATAGTCGACTCCCTCAACCTGAGAGTACCCTTTAGCTATCAGCCTCGCCTTGTACTTCTCTACAGACCCATTCGGTTTCAGCTTTCGCTTGAACACCCATTTACAACCAATTGTCTTTCTATCCTTAGGCAATTTACACAAGCTCCATGTTTCATTCTTATCCAGTGACTGCATCTCATCTGTCATAGCAAGCTCCCACTGATTTGCATCATCCATAGACCTTGCATCTTTTACAGAACTAGGTTCTTCTCCGATGATGCTCAAAGCATGAAACGAACTCAGAGCACTAAGAGAGTATCTCAAAGATGCTCTTCTTTCTCGTGTCGATCTCCTGAGAACTGGTATGGTAGTACCAATATTTGGGTCTTCATCTGAATTTGCATCTTCAACTTCATTAACTGAGTCCTCTTGATCCGGTTCTGTAACAGACTCAACTGAAGTATCTTGTGCATCCACCTTTGAAGTTTTAGAATCAGAATTTTCTTCAAGCACTACCACTTTCTTAGCACCTTTTTGAACTTCAACTTGGGAACGTGATTCACGAAAATCCCTGCTGTAAACAATAGTCATTGACTTTGGATTCCACAGTTTGTAGCCCTTGACCCCTTCCTTGTATCCGACAAATATGTTCTTCTCAGATTTACTGTCAAGCTTATCTCGTTTTTCCTTGGGTATATGAACATATGCGTCACATCCGAACACCCGAACATGAGACAAATTTGGCTTCTTCCCAAACATTGCCTCATAAGGCGTCTGATCCTTCACTGATGAGGTCGGTGAGCGATTCTTCAGGTAGTTTGCTGTGGCTACAGCTTCTGCTCAGAATTCTTGCCCCAATTCAGCCAAACTCAGCATACATCTGGCATTCTCTACGAGGGATCGATTTAACTTTTCAGCTACTCCATTCTGCCCAGGTGTATATGGAGTTGTCTTCTGCCTTGTAATACCATTGTCCACGCAGAATTGCTCAAACTTATCTGAACAAAATTCACCTCCATTAACTGTACGAAGGACCTTGATCTTACAGCTCAATTGGTTTTCCACCAAAACTTTAAATTCTCGAAACTTATCGAATACATCTGATTTATTCTTGATAAAATAAATCCAACTGTATCTCGAAAAATCATCTATAAAAGAAACATAGTACATGGACCCCCCAATAGATGGAGTCGGAGTTAATCCAAAGACATCACTATGGATCAGTTCGAGAATCTTCGTTGCTCTTGAACCTGTGTGTTGAAAACTGACTCGATTCTATTTTTCATGGAGGCAATGTTCACAGAACCCGAAGCCCACAGAACAATCCAGAACTCCTTTTACCATCTGACTTGATGCTATAATAGAAAGTCATTTCTCACTGATATGGCCTAATCTCTGATGCCACAGCATAGATGTGTTGTCTTCATCTTCTTTGACCT
This sequence comes from Pontederia crassipes, assembly GCA_030549335.1. Classification (NCBI taxonomy): domain Eukaryota; kingdom Viridiplantae; phylum Streptophyta; class Magnoliopsida; order Commelinales; family Pontederiaceae; genus Pontederia; species Pontederia crassipes. The sequence continues at coordinate 11,468,433 of CM060188.1, read as the reverse complement.
CTTCAAAAATAAATTTGCAGCCCACAGATATAGTCTCTCCGAGCAACTTGTACAATGTGCCATAGCGAACCCATCGCGCAATCACAATAGACCCTCTGACCATCTTGTACGAATCCTTGTCGCAACTGAATATAACACCCGAATCTGCCATTGTACCAACAGATAATAAACTCCTACTCATAAGTGGTATATGCATCACATTTGGTAGAGTCTTCACCATGTCATCATTCATCCTTAGCTTCACCCTGCCACGTCTAATAATCTGAACTGCAGTGTCATCTCCGAGCATGACATCCCCACCATTATACTCTTCATATTCACAAAATCAGTATCTATGAGGTGTCATGTGGAATGAAGCACCAGTATCGATGAGCCAAACATCCTTATCTGACTGTACCATACATGCAGAAGCCACATACATATCTCCTGCCTCAACCTCCCTTTTGTCCGAGGTTGACTCAGCTTCTTTCTTGTGAACTGGCTTGTTTTTGCAATCTCGCTTCAGATGGCCCCACTCTTGACATCTCCAGCATTGCACCTTCTTATCTTTACTCTTCGAACTCTCACGAGATTTGGATCTCTCTTTCTGATTTTGATTCCTTTCTGGTTGCCTTCCTCTGGCCGCCAGCGCCTCTTTACTAGAACTTGCCGATCCCTTTCTCCGTATTTCCTCTGATAACAAGACAGCACATACACTTTCATACGAAAGTTCTTTATGCCCGTCACCAATCACGATAATCAGATTGTCCCATGAATCCGGCGGCGAACAGAGCAATGTTATTGCCTTATCATCATCTTGAAACTTAACACCGATTGATACAAGTTGACTAATCACCGTGTTAAAGTTATAAAGATGAGTAAAAAATTAGTCACCCTCCTACATCCGAAGATTGTACAATTTCTTTCTCAGAAATAATTTGTTAACCAATGACTTACTTTGATATAGGGATTCCAACTTCCTCCACAGATCTCTGGCTGTAGGTTCGCTCATCACATTCGTAAGAATTGAATCCGCGAGACAAAGCCGAATCAAACCCTTCGCCGTTCTATCAATCCGATCCCACTCTTCGATCGCCTTTGGATCTGCCTAACTTGAGGAAGCCGTATCTGAAGCCTTTGCCGCATCTGCAGCCGTCGTCGCTTCTTTGCCTGGCCTCTCCTTCTCGATTGCCGTCCAAAGATCTCGATCACAGAGGAGATCCTCCATCTTCATCTTCTATAGATCAAATCGTGTTTTATCAAATTTTTTTATCTCGATTCGCGACCCTCCTGACATCTCAAGTAAACCCTAATTCCTCGAACAACATGTGCTCTGATACTAATTGATGGAAAAATTCGAGAACAATGAGAGAAGATCGCAGAGAGATTGCAGAAAAATATAGGAGACATATGAATTTACCCAGGTTTCACTCTTGAGATGAGGGCTACGTCCTGCAAAGAGGTTCTACTATATCATTTAGGTTTACAGTCGCCACGCAGATTACACCAGAAATTAGGCTATTAATAGCCTCTCCAAACCGGGTTTAAAAATCCAAACAAACAGAGCGGGACCGCCGTCGAGGGGCGGGGCCCCCCGAACCCCTTCTTTCATTCGTACGCCAGCAGCATTGCTAATTGGGTAATACTCAGATTCCCCTAAGCTCACGTGAGCGAACCCGGTGTGAGAAATAAGAGGTCCTGAAGTATTCACTAACTCTAACAAGGATCTGAGGTGCGATAGGTTTTTTTCCTTTTTGAAATTTCTTTAGCAATGCAAATCTTGATCAAAATTTTTACATTATATGATGATAGCCTCACCTCGCTTGCATTGTCCAACAAGCTCGTTGCACTCTTGCGTTGTCTTTGTCACTATTCACTTGGTAACCTTAGATTTTTTCCCAACTTGTTATCTATTGCCACTGTAATATGCCAACTTAGTTATCAAGTGATGGATTCATTTTGCGATCCAACTATTTACTACCCTCGTTCTAAACAATCTCACTACCTTTATTTTCGTAATGCTTGGGAATTCATGTTTCTGTGATAAATTAAATTATTTTACATTTATATTAAGGAAAATATATGTGTATAGTAACACTTCTCATCAGTTAAAAAAAAACTTAAGGGAAACCTCCTCCGTTATAGCTTTAGTTCTCCCGATCAATGTTGTCAAGTTTAAGAGTTCAAGTAAACTCATTTTTTGTCCGATAAACTCGTAATAGTAGAATTGATTTGTAAATTTGTTGAATTACCAAATAAGTTAATTATTTAAGTGGTTTTTATGCACTTACAAACACATATTTAGAATCCATTACAAATAACTGATATATTTTACTCATATGAAATAAATATGAGAGTAATCAAAATAAGTATTATCATTTACGACTAATAAGTCCTAATTAACTATCAACTATTGTGTTTATTAAGATAAAAAAAAACCTTATAAGTGATGCACTAGAATTTTGAATCATGATACTAATTTCATTCTCAATCACAAATACATTAAATCAAATAAATATTTAAGATTTTATAAATTTTTTATTATACAAGGTACATAGTTGTATACAATCGTATAAACTTATGCAGAATCATATAGACTCTATAAGAGTTTATAATATTTTATAAAAAAAGTTAAACTAACTTTTATGTAAAATTAAAAAGTATATGTTATTTAAGAGTTTATGCGGATTTGATTCGTTTTACTTACATAAACTCATAATAGTTTGACTTGAGAGTTTAACAACATTGCTCCTGATCACGCCCAATCACCGCTTCACCTAGCCGCCGCCTCACTGCGAAGTTGTCCGGGCAATGGATCGGATCTCATTTGCATTGTTTATTTTTGCTTTCAACCATACAAACCACATGTGTGTTCCAATGGGAATTTTTAGCTTCATGTTACATGTTGTGATCATACTTTCTTGGATCCCAAAACAAAATGGTACAGTAATACAAATCTGCCAGTCATTTAAGTACAAGTTCTTGCATAAATGAACACATGTGAGATTCTATCCAGCATAAGTTACAACTTTAGAACAAATCTTACAAGGATACACAAATGAAAACCATAAGCTCTAAGCTCGATAGTATTACACACATAGAGATGAAAAAAAAATGATAAAATATCACTACAAAAATTTTGGAAATGTTTCCCTAAAAAAAGTTGGAAATGAACTTTGAAGCTCTCTTTATGTAGTTTCCAATTAATTGTGGTTGGAATGCAGCTTCCTAGGAGACATCTTCTTCAAGCCCATCTAAATATGCTTCTTGGATTCACTATAAGATGCCATACAGATCCTATCACTTCCAAACCTCTATGCCAGGTGAAAATGAGACAACAATGGATGAGAAGCAGTGGTGGCCACAGGAGCGGATCTAGGACCCTTGAGCTTATGGGTGCAAATTTGTTTTATAAAATATTAAATATAAAAACTATTATATTTGAAATATAAATCAACTAGAAATTATTTCAAATTTTTATGTAATCAGCTTATTGACAATATGGTTAAATGAATCCAAATCAATACGATTATTCACAAAGAAATTAGTAACAAATAAAAATGCATAGTAATTAGTTACTAGAAAAACTAAAAATATGACGTCAACTGTGATTTGTTTGTTAAAAGTAATTTAAATTTATAAACATAGTTATAGAGTTAAGATAAATTAAAGAGTTAAGATAGAAGGTGAACAACTATCAAAAGAGATTATGTAATAGTGATAATATAAAAACAGTCTATCATATTTTATTTCAAAACAAAAAATAGAAGCAGATCATTAGTAATAATATTTAGGTTATATTAATTGTTACTTGAGTTAATACTTATATAATAAATTCTTAAATTTTAATGGGTCAATTGACCCCATTAATCCATATGTAGGTCCGCAAATGGTGACGAAGTGCAACGACAGGGCAGTGACGAGAACGGAGCGGCGATTGATAGAAGTGAAATAGAAATTGAGAGAGGTATGCAATTTTGTAAGATCTTAAACCCATTGTTGGACAGATTCAAGCCAACTTAAAAACCTGCTAGACCATGATCCTTTTTCTAACCATTCGATCAAGATCCAATGATGCCTTATATATATGAGCAAAATATTGCCTCACACCATCTTTATCCCCATAAAAACTGTATGGCATTCAACATTTATGATTTAATTGATTTAATGATCACGCATATTCTTCCCATGCAACTCATAATATGATTTGATTCATGCAAGTAGACAACGCAGAATAATAAATATACAGCTTTACGAGCAGAATGGGTAAAGAAATTCTAATTGTTTAGATTACCAAAAGTAGTGAAAGAATTTGATTACGACTCTTGAGCAATCCAATGATCATTAGAATCAAATCCACTATGTAATTAGTAAATATAAAAAATAGTAAATCAATTGAAGGAGTGCTTATATTTCCACTTTTGCAATTCTAAATTCATTGCGAAGGTAGCCAATAGAATGCCTCAAAAACTTACATAGCTATGTAAAATTTCTATGGAAACAAGAGTTTAATTCCATGGAAATAAAATTCTCAAAACTATTTGACTTGAATTTTATTGGGTCCAGTACTAATTTTAGGTTTATTTCCTTGAGTCATCAGTTCCACTGAAGTCTGAAACATGAAAATAGTCACATGTTATTAACCGAAAGAAAAAAATTCTCAATAATTTTTCTTAGCTCTTCTGCAAGTTGATATTATTAGATTGAAACATATGTATATCTCTTTATCAGAATTTAAGTAGTGCAAATCATTGTTATTTGAATTAATCAACCATTAGGGAATTCATAACTGGCATCATAATAAATTGGTGTGGTTCCAGTGAGCCATTTATTTTCCTTATGAATTGAACTTTATTAGAGGCGGCTGGCTATATATTTACTCATATAATTGTAGCATTGACTCCGGTAAGAATTGATGACTGAATACAGTAATATAAATTTAGAAGTTACAAGGAAAAAAAAGGAAATATTTGTAGAAAAAAAATGACACATTGATTATCATAAAGAGGAAATTTTTATTCTTAGTTAATATAATAAATTTAACACAAACATTTGAAATCAAGAAAAAAAAAGGCAAAACAAAAAATTGGTTGCACTTTTTGGCAGAGAAATATATAGTAACCGACAGCAGAGAATCTGACAGCGTTGACTGGATATCAAATGGTGTGCACACCATAACAAAATTGAAGAACACAATCCTCGTGTTTTTTGCCCTTGTGCTTTTCCGTCTTTGCCCTCGTTCGCTCGCACCCTTTCATGAGAATATACCAAAGGATTCTATCCTTTGCCCCCTTGGAAATGCCACTCTCAAGACATGCACATACCTGCCACCACCCCCTCTAGAGTCTAAACGCCGCCTCCTGTCCAACTCCTGCGCTGCTGCGTTCGTAGATCTATCATTTACGTCTGATCGCCGGACGTTGCAAGAAAGTGTGCTCGTGCTCCTTTTTTGTAGCCAGAAGAAGTGTGGTAGTAAGATTTCTTGCCGGTGCTTCTTGTTCCATATTCCTTGAGCATGGGGGGTTACTATAAGAATGTCAGACCCTCGCATGGGAGACCTCGTCCGACGAACGTGGCGTGCCCGACGCCGATTGCCTTCAAATTGTCAGGAAACGCCGCCACAAATCTCTGGGGTCTGGTCCATAGCCTGGCAGGAAAGTGGCCGCCTAAGGACTGGATTTATACGGGGATGCAGCGCCTTGATCGCACGCATGTTTATGAATATGTTGGTTCCTTCCACGGACGCCCGTACGGCGGCAATGGTGGAGTCGGAGGGGTTCCACCAATGGGCCAGCCGTCAAGCTATGCATGGCGGCACCCGGGCGAGTACCGGGCTCCTGATCACGGCTTTGGGATTCCGATGGCTCCGCCGACGGCGAGCGGAGTTTATGGAGGAGTTCCGGTGATGGGTCATCCGTCAAGCTATGGATGGAATAATCCGATGGAGTACAGGTTCCCTGTTCACGGCTTTGGGATTCCCATGACTCCCCAGACTGCGAGAGGAGTTCCAACGATGGGTCAGCCATGGAGCTATGCATCGCGTAATCCGGCGGACTACGTGGTTCCTGATTTTGGCTACGAGTTTCCTGATTTTGGCTACGAGTTTCCTGATTTTGGCTACGAGTTTCCAGAAATCGGCTTCGGGGTTCATAATACTCCCCTGACCACGAGTGGAGTTCACAGCTCTGGTGAGGGGCCTGCATCGACGGAGCAAGGAGCGAAGCAGGAGCCGAGGAAGATGGAAGCCATGGCTTCTGGTTCCCGTTCAAGGAAGAGAGATGTGACCAAGTTGCTCGAGGGATTCACGGTGATCGAGAAAGTACGCGAAGGAGGGACAAGTATTGGGCACAAGGATAAAGTAAGCTCTAATTCTAATCATGAACTTACGAATTTGTTTCCTTCGTTGCATCACTAACATTTCCTATTCTCTCTACTAGAAGGTTTCTTCTTTTGCTATATCTCCTGGAATAAGGAATCCATAACGATAATATAATAGTTTTAATAGCACAAGCTCGTTTTCTAATGTATTGGAAAATATTCCTATCTCAGTTCAAGATATTTAGCTATCAAGTTCATGAAAGTTGATCAATGACAATTTCTGTAATGCATGTGAGAGCAGTGATATATGCTTGAACATAGGTTAAACTAATTACTATTATGTTTGTTTTTACCCTTGGTCACCTGTTTCATACTTCATGTTAATAAGATGCATTATAATGAGAGAGATAAATGGTTCAATTATAAGTAAAAAAAAAATGATTCAATCATTCATCAACGTGCACCCATTAATGCTATTCTCGATTCAACATATCAACATGTATAAATATCCAAATTTTAATCTGCATAAAAAGATTGAATTGTTTATAACACAAATTACCGTGATATAGAAGTTTACAGTGATATTTTGCTCTCAAGAAAATGATATGATTTCGTATGTAACACCTTATTATTGTTTCTAAGTGATAAAAGAAGTGACTACCTTGTGATTTCAGTACTACGTCCACATGGAGACAGGAAAGAAGCTTCGATCATTAAAAGACGTTGAGAGATTCAAGACGGCAGACAGCGAGAAGAAAGCAAGGCCAATAGCAAATGCTACAAATATTGTAAGTATTGCGATAAATGCAAAATGACTATTTAGTAGCAAATAATTATATATTGTTTGTTTATTTATCTTTTTCAGTGTTGTCTCACGGATTACGTCTAAAGTTTAGAGTTTCACAAATATCTTATTGTTACGTGTATAATTAACAAGGCTTGATAAAGATTGACAAACATGCACAACACAACACAACAATATCATACTTACATACCATCATTAACCACGAGTTGGATAGATGATTCTCTTATTTCAAATTGATGCATTTTGGTTGAAAATTAACCCCATTGTGACAAAGCCTTGAGTCAAAATTGCACTTCATTCAATATTATTGCACTTCAATCATTCTTTAGATTATATAAATAATATGAAATTGAGCATAATTTTGCAAAGAAATATCTCACATATATAACATGTCCAATTGTATAGTTGTCTTAGAACCTTACTCCCCTCTTTCAATTGATTTTTTTCATAAAAGGAACATACATGAGATAACAAATGTAGATTTTTCCTAGGATCTTAGAATAGTCGTCACAAATTTTAGTTGATATTGGCACATAATATGTGTATATTATTTCTTTGCATATAAAAGATGGTCTCTCCATAAAATCAGTTCAACAAATAAATTATTCTCTTTTATGATTTCATAACATAAATTCATTATTTGGTCTAACTAAATTAATTTGGGGGAAAAATTAAAACTATACTATAAGAATTGAAAACTATAATGGAGGTTCTTCCGCATCATGTTACAATTCAAATTGTCTTTCGGGTCAATTAAATGTTAGTGGTAAGATGTCTATGATTACAATGTTGACTCCACAGAAATTGTAAGGAGACAATAATAGACAGACGAATATTGTCATCGACGAATATTTTGTCTGTTGGTATTTCAAAATAATTTTTATTTTTGTCGCAAATATTATCAAAAAGTACGAAGAATTCTTGACAGTTAGAAATAGTCCATCCGAAATGCACATTTTCCTTATAGCGTTACATGACTAATGAAAACCAGAAACCATGAAATATAGCAATTTGAAGATAAAAACAATTAGTGTTAGTGACAACTAACCACTACTAACAAGAGGGAAGAGAGGATGATCGAACAGGAAAGAGATTATAGTGACAATGTGAGATGAGGAAAAGATGACTTGGAGTCTCTATATTCATTACTAGGGCAAGGGGCAATATGAGAGTTGGATAAAAGAAGAGGGTGAGTGAACACTACCAGGGTGTTTGGTACGAGGTTAAGAGCAAGAGAGCATGTGCATCCAAACGCTATTAGAATAAGAACAAACAAAAAGACAGTAAAAGTTCTTGTCAGTTGACTACTTTTTTCATTGAAAATTGAAAAGTATGAATTTGATGTTCTTGCTATTAGCAGGAGCAAGAGGGAATAATTTTTTTCTTTTATGTAATCTTTAAATAATAAAGAATTATACAGAATAAATTTATTCGGCCGCATATTTGTCCTTGTTAGGGGGCATCTGACCCATACCAAACTCCTCTAGGAGAATAAAGGGAGGGGGAAGGTGGTGGTGGTGGTGGTGATGGTGAGTATTGGATGTAGGAGAAAAAGAAGTCACGCCATGAGGACAACTACAAAAATAATACAAAAAATATTTAAAATTAGTAGAATTGTAGGATAATATTGTTATGTGCTACATATTGTGTGCTAAAAAAAAGTCTAATTAGAATTTGGCACTTGAGGATTCTGAACATATGATTCTACATTCTAGCATGCTATTTTACATGTATAGGATGCTACTACTAGTTTTTAAGTGTAAAGAAGCACTTGCAAAGTATATAGTTAAGAAAAGGAATTAGGTTATCATTTTTTCGTATTTAACCTATGAAAAGAGACACATAAAGGAGCCACAAAAGTATCCTTAACATTTAATAAATATGCAATAATCGCGTGTCACGTTAAAAGTTTATTATTCTTCCTCAGATATGAAATTAGTGCGATTGCTATGATATTTAAGATGATACTTCCACATCATTATGGAGATCATTTTGACCACCTTAAGTGCTAAGGACATATAAGAAATTGCATTCGTCTAAAAAGACGTCAAACATAAAGTTCAAAGGCAATTAATATGCTTAGAAAATTAATAATATTGCACATTGTTTTTTCTTTAACTAATGGATTCACCTGTACAGGGACAACCTCTACAGCAACTAATGCAACAGTCGAGCCAAGAAGTTGCAAGAAGTTCAGCTACTGGAGAGGCAGAGAGTGCAACTGTTGGAGAAGGAGGGAGTGTAGAGGCAGATAGTGCAGCTGTTGGAGAAGGATGGAGTGCAGAGGCAGAGAGTGCAGCTGTTGGAGGGGGGAGCGCAGCTGGTGGAATACCACCAGAAACCTTTGCTTGATTATGAGAAAGCTTATTATTGAGAACCTAATGGCTGAGTCCTGGTGACATTTTTCTTCGTCGTTTATACTTTTATGATGAATATTAACGTATTCCCCTCAAAAGGTTGGAAGTTGAAGCAAAAGACGAGTTATTTTGGAGACGTGAGTGGAATAGTATCATAACTCTCTATTTGATCATTGAAATTTTTATTGAAAAACGAGATGCAATTTTATATTTGATTGGACTAATGATTTTGTCTAAATTGATATCAGTCCTATGATTCCTTTTTTTTTTTCCCATCAATATGTCCTTATAAAAATATACTAGTTATATGCATAATCTTATGACTATATATCTCTGGAACATCAATGAGACTTGATTTCTCTAAATTCAAACTTGGCATTCTTCTTGAATTTTGTTGACATAATAGTTTTTGAGACTATCGGTTGCTTTAACCTACTTTGCATTCACAAGGAATTCTCCTTTGTAAACATTAAAATGATCTTTCATGTCGAACATCATTAAAATGCTTTTCCTAAATCTTCATTGGTATATAGTATTCCCTTACATAAAAGAAGATAAATGTGCTATTTTCACTTATAACTCAGAATCTTAAATATATAATCAAATATGAATCTTAAGAGTATCATATTTTAAGTCTACATTAGCACAAAGCTAATTAGAAATCCTTTTTTATATACCTCCAAAAATCTTTATCTTCTCTTATTCTCTTCTTCTTTCTCTTGATCTCTTCTTCTTTCCCTCTTCTTCCCACTCCAATGAACAACATCCCCTTCGCAAGTCCTTTTCTTCCTCCTTGACTCGCTACATAAAATGGGGTTATTTCTCGAATTGAAGTCACAAGGGTTGCGCTTCCTATGCTTCAAGTTATCAAACGGAAAAAAGAGCAGAAATGTTTTTGGGTGTGGACTGAATCAGTCCCTCACACTCTCATTTTAGAATTATTTAAATCCTTTTTTTTCCTTTTTCATGTAGTTTTTACAAAAAAAAAAGAAGAAAAAAATAGTACCCTTTCTTCGTCTAAATGTGATCCCAATGATTCCGGAAGACGTCTTTGACGAGTTCATTTAACATCGAAGTCATGGGATACTCCCACGCGGACGGCGGACATGAGACTAGTAAAGGCCAAGCTCTTGGGGCACCCTGCAACCACCAATTTTAGGCTCTGTTTAGCACAGCAATAAAGTCATATTTTGCCAATCACCACTCTTAACCCCAAATAATGATGAAGAACAGTTTTGAATTTTAAAAGAAATATATTCCTGCAAATAGTAAAATTTTAGAGAGTTTTTATTCTTCCTTACTACCGAAATTATCATATTCTCACCTCTAATCCCACGAAAATTTATGATCGCTCAGAATGAATTAATTTTATTCTCAAAACATTTATGAGATGTCAACAGCACCAGGATCATAGGGTCGCGTTTGAAAATAGAACCGGAGTTTCTCTTAAGTTCTTGGTGCATAATTGAAGTATGTTTGGAATCAAGAAATTGTGATAGGAAAAAATTAGTGTGATCGATGAATTTTTTGTGAGTTTTGAATTAAAAAAAATATTATAATTATAAAGTATAATTTTATTATTAATTAAAATAAAATGTTAAAATAATAAATTTTATGAAAAAATTTGTTAAAAATATATTATTTAAATATAAAAATCTTTTTTAAATTAATTATATTTAATAAAATATTAATTTTTTAATGAAATAATAAGTAATAAATAATATTATATTAATCCTTTATTAAAATTATTTTATGTCTATTAAATAAATTATTTTAGAGAAGAAAGGTAAAAATGGAAAAAAAAGTTGAAAAAAAAGAAAGGTCAAATAAAAAAAAGGGAGAAAGCAAAAAAAAAAAAAGGTGGACCGTTGGTGGAACCAGTCACCTGGAACCAAGTCACGTGATCCTAGTTCTAAGTCATTTAATGCGACTTGGTTCCATCTTGAAATCAGGCTGCGCCATCGTGTTTGGAGAATCAGGCTAAAACATAGCCCTATTTCCATTGTCAAACGGGCCTAGAGGAGCATAGTTCCCTATGAACCCTCTGGCATTCACCTGAAGGGGTTTTTGAAAACATATGTAGGAATGAGTTTTATTTTTATTTTTGCATCCAAACATTCCTAAAATAAATTATTCTAATCAACTTTTTGTACTTTTAAAGTTATCTCAAAACACCGTTAGGATCTGTTCGGTAATTAACTAATAAAAAGATGAGATTGAATGATATAATGGGATATGGGGTGGTAGCAATAACGAAGTCGGAATCCCCCTCCTCCTCCTCCCAAAAAGGGACTAGCTCTCTCCGTGGGTGAATAGTAAGTGATAAAAAAATGATGATACGAGGAATAAAAGTTTTATTTATTAAAAAGTTATTTTTATTTTTTATTATATATAATATCTAATGAGTAATAAATATTTATTACTTTATCCCTTAATTTATTTTTCTTTTTTTTTTGTTTTACCTATTTTTTATTTTTATTATATTATTTATCTTTTAAACTATTTTATTCTAATATATATATGGGTTAAATGCTCGTGTCACACAGTGTTTTAATGACACCGTGTCACACAACATATTAGCCGTCGATTGTTTGATGAAAGGCAGAAAATTTAAGTTGTTGAGTTGGCCGTAGATTTTCTTTGGATGGCTTTGATTTATCTCGTGATAAATTGAGTTAAAAAGATTCACTGTTGGCAGCGGCCCTCATTTGTTTTTCTCTTCCTTGCCGCTGAGGTCTCATCTCCAGCAAGTTCTCCGACGCAATTTCTTGTGGTTCTCCCATCCTCAGAGCGTGTTCCATCTAAGACAAGATCTCCTAACAGCGTAGATTTGTCTCCAATGTGTTATTCGTCTGCAAGCGCGTTCTGATCTTCATCCTCAAGCGCAATAATTGTTGCCTGCACTTGCTTTCATCTATGTAGTGAGGCCATGTCTCAAGTTCTTCTACTGCTCCAGTGCTTCCATGGCTTGTTTATACATTTGCTTTCTTATCAATATAGGAGTTCTTCAACTTGTCTCCTCCTAATCGACAATTGTGCATCCTTAATATTTGGGTTTAGGGCAAGCATGGTGATTTAAGAATTCATTGTATAAGGGATTCTACAAATTGTTTTATACATGTATTCAACAAATTTGGACAAAATTATATTTCCGTGACTAAGCAAGAAATATGAAGCAATGACAAAACTATATTTTTTTTTAATCAAACAGAGCACAATTCTTTTAAGGAGAAACTCAATAGATGTCTATGTTAGCAACAGACAGCAGCTTATTTGTCTTTATAAATAATCTCAAAACCAACTGCAAACTGCAGTATAGAGATTTTGCTGGAGATGATGTGGAAATGATTCTTGCTGGAGAGGCATCTACAACTGAAAATAAAAATTGGGAGGATCGTGTGAAAGGTAAATTTTGCCAAGGACAAATAACATGAGAGGAGATCTTGTTGGAGAATGGAGAAGCCACAGGAAATCGGGAAATCGCGATGGAGAAGTTGTTGAAGATGGAGGTGCGATCTCAGCAGCAAGGTTAGAGAAAAAATGAAAAGGTTATTTCCTCTAACTACCCTTAAACTATCATAATTTTTTATAGTTAGTCTTATACTACAAACTTTATTTTTTGAGTCCTTAAACTATCACGATTTTTTCAATTTGATCTTTCCGTCCAATTTCGTCAACTTTCCCTCCTCTCCCAACGCCAGCATCCCTGCATAGACGCCGGCGTAGGGAACCTCTCCTCTCCATGCGTCAACGTCTGCGCAGGGACGCCGGCGAAGGGAACCCCTCCCCTCCCTGCGTAGACGCTGGCGCACCTGCGTCAGTGTCTGCGTAGGGACGTCGTCGCAGGGAACCTCTTCTCTCCCTGCGCACGGCGTCTGCGCAAGGACGCCAGCACAGGGAGAGAGGGGGGCCCCTCCTCTCCTCTCCCTACGTCGGCGTCCTTCGTTCGGCTTGCGTATGCGCAGGGACGCCAGTGTAGGGGTCGCCCTCCTCTCCTCTCTCTCTTCTTGTAGCGTAGGGAGAGAGATTTTTTTTGTGTAAGGGTATTTTCAACTTTTCATAAGTACGAAAATTCAAAGATAATAAAAAATTAACGAAATTGAATGGAAGGATCAAATTGAAAAAATCATGATAGTTTAAATATTCAAAAAATGAAGTTCGTAGTATAGAGTTAGATCTGAAAACTCATGATAGTTTAGGGTGATTAGAGGATATAACCCTTTCATTTTTTTCTCGTGATAGTTTGTGAGGGTGCCTGCGAACACCGAGTTCTTTTAACCCAATTTCTCGTGAGATAAATCGAAGCCCTCCAAAGAAAATCTACGGCCAACTCAACAACTTAAATTTCCTGCCTTCATCTCGCAATCAACAGCTAACATGTTGTGTGACACAGTGTCATTAAAACACTGTGTGACACGCGCATTTAACCATATATATATATTCATATGAGAGAAAAAAAAATTTATGAGTGACAGAGAGAGGGGGAGAGACATGCTTTAATTTGGTAATAAGAGAAATGCAAGGAGGATTAATTTGATCTAATTTCGTCCCATTCATTCTCATTCCAGCAATTTGATGGAATAAAAAATGTGATGTTTGAAGGATTTAGTATTTTATCTCATCTCTCTTGACTTAAATAAAAAATATAATTAAATATGGTGTAACTAATTTCATTCCTCCATATTCCATTTCATCTATTCATATACCTCAATCCAAACAAAGAGTGGGAGAACGCCCCCTAGTTTTTTTATTTTTTAAAAATTTTATATTATTACTTTAATATTATCTTAATATGTGACGATACATGGAGAAGAGAGAAACTTTCCATGTAAATCGTTCAATCGAAAAATGAGTGATCGCAAGTAAAAAGGAAAGTTGATGAAATAAATTCATAATTAGAGGACAATCTAATTACAAAATAGAGTTGAAAAAGTGAATAAATTTAAAAGATATTTAGTGAAATTTACCCACATAAAACATTATATAGGCTCGTCTTATTATGCATAAAAAATTTATTTGTGCATAATTATACGTCAATAGTAAATTTGTAATAAAATCTTTAGGCATTTAAAATTGAAACAGTTGAGGACATGTTTTAGTATCATTATGAAATTTTATTACATTTTTAAAAAAAAATTATTAGTGCATTTCCAATTAATAATTATGATGTATGATGACCAACTTAACAGGTCAAAATATTTCTAAATAATCCTAATTTTCAGAAGATATTTTTGGATTGTCACTTGAGATGCATGAAGAGTGCATATTTCTTGACGAGTAAATTTTAATCATCGTCATCGTCCTCTAATTTTACTTTGTAACACCGCGGATCAATCACGGTCATCGAGATCGATTATCGTAAGTCAACCCAAGTTTACTTTGTAATACTACGGTCATCTAACTTTAAAAATGTTTCAATCCAGTAATCATGATCGGTTATCGTCGGTCAACTGATGATCACTAACATGGCATTGACGTAGATATTTACACGACACCACGCTAGCATTTTTCCTCTTCTCCACGTTATCTTTTAAAAAATAAAATGCCATGAAACATGGTTATTCAACTTTTCAAAATTTTTAGACACGATCATTTAACTTTCCAAAATTTTACTCACGATCATCATTAAAAAATTAAAATAATAATAATAAATAAAATAAAAACTAAAGGCTCTTATATTGACCTAATTTGGGCACGATCTAGTCAGTTCATCCAATTTTTTTATGTGCATTAAGTATATAATATTATAATAAATAATATTAAAAATATGTAAATGAAAAATTAGAAAAAATAAAATATTTATTACATAACAATTTTGATGATTAGATATATAATAAAATTATTTGTAAATAAAAAATAATTATAATGTATGGTTAAATATTTAAATATATAAAAATAAAAAAAATATTGTAGTTACGATTTGGCGCAAACCCTGCTAGATATCGAGTACGACCCAACACCCAACTAGATAACCCAGTAGGATTTCGCGTGAGATTTCCTTGCGTGAGATTTCATTGGATCGTACTCAAATCGTATCGAGTTGATATAAGTGCCTTTAGTTTTTTATTTTATTATTATTTTTTAATGATGAACGTGATTGAATTTTTAAAAAGTTGAATGACTGTGTTTGGAAATTTTGAAAAGTTGAATGACCATGTAGACAAAAAATTAAGTTTGGACAGAAGAGGGAAAAATGCTGACGCAGTGCCATGTAAGCATCATACTAGTTGATTGGTGATGACGAGTCGCGATGACCATGCTTGAAACGTTTCTAAAGTTGGATGACTATGACATTATAAAATAAAGTTGAGTGACCATACTGAAAATGCCTCATAAGTTGAATGATCATGGATGAAATTTATTCATTTTTTTTTGCTGTAATAAGCCGCCAATATAAGCGACGTCGACTGTCCAACTCGTACAGCGCTTGGTACAGGTTGAAAGGTCGATACATTATCGAGCCCAACTAATTCGATAAGATTATTCGGGTCGCGTAGTTAGCATTGACAAATGAGACTTTAAAAGGAATTTTTATAGAGGGACTCGAAATTGAGACATTGCTTAAGCGAGAGGAGCCCTTTGCCGCTGCACCATGTTGATTTTCCCCTTTTCATTTCATTGTGTTGTATGTTTGTACATATATTCGCGATACCGGACTTTGGCCCCTCGCAAGAGAAATCTTTTTGGAGACTCTCAGGAAACAAGACATTTTAGATGAATGGCACTTTAATGAAGAAAAAAAAGTTCGTGTATCAAAGAGGCAAATTTCACTTATCTTGACAGGTTTTGGTTCCGTCATCATAGCTATTTAACTTCTATGTGCAGAAAAATCAGTATAACCTTTTCTTGTGAAACCGGAGTGCTTGCCAGTGCGCCATATAGACCAGATCAATTGCATGCAACAAACGTAAATTCTTCTGATCCCTAATGCACGCTCGTGCAAAAGTCAAGTGAGCTTATTTGGCTGCAGATATAAAACCTGGCTTCTGAATGTTGTAACTTGTTTGTAACTATTCTCCTTACCAGTGGCAAGTATGAGGTGAATTCAGCTTGCAAATACTTGCTAGTGGGGCTACTCTCAATGCCAGAGAAGTGCATCATTGGTTCATTCATCCAATCTAGTATCAAATACTTTTAATTCTTTGGAATCGTTTAAAGTATTTCTTAACAAGGCAATAAAAAAGATGATACATTCACTTGATCCCAGGAAAGAGCCACTTGAGTTGCTGAACACTGAAGCTTCTGAAATCAACTGTTCAACTCCCGTCAGAAAAAAGGTAACGGAACAATGAAAGGCTGCAAGTTATCTTATCAGCATAACAAACATAAATAGTCAAAAGAACACTTTCTAAGCTAAATTTGTGTATTCGATATTCCTCTCAATAATCTAATACCCTTGATAATTCAACGCGTAAGCGCCGATTAGCAAACATACGCTGCATCCTACATTCCTATAGCTCTTTATTGGCACAAATTATAAAAAGAGCCAACTAGTTAGATGAACTCTCATGAAAAAGTTGATCTAACTAATTGGATGCATCATCTATCTTATCTGAGCGCCATACCAAGTGCAGGCATGACATGAAGGTACGTGTTGATTACGTCAAATGTCATAAGAGCATTTGATTAGGGAGACAAAAAAGAGCTCTGAAACTTGATTATCAGTACTGGAACAGGAAATCATCATATAGCTATGATATTAAACTCGGTCGCATC
The DNA here is from genome assembly GCA_030549335.1 of Pontederia crassipes. NCBI lineage: Eukaryota > Viridiplantae > Streptophyta > Magnoliopsida > Commelinales > Pontederiaceae > Pontederia > Pontederia crassipes. Next base: position 11,451,258 of record CM060188.1, on the reverse strand, counting down.
CATGCACAGTAGGAAATGTGTCAAAATCCAGAAATTGTCCATCTCTGGTTTGTCATGGGATTGCAGTGGATCTCAAAATAATTATCCATATTCATAATGCTCTTCCCAATGGGGCATTGATAATTTTGCTGCCTGCTCCACTAAGTATTTTGTTTCATTCAGTGGTGCTCAAGTTTCTTAGCTCCTCACGCACTTAAACTAAAGAATTGGGCTCTCGCTTTCGGATGATACTTTGATTGGACTCAAAAGATAATTAATTTGTGGAGTTAAATATACTTTCTGCATCGTATAGTTTTAACAACTCCTGCAAGCATTCTTATATATCTATTTTTTTTTCGATGAAACTTTATTTCTGAAACATTATGCATCTATGCACACGGATAAGGAATTAAATTGTGCACTGAAGAAGGAGCACATCTCTTCTCTAGATGAGTGCAGAAAAGAAAATCATGTTAAACTTGGGCTAAATCAGTCCTGCTTATTCTTAAAATAGTCATGCCACTTGATCGAATATATAGGCTCAATTTGTCATGTAGTCATGTTCCATAGTTGCAGATGTGCGAAACCTATTTGAGCAATTAATCTCTCAACCAAAAATAGCCACACAATGACAGAAAATCTGAAACTATGTAGGCATAATTGAGGAGTTGTTGGAGCAATTGTTGCTGTCATCATTTATTTTCAGGGCTTGGAGCAGTTATTTAATTGTGGACTCCATGCCTCATTCCATAATGCATGCAAGCAAATTTCATTACGAGTACTACTGACAGCAGTCATCTGAGATATCTGAAACTGAAATCTTAGCGTGCATCTAATTCGATTGGGAGCTTCAATCAGGACGATGACATCTTCCCTGTGAGAGCTCTAGATTTCCTTTCATTCCACAGCTCTTTCGGACGTGTGGACAGGTTATGGTCATTTCGCTGAATAACAAGTAAACAAAGAACTTGGGAGAGAAATTAAAAGATAATTTTTGTTACAATACAATCTCTTGTTGCAGTAGTTGTGTCGTACTAATCATGAATCAATTAAGGAAAATGTATAAGTAGAACGGATGTAAAGTACTCATTTTATTTATTAAATTAATAAAATAATTATAGATTAATTTAAAATATATGTTAAATAATAAAGATGATTAAAATTAAGATCATCAAATTATCTGATGACCGTGATCAAGCCATGACTAATTCAATAATTATAATTTATTTAACCGATACATTTTTATTATTATCGAATTACCTAAGTGAATATATAAAAATAAACACTTGACGCGTTTTACATACTTATTAACCTCTTACATATTTACTTAGGTAAGGAGTATGTAAAACGCGTGAAGTGTTTATTAATAAGTATGTAAAACGCGTGAACTTATGGGTCTCTCTCTCTCTCTCTCAAATACTTTCTTTGATTAATCATGATTCACAAGAGAGATCGCCAATTACTTTCTTTTCCGATCTCTCTCACACAAACACAAACACAAATTAACACAAACACAATCTCTCCCCGCCGACCGCCCTACTTTAGCAAATCCAACTATGCAAGCGTGAGGGATATTAATCATATTAGCAACGAGTCCTGCGTGTTTAATCACAAATCAACCTCAAAATGGCACGCTGGGGCCAATTATTATCATTGCAGAAGCTACATTATTTTGTGACAGAATCACGTGTGATTTAATTCCTACAGAAACAATTATTTTGGCACAAATATTTTGAATGAAAAGCTCCCTGGTGCACGTTTTTATTGTCTGATGTAACTAATCCTCATGAAAATTGGGTCCATTAATAATGTACCGGTGGACGCAATTATTGATGTCACATTCTTTGATCCACACTACCAACAATCTTAATGAATATTATATACTAAGAATCAAACTTGAGCAATATACCTTTCCAAGTAATCGAACACTATCAAATCGCATTACAATATTCATTAATCATAATTTGAAATTTAATTTTGGGTTCTCAATTTTTTTTTATTTTTTTTATGATCAAAATTATATTAGTATTCCATTAATTCGAAAGAGAACTTAATTAATTCGAAAGAGAGAGGAGAGGACAATTTTGGGCTCACTTTGTTATTGAGTGATGAGTGTTGATTGGGAAGAAAGAGTTTGAACTGGAGTTAATATTTTAAATTTTGAATTGATAAATATACCAACAAAGTTGACCAAATACTCGTAGATGAGTAAGCGAATGTTAACGAGATACGTAAAGTGAACAGTCCCCCTCTCACTTAAACGCCACCTTAATTTAATTTGATTTAGTAACAATTTTATCTAAAAATCTTTTTCCTCACTTAAAGGCCACCTTTATTTAATTTGATTTAATGACAATTTTATTTAAAAAAACTTTTTTCTCACTTAAACGGTACGTTTATTTAATTTGATTTAATAACATTTTATTTAAAAATCTTTTTTCTCTCTAAACGCCCTCTGTCAACATTTTTTTTTATTTTTTTCGTAAGATTATTAACACTCGATTAATTAATTTAATGTCCGGACAAAATATTATTAATAAATCATATTCAAAATAATAATTTTAAAAATTAAACTTTCAGTTACTACCACTTAGTATTTTAAGAATATAATCTCGTTATTTGATTGTGTCAATCATCCTTAATTTTTTTTATCACATATTTTGTTTGTTTGTTCGAATTTGAAAACAACAAATTGTTATTAATCGCTGTTTAAATATTAATAGAGCTCATGTTTATATATTGTTTTAAAATTCTTTCTCATGCACCATAATTCAACTTTATAATTTCGTAATTACAATATTAATTATTCTCAATATAAATATTTATTTCTAGACGATCAGAGGATAAATTACACGAATGGTCCCTCAACTTTGCGTCGATTTCCAGTTGGTCCCTCAACTTCATTTTATAATCAGAACGTCCTCCATCTTTCATTTTCTTGCACGCTTAGTCCTCTTGACCGGTGATAGTGAGTTTCCCGATTGTCTTGCTTACGTGACGGATTTTCTCTCTCCTCCACGTCATTTTATATCCGCCACGTCATTATAAAAATTTAAAAAAAATAATAAAAATAGATGAAATTTTCAAGTTATTAAAAAAAATTTAAAAATAAAAAAATTAGGAGAGAGAGGGAGGGGGCGGTCGCCCCTCTCTCTCCGGCTCTCTAGAAAGCTTGAGCTCCGGCGAGCTCGTGCAGGGGGGCGGTCGCCCCCCTCCCTCTCTCTCCCGCGAGCTCGAGTTAGGAAACTCACTATCACTGGTCAAGAGGACTAAGCGTGCAAGAAAATGAAAGATGGATGACGTTTTAATTATAAAATAAAGTTGGGGGAACAATTGAAAATCGACGCAAAGTTGGGGGATCATTCGTGTAATTTACCCGACGATCAGAAGAAGACGGCGAAGTAGAGGAACGAAATATCTGTCACGGTGAACCGTCCATGCGGACGTGGTCGCTGACGTGCACGGTCCAGATTCTTCCGAAGCTCTCCCAGAATTCTGGCCGTATCTAGTAAATAATCCAACAAATTGGTATAGATCAAATGTCCCTCCCCAGATTTGGTTGTATCTAGAAGGTATAAGTGTCCAATCTAATAGTGCCAGGTGGCACGTTTATCTTCCGCTCTTCTCAAACCCTTAATTAATTAACTAATAAATTGCCTATTTATTTATTTTTATCCCCACCAACCAAAAAAAAAGGAAAACAAATAAAACCGACCTGCCATAATTAACTTGATCGTCTTTTAATTAATTAATTTATTTATTTATTACTCTTGGGATGGAACAACGGCTCGCCTATTTTAAGCGCCTCGCCTCCCCTCCTGCTTCTTCCCCATTTCGCCGAGTTTTTCCAGTAGGAGAAGAAGAACAAACCCTAGATTTTTCTCAGCATTTTGCGCCCATTTCCAATAGAATACATTCCGCGATTCCTCGTTGCATTTTGGAGCCTTCTGCTTCTGAAATCGGTGGGGGTTCTTCTTCATTGCGTGTCGATTTTGTATTCACCCCCAGTAATTCTGAAATTCATAGCTTTGAGAAAGATTGGTTCTCAGATTTTCTCTCTTGGGGCATATTTACTTCAGACTTTACTGGTCGATTGATCAATGGTGTTGGGAATTTCATATGAGGGTGATAAAAGCTCTTTTTTTCTTGTCGATGGCATAGTTTGATTTTAACTCGTTCTTTCTTAGATTCATTTCATTGGTGAGAATAACAACATGGATCGTTGTTGTTTTTCTTTTTCTTTCGATCCAAACCTTATTGCATTTGGTTTGTGTTTTTTTTTTCTCAGAAAAAGAGCGTTGTTTTGGCCATAGGATAATATAATGTTGCGCCTTCTCGTGAACCTTCTTTTGTTCTGAAATCACTATAAAGTTGGTTAATGTTTACAGATATTTGCTTCTTTCTTAACCTTAAAATGTTTCATTTTGTGATGAAAGGTATTTACTTGTTCCATGTCACGATTTCTCTAATTCTTATAGATGTCGTTTTGTATGTTTTCTGTAGTTTGGCATAACGCAGTATGGAGTATGAAGATAGATACAGACAGGTCCAGGGATCAGAATGTGACTATCTTGTCTTCGGTATGTTCTTGTGGCTCTCAGATGAGATGTCTGTGTTTTGCAGCTATTTTGGATTTGGCGTAATTTTTTGTGTACTTGGAACTTGCAGATTTAGATGATACGCTCTATCCCTTGAGCTCTGGGATTGCTGCTGAGTGCCGAAAGAACATTGAAGGTATATTTAGCTCGTGTTATTTAAGTTCATGTTGTTCCTTTTTGTACTTATCCAATGCTATTGTTTTCTTGTTATCTTAGATTACATGATTGAAAAACTGGGGATTGAGGAAAGTAAAGTCCCAGAATTGTGCAGTCTTCTTTACAAGAACTATGGAACAACAATGGCTGGCCTACGGGTAGGTGGACTCGCTTATGTTCCTATTCATGTCATGTAATGTTCCTCCTGTCGTATCTTAAATTTACCTCTGTTGTGTCTTTTACCCAGGCCATAGGCTATGATTTCGATTATGATGATTATCACAGGTTTTGAACCTAACCTCAATCTTTTTTATTTTGGTAATTTTGAGTGTCTATCGTGGTTCTTTGTTCTTGACTTTAACATTGTGCATTGACAGCTTTGTTCATGGACGATTACCTTATGACAAGTTAAAGCCAGACCATGTTCTCAAGCACCTTTTGCTGAGCCTGCCAATCCGTAAAGTCGTAAGTTGTCAAAATAATACATTTCTTAAACCTTCTCTTAATTGCTAGATGTCTGGAGTGCTTAAATTTAAGGTCCTGTCAATTGCCACAGATATTTACAAATGCTGATGAGAACCATGCTACTAAAGTGCTTGAGAAGTTAGGACTGAAAGATTGCTTTGAGGGAATTGTATGCTTTGAGACACTGAATCCTCCGTCCTCTCATGAGCCAGAAACTGCACCTGTTATCTTTGACATCTTGGAGAATTTCGCTAACCTGGAAGTTGCAGTTGATTTGCCCCCAACACCAATACTATGCAAACCTAACGTAGATGCCATGGCGTATGCCCTCAAACTTGCTAACGTTAACCCTCAAAAGGCGGTGAGAAGACTCATCTTTCCAAGTAACTCCTTCTCTTTAGGTTCCTGTCTTCCAATTTCACTAATCCAATCCTCTTGTCGACATTGTTGTAGGTATTCTTTGATGACAGTGTTCGCAATATCCAATCAGGGAAACAGATTGGGCTACAGACAGTATTGGTAAAGAATTTTACTTAAGCGTTTGAACTTTAGAAACTTCTTGTGATACTGAATGCATGTTTAGCTCATGGAGCTTCTAATGTGGCAATATATTTCTGTATCTCATTGGGTCTTTGGCTTGGATTGTGAAACTCAGGTGGGGACTTCACACAGGGTCAAGGGTGCAGATCACGCATTAGAAAGCATCCACAACATTAAGGAAGCCTTGCCTGAAATCTGGGAAGAATCTGAGAAATCAGAAGAGGGCCGGTACTCGAGCAAGGTTGCGTTAGAAACATCCGTTACTGCTTGATCCCCCGCATGTAAATATCGCAAGGGGGAGGGACAAATGTTGTTGTGCTAGGTCTCTCTTCTTTTGCTTTTACCGCGCAGCCTGTTTCACATACATTGCTGGCGAGGGGAGAAAACATTGCAAGATGAGGGGAATTCTTGTTGGAATCTTTTTCCTTTCCACCTTTCGCCTTTACATAGTATGTGATGTTGTTGCTGTTAGAAATAAATAAATAAATAAATACATGTTCTCTTCTTGTCATCTGTGTGTTGATCAACTGAGCATGTAATTTTTTATTTTTATATTCCTCAGCATTTGATCATAATCCACATTGGAACCAAGTACTGAAGATACAGAGGGACCAGATTCTCAATGGCATGTTACCAATATTGAAGTTTAGAGTCTGAGGAGAAGAATAAAATACATGAGATTAAAAAATAGCTAAAACCACGGACAACATCAACTAATATATTTATATTACTTTTCCTCTAGAAGAAAGAATCACATCTCATTTTATTAAGAATTGTGCGTTCATGTCATTGTTCTTTTTCCAATTCAATTTGATGAGATGCCACAATCATTTCATACGAGGCACCACTTTGTACAAGATGGTTGTTCGCCCAATTGCCCAGTAGTAAAGAATTGTACAGACATCATTAGTATATATATATACAACAGCCTTATCCCACTATGTGGGGTCGACTACATGGATCATACGACGTCATTCCGCTCTATTAGTAACTAAACATTTCGGTATATATTCGTTGATCCATGTTCATAAGATTCGACATGATTTTATGCTAGCTGTCGATGCCTAACACAACCCTCCTCCTTTATCCGAGCTTGGGACCGACTATAAAATATAGACGGAGTTATATATATATATATATATATATATATACAAAGAGCAGATCTAAACCAATTAAACCGGATATTTCCCATGTCTTAAAGCGTCGGTATTCAAGTTTTTGCCTTAATTCGGGGTGCTGTTTCATGAGAGAGAATCCGCAGGTCTAACTAAGCTCGTGGTCACTGATACAATATATATATATATATATATATATATATATATATATATATATATGCAGCTCAATTTCAAGAGATAATAATGTATGCAATCAGTTGCCATCTGTAAGATGACACTGATTGGATGCATAAAAGACCTTTATCGGTCAAAAAGATAAACAGAAAAAGAAAAGCAGATACGAAAGCTAATTATCTATTTCTCACGTTCCGGGTTCACCAAACTAAATTAATGTTGTTAATTCATGTGTGTGATTCATGCAGTGCAAGTACATGTCCGTTTCAGTCTTCCTCTGAATATAATATGTGGGAAAGGCCTGATTTAAACAAGAAGGCCAACCTAAACGACAAACCAAATTAGAAGACCACATTGAATCATGACGATTTAGAATGAATTATTAGGAAGTAGGTGGGGTTGCAAAGTTCCACAATTATTAGTTAAACAACCACGCCTGATTCATGTGCATTATGGCGGTGTGGCAGGCAGAAAGTTCAATGCGCCTTTTGACATCGAAAAGAAGTGCCAACCCCTAAAGATATTTTCATGCATGCATCATGTATTACTGTATTTTATGCTGCATGAGTAAGTACATGCCTCTGTTTCATTGTCTAGAGTTTGACAGAATTCAGAAGCCTGTCATCTCAAGCAGTTAAATATTTGCATCACTACGTAATCTCAAAGAAAATTTCCGGGTTTTCTTTGCCATTTCTGTTGTTTTATCTTATGCAGGATGATATCAGAGCGTTACCAAACTTTCTGATATCAATTTGCAGGTTAAAGACAAAAAGTTCGCTTTCTTTGAGGAAAACACTATTCATCATGTGCCTTCTATCGTAGAGAATTAAAGCAGAAACAAGATATAAAACTTAAATAGATTTACTATATCATTCTTGCCTACAATTCTTATGCTTCTAACGGATCCAAGACTATATCTGTTAACAATCACTTTTATTTTTGTCTGATGTAGCCTCTTGAACCAATGTGCAATTTGTTATATGCCTTTTTGCGCGCATTATATACATATATATATATATATATATATATATATGTGTGTATATGATGAACATTAGAGTGCTACCATATCTTTGTTAGATGTTTGTAGCACCCTGCGCCCTACAACTTCATACCGTCCGATCTGTGATCGACGTCTCTGATGTAATCGCGCCGGTTCGGAGAGGGGTTGGAGCGGTTCAACGTGCAGGGGTTGGAGGGGAATGGTTCAACGCGTGTTGGAGGGGGATTAGGAGTTCAACACGTTGGAGGGATCGACCGTTCCGGCATCTTCCAGCGCGACCGCCGTACCAACGTCTTTTTGTGCTGACGTGCATGACTTCCGGTATCTCCTATGTTGTCGTTCCTCCTCTCTCGCGGCCTTACCGCCATTCCTCCTCCCTTCAGAAATGGAGCTCCATCGCAAAGAGCATCGTCGCCCACATGCCGATCTCCCCTTGTTGGAGCTCCATCGCAGAGATCGTCGTCTCCAAACACCATCGTCGCCCATTGCCGTTGTCGCCTGGCGCCATCGTTATCATCACCCGACGTAGAGAAGGGAGGGAGGAAACGAATGCCTGGCGTCGTCATTTTCCTCGGTGATCATTAGATCGTCTGACATTGTCGTCGTCTTCTTCTTCTACACGCCAGCGATTGCGAAAATGGGGGGCCTCTGTGAGCTCGCCGAGAGGGGCCGCCCCCCTCCTTTTTCGCAGTTGTCGGCGTGCAAAGAGAGAGAAAGAGAAAGCCCTTGCGCTGGATCTTGTCGATGGAGGCACGACCATCGGAGGAGAGGGAGAGAGTGAAGAGTAGCTCCGGATCTCTCTCTCTCTCTCTATATATATATATATATATATGTTTGTGGGAGGGGGGGAAGAAAGGACGAGTACCAATTATTGCACCATCCATGTATATATTGCTCTTAAGAGATTAAATGTACCAGTATAGATTCTCAAATGAAAGTATGAAAAGAGAAGTACAAGAGGAGACCTAACAAGTCCCCACACTAGATCAGTAAGAAATGACATGGTCATGTGATGAACAATGTTCTTGATACAATATCTCTCCACAAAAAGATAGTGTGATTACGTTAAAGTGAGATGGCCCACCTGCATAAGAGTAAACATCTAAAGCATAATATATATAATATAGGGTTTAAGTAATATACAACAAAAAATTGTACAATCAAATATATATATATATATATATATATATATATATTTGTGTGTGTACAAGAGGAGACTAACAAAGTCCCCACTGACATGTGATGACCAATGTTCTTGATATAATATCTCTCCAAAGTGTGATTGCGTTAAAGCTAGATAGCCACCTGCATAAGAGTAAACATCTAAAGCATACTGTATATATAGATGGATTAATGGGCGTGCACGGCCAAATGGTGAGACATCCTGTAACACTCGAATCGCAATCGTCCATTTGATTTAGAATGTGAACCCAAATTGAGAGTGTCTCTTCTCTCTCTGGCGGTGGGATCCGCACGCGCTCGCTCAACGTCTCTTCTGCTCCCGACCTTTGTGAACGTCGCCACCGGATCCCACAAGCACCGGCCAGCAGCCCCCCATTGTCCCCGCCCCCGTGATCACCGGCGGCCCCCCATCATCTCCGACCGTGTACAACCTCCCCCCCCCTATCGTCTCTGCCCTCACGAGTGCCGGAGAGCCCCATCGTCCTTGACCCTACAAGTGTCGATGTCTGAGACAGAAGGGAGATGCCGACACTATCGATCATCGAGAGAGAGAAGGGAGAGAGAAGAGAGAGAGGGGAGGCCGTGGGGTGACGATCGACCGCTGACTTGTAAAGTCCACCAGTGCTCGCAGAGGAGTCGACGATCACAATGGGGCGCTCTTGGGAGGCGGACTCGGAGGATGTTGTAGAGGCCAACATGCTGACACTGAGGCGGCGAAGGTCGCCTGAGTTCAGCGGCCTTGAATTCTTGCTTGTCGCTTACTGTCGCCGGCAATTTTTTTTGTTGGATTTTCATCTCCACCATTCACTACAAGAAAATGAGAATTTTTCAATGGGTCGTTTTCGGCGAAAAGAAATCTGTCGCAAATTGCAACGAATTTTGCGACTGAAAGGTTTCCGTCGGAATTTTCGACGGTTACAACCGTCGGAAATGAAAATAATAAATTATGTAATTTATTATCTTATTATCTTATTTTTCCACTATCAGGAAATAGAAAGTTTCGACGGATATCTATCCGTCACAATTTCCGATGGTCCGAACTGTCGGTAAATGAAAAATAATATAATATAAGGAGTATTTTATTAATAAAATTAGCAACAGTTCAAATCGTCACAATTTTTGACAGTTATGTCCGTTGGTAAATAAAAAATAATATAATATAAGGAGTATTTTATTAATACAATTAGTTACAATTCAAATCGTTGCATTTTCGACGGTTCTTGCCGTCGATAGGTGAAAAATAAATATAATATAAAAAATCTTTTATTAATATAATTAGCGACAGTCCAGACCGACCGTCTAGATCGTCAGTAAATTTAAAAATAAATATTATATATTATAATTAATTATTTTTTTACGATTTCAACCGTCGGTAACTTTAAAAATAATTAAATACCATATTCATATATATCATAATAATATATATTATTAATATTTGCTAAGTTTTCGACGTTCATAGTCGTCGGCAATTAAAAATCACTCTCCCGCTGTCATTTTTCCTTTTACCGCTTCCCATCTTTCACCCATATATATGTATGTATATATATATATATCTTATTTCCCCCTCTCTCCTCTCTCTCCCTCTCCTATTTTGCCGGCGATGCTCTCTCCTGGACGATGATCCGCCGGCGTCCCTCTCCCCCTCTCTCTCTTTCTCTGTCCAGTCTGGATTCGCCGCCTGGCAGCCAGATCGGCCGCGGGCGGATCCGGCCACCGCGCGGGCAGCCAAATCTGGCCACGAGCACCGGATTAGCCGCCTGGCGGCCGGATCTCGCCGCGGGCGCCGGATCGGCCATCGGACTGGCGGCCGGGTCTAGCCGCGGGTAGCCAAATCGGCCGCCTTGCAGTCCGAGCCGCCTATCGATCGGATCTGGTCGCGGGCGAACAAATCGACTGCCTGGCGGCCGGATCTGGCGGGAGGGGGCAGATTGGCCACCAATCGGCCGGATCTTGCCATTGACGGCCGGATCTGGCCACTGGCGGCCGGTTCGGGCCGCTGGTTGTCGGATTCGGCCGCTAGCGGCGGGCTAAATTTTTTATATTATAAAAATTCTTTACGACGGTTGAGACTGTCGAAACTTTCGACGGTTGCGGTCGCCGAACATTTGCGACAATCACAACCGTCGGAACTATCGACGAGATTTTCCGACCATCGTAAAATGATTTACAATGACCATTTTTTCATCGAATTGGTTCGGTCGAAAAACTCATTGAAAATCATAATTTTCGACGATTTTTTGCAAATTACAGACGGTTCTAACCGTCTGTAATTTGCATTTTTCTTATCGTGATTGAAAGGAAATGGACGAGGTGGATTGATATATATATATATATATATAGTCACGCATAACATAATATATATCAATAAAATTAAAAGTTATAACAATTAGGATTATAACTTAATCATAAAGTTGAAGTTGAACTTAGCCACCTACTCTTCAACCATGTCCGACTCCTCTAAAGTAATTACCAAAAATCCTTTGCCCCAAAAGGAGGGACACCCTCGGGATAAATTACATGAATGATCCCCAACATTGAGTCGATTTTCAATTGGTCTCCAAATTTTAATTTATAACCAGAACGTCCTCCATCTTTCATTTTCTTGCACGCTTAGTCCTCTTGACCGGTGATCACAGGTTCCCCAATTGCTTTGCTTACGTGGCCGACTTTCTCTCTCATCCACGTGAGCGTAAGTCGGCCACGTCATTATAAAAATTTTAAAAAATAACAATAATAAATGAGTTGTCCACGTTATTAAAAAAATTAAAAAAAAGTGAGTTGCGAAAGAGAGGGGATCGACCCCCTCCTTCTCTCTCCAGCATGGAGAGAGGGAGGGAGGGGGGCGACAACCCCCTCTGGTCGAGCTCGACCAGAGGGGGGCAGTCGCCCCCCTCCCTCTCTCTCCCGTGCGTGCAAGCTCGCCGTGCTGGAGAGTGCGAGCTCGACCAGAGGGGGGCGGTCGCCCCCTCCCTCTCTCGGGCATGAGAAAGGGAGGGGGGCGACCGCCCCCCTCCGGTCGAGCTCGCCGAAGAGAGAAAGAGGGAGGAGGGCGATAGCCCCCCTCTGGTCGAGCTCCTCTCCAGCACGGTGAGAGAGAGGGAGGGGGGCGACCGCTCGAGCTCCAGCGAGCTCGCGCCCCTCCCTCTCTCTCCCGCAACTCACTTTTTTTTAATTTATTTAATGACGTAGATAACTTCATTTTTTTTTGTTATTTTTAAAATTTTTATAATGACATGATCAACTTACGCTCACGTGGATAAGAGAGAAAGTTGGCCACGTAAGCAAGGCAACCGGGAAACTTGTGATCACCGGTCAAGAGGACTAAGAGTGCAAGAAAATAAAAGACGGAGGATATTCTAGTTATAAATTAAAGTTGGAGGACCAATTAGAAATCGATTCAAAGTTGGGGAATCATTCGTGTAATTTATCCGACACCCTCGAGACGCACTGCTGCCATACCTCCTATCTAATGTTGCACACGGAAAATCTATAAGCATCTTAAGATTTGTTTGGATTGAAGAATTCGAAGGGATCGAGTGGAATATGAAGGAATGGGATCAGTTACACCATGTTTTATTATATTTTTTATTTAAGTTAAGAGAGTAGGGTAAAAGCTATTAAAATATTACATTTTTCATTCCATTAAATTGGTGGAATAAGAAGGAATAAATAATTTTAGACCAAATTAACTCCTCTTTTATTATCAAATTTAATTATTTCTCTTATTATCAAATTAAATCATTTCTCTCTTTCATAAATTATCTTTTTCTCTTATATGAATATATATATATATATTATTTTACTTTTTAAAATAGCTGAATAATAAAAATAGAAAATAGGAAAAACAAAAATAAAAGAGAAAATAAATTGAATGGTAAAGTAATGAATATTTATTACTCATTAGTTTATATATAATAAAGGGTAAATGATAAAAAAAACTTTTATTCCTTATATCATCATTTTTTATAATTTACTATCCAATCGTAGATTTTTTTAATGACACACCACACTCCACTACCCCCATTTCACATCTCCGTTAATTAACTGTCACACAGACCCTTGTCTAAAGTTCCTCTTCCTATCTTCTTATGTACGAGTCTACTTCCTATTGTAAACGGTTTGGTGTAATAATATCACGAAGCTGCCTTTTTTTATTTGCTACTTTGTATCTAATATTTGATCCAATCACTTCCTTCCCCTTTTAGATGTGTTTATTTGAGGGAAGATGAAGTTAACAAGGTATATTTTCATTAATGGAACAAGAATTTTGGTTTAATAATTAACAAAAGGGAAAAGAAGAAATTTTTTTTTCCAAAAAAGAGTTTGTCCTTTTGATATTTCTTCCATGTCAGTATACAAATAAAAAAACATTTTTTTCTTTAAATTCTAGACGTAACTAAATATAAAATACAATTACTTTGACATTCGTTTTTACAATAAAATAATTTATTTCAAACCTATTTCATGAACAAACCCAATGCATCATTGCTGTCTAATTAGATATATATTATATTTTTTGTTATGAAATGCACAAGTAAAACACAAGTTCATCCTAAATTAAGCTACGTCATCGGACGATGACGACTCTCTTTATTATGTGATGTTCATTGCTAAAGCGTCTCACTCGTATAGGGACTCATATCAGTGTTGTAAAATTCGGACCGACCGATTTAACAAAATCATCTTTGAAGAGATCAGTCATTCTAAACATGTGATATTAAAGTTCTTTTATTTATATTATTATCAAATTATTAATATTTCACCATAGTTGAATATCAAAATAAAAAATAAGTCATCTTATAATATGAATAAAAAAATTAAATAGTTTATTTCTTTTGTTTATATTTTAGCATTTTGATTTGTCTCGAATAAATATTAATAATTAAGAGCTAAATTATAAGTTTATTTATTGCTTTATATATTTATGACCAAAGTAAAAATATATATTTGAACTATTATCTTATTCCTTTATTCTTTAAAATTTATTATTATTATTATTATTATTATTATTATTTGATACGTCTAATTTATATTGATTATTGATGAATACATTTATTAGTATTTTAGTTGAACATATTTTTATAATTTTTTATCATAAGATCCGATCATTCGAATTAACTAGTCCGACCCGATTGAACCTGACTCAAAAATTTTGTTAGGCCGATGTTTGGTTCGAAATTTACAACACTGACTCATATAGAATTACAATTCAATTTAGATTTAATTATTAACTATTTTTATACTCACGTTTTAGCTATTTTTATTTAACATGCGATATGTTTTTTATTGACGAACACTTAGAAGTCCTATGGGTCTTGATTAATCAATTGAATTTATCTAGATAAGCATCTCAATTTTAACAATTTCAACTGATTGATCATGCAGCTTTATATTGAACCACGTAAACATTGGGATTTGGCATGGTATATTACCACGAATTGCATAAAAATGCCTTACTCAATTATTTATATTGTAAATCTGCATTGACAAATGCACCAGCGGAAATGCGGAATGTATGTTGTAAATCTATATCTGCATTCACAAATGCCAAAAAGTACAATTAAAATTAAAGCTGAATAAATTCCTTAGGAGATTGAGTTCCGAATTAGAAGATGAATAAGTTAATAAGTTCAAATATCAAGAAACATATTTTCTAAATTTAACAATTTTAGAAAGCAGAATTATCGTTAAATAGTATTTTTTCGGTCACGATTCATTGGTGTAAAGGGCTATTAACACTTTATTAATTTGATAGCCCAGAAGAGTAACGAGAAATAACATTTTATTTGATTACATGAAAAGATCGACTTGTAGCATATGAAATATAATCCCTTAGAAAATTTTACATTTTTTAAAGTGATCATGAATGTTAGGACAAAAATTTTGGCAAGCATATGGAAAAGTGAATTAGTAACAAAATTAATTGTACTAGTTGTGCGGAGACGGCGTCCACTCGAATCTGGTTACGTGGCTTATGCGCAGATGATGGTAGCTTCAATTGGTCCATTTCGGTTTCCAGAATCTATTAAGGAGCGCCCAAATCCACCATCACCCTGTTCTGCTGTTTACTACTACAGTCTCCAAGAGATAAGATGACGATGTCGAGCGCTTGCGCGCTCTCCGGCGCTCCCAAGTCTTCCTTCCCCTTCTTCTTCGACTCCCCGAAAACGTCCTCCGCCGCCTTCTTCCTGTCGGTGAAGGGCGGACGGAGGAACCGCGGCGCCCTTGCGGCCTCTGCCATGGCAGACGGCCCTCTGAGCACCGTCCTCGTCACCGGCGCCGGCGGAAGAACAGGTGAAGGATTCAGCCTGTAACCGTGTGACGATTCATCATTTCTGCATGCTCTCATGCTCTTAAGGCATGTCGTTCTGTTCAGGTCAGATCGTTTACAGGAAGCTGAAGGAGCGGCCGGAGCAGTTCGTCGCCAGGGGGTTGGTCAGGACGGCGGAGAGCAAGGAAAAGATTGGAGGCGCCGACGACGTCTTCGTGGCGGACATTAGAGACGCGGAAAGCATAGTGTCCGCCGTTCAAGGGATCGACGCCCTCATCATTCTTACTAGCGGCGTGCCGAAGATGAAGCCGGGATTTGATCCCAGCCAAGGCGGGCGGCCGGAGTTCTACTTTGAGGACGGAGCCTTTCCTGAGCAGGTACATACTTCAGTGCACCCTCTCCAAGGAACGCCATTGTTTTTATAACCAGGATTGAGTTTTCGAGTAGAAGATAAAGTAAAAATATAGCAAACTCTTAGAAATGGAGTGGCAAAGTGAGGATATATTCATCATTGTAGGTTGATTGGATCGGGCAGAAGAACCAGATCGATGTTGGTAAGCTCTCATTTCCCTCTACATTTGCAAGCATGTCTCATCATTTCATTTTTCGCAGAAAAAATTCATATTTCCGATAAGTTCATGCGTGGTTTTGGTTTAACTGCACATATGCATGTTTTCCTATAAAATTTGCATCTTAATTTGAAAATCTTCTCTTTATTGTCTTTTGTGCTGAATCACCCAGTTGTTAATCGTGCTCTGAAATGTAAGCATATTGGACATATTAAAAACGCATTTATGTATATTCATCTTTCCCTTTACTTATGTCAGCATACTGCTTCTAGATTTCCTCTACAAGGTGCAAAATAAATTTTAAGCCATCATGTTGTCTAAATTTGGTTTTCCTTTACACAGCTAAAGCTGCTGGTGTTAAACAGATCGTGTTGGTTGGTTCCATGGGTGGAACAGATGTTAACCATCCTTTGAACAGTCTTGGGAATGGGAATATTCTGGTATGTAGTTGTACTTGTCTTCTGCAGTCATACGGTGACACAGCTAATTTAGTCTTCGTTGGCTCGTTCTTTCAGTCCATCCATTTTCAGAAATCTTTACAGAAATTGTGTTGCTGGTTCCTAATCTGTGGTAAAGATGATATATAATCAAACTCATCAGTAATGTGATGCTATCCTTGGAGGTTTGTAGCTACTCTTAATGAACAGTAATATACATATTTCTTTGTTCATGATCGTCATATCTGTTGTGTGTGCACACTTTTACGCCCATTCATAATCTGTTATGTATCTTCCATTGAAAAATTTTACTTGTTGCATAAAATTAAGGTTACCATGCCATTGCTCCGTATCAAACTTCTCATCTGGGTTCATTCATCCACAACAATGCATTGGTTTGTATTTTGCATTTATGATGCGAGTGAAATCATGCACATAGGCCATGACGAATTCGATCAGAAGAAAGTCAGAATGAAACTAAGTTGTGACAACGTTATAATCTCATAGCCTTTTATGTTCAAACGTGATAATAGATGTAATATTTATATGCATACAAATTGCCGTGTCCCGTGTCCCTTTTATTCCATGTACTCCATAGTGGAATTTACTTTATTCTTTCTACAAAATGCAGATATGGAAGAGAAAAGCAGAACAGTATTTGGCAGACTCTGGGATACCTTACACAATAATAAGGTTGGATTTACTTTGTCTAATAATATATGCAGTATAACTTTTTTGCATCAAAAGGTTAGCACCTTCATGTTAACAGGGCTGGGGGACTGCAAGATAAAGATGGAGGGATAAGAGAATTAATTGTTGGAAAGGATGATGAGATTCTGAAAACAGAAACCAGAACAATTGCTAGGGCAGATGTTGCAGAAGTCTGCATTCAGGTATAACGAGTTCGTTATTAAAGTTACAATGATTTTGGAGCTAATCGCAATTTTGTTTTTCATTTCTGTCTCGCAACTTCTTACAGTTTTTTGTTAATAATGCCTTGAATCTGAACCCAGTTGATCCCCTTACATAGTCAGGCGCTTCAGCAGAATTTCCCTACGGGAGTTTCGCTGTCCGGTCAACGAGTCTGTGGGGGGGTCAAGGGGGGATCCAGGGGGATCCCCCTGCGAGGGTTGCAAAGGGGCGGAGCCCCCTGAGCGAAAATTTTTTAGGAGTATTCTGTATGTGATTCGGATTTGATTTATTTTCTTATCACGAGATAAGTGTCCTATTTTCAGGGGATTTATTTAGAGTCACAGTCCGTATGTAATTCCTATTATCTGTTGAAGGGAGTGCCTATATAAACTCCCTAGGGGTCTAGACAGAGACCCATCCTTGTAATCATCGTTATTCCATAACAAAGAGCCGTCGCCGTTTTTCCTCTTCGTGTTCTTCTGTATTTCGTGCGATCCCTCTCTCCATCTTTTCGTAATAGTTTCAATCATTCTTTTATCGTTAATGTACATAAGAATTGGGAAAAGAGCGAAAACTTGCCGCAGTGGTATTTAACCCTTAATAATTGGTTAAAACAAATATTACATGTTTTCCTATTCTGTTTGGGATTCTTAAGCTTATTAACTGAGGTATCCTTTGAGAGTCCATAGTTACTGTTCCTATCATTGGATTGCACCCTTTTTCTTATCAAAATGTCTCTGCATGTGGGCAGGAATATATTATACAGTACAAAGGTAAATAGTAAATCAAATGTAATAAATAGTCTACTCCCAATTGCACTTGCACTTTTACTTAATTATGCTATTCACTTTTAATGACTATGCACTTGAAGCAAGAAGACATATTTACGAATTCATGAATTAGTCGATGAAATTATAAGGTCATGAATGTAAACAAGGTATCTTTTTTTTACCAACAGGCGTTGCAGTTTGAGGAGGCAAAGTTCAAGGCCTTCGATCTGGCGTCTAAGCCTGAAGGCACGGGTACACCGACTACAGATTTCCGGGCGGTGTTCTCTCAAGTCACAACTCGCTTTTGAGCTACTGCAAAACCCTTCTGTTCTTGGTAAACATCTAGCTAATGGAATCAACACTACGAGATCAGACACAAATTTTGTTATCACGAGAACCATCTGCTTGTGACCAGTTTTCTGCCATTTTCTCACCATAGGATGTTTGTACACTATCAATGAGTAGAATGAAGCTAGACTTTCTTGTGGACGCATTTTCAAAGTTCAATATTAATTCTTTACAGAAAAAGGTCAAATGGTAGAATTTTGCGTTACTGGATACTTAATTCGAAGGCCAACCTGATCGCACGGCTACTCTGCAATGCCAACCGAAAGTATTCTGGTTTACTTGTTTAACTTGGATGTCACTTCATATAGATGCCACAAGATCAAATGTTAAAAAGTGTTACCTATGAGTTGGTACGAAATGAATTTGAGAAAAAATGGGAAGGAAGAAACGCCAAATTGCATCTTCATTCTGCATACTATATTCAGATTCTTGTGCAAAAGAATTCCAACTCCTAATCTCATCCAAAATCTCAGCAGGAAAGATAATAAGATGAGAAAGACAATCAGGGATGGCTTATCCTGGATAACATGAAACATTTGATTCATGCAACAGAAGAAACATTTTGCAGTTCTTAGCCATAAAGATATATAACCATGAAAAAGAATTGGCGTGATGGTTGGAAAATATTTTCTATTCTATATTTTGAACCGGAACAATATGCTAGGAGTTGATTTTTTTTCTCCTAAAAAAAGTAGTTGATTTATCATCCCAACAACTAATTATAATTAACTTATGAACAAATTGTATACCCCCAAGATCAACTATCAAGAATGGAGGGTGGAAAATGTCCAACTTGTCCATAATATATTGGTTTCAAGAAATTTTATTACGTTCAAATTAACATATCATTGAATTTGATATCCATTATGTACCATGAGTTGTGTAAGCTTAAATGCATGAGTTAAGCAAATTCTCAACACCATATCATGTCGCCTTAACGAATGACCAAACGAGGAGGCCTTCTCTTCGCCAAGGTTTGGTTTACAACGGTAAGTACACAAAGACATCGTCAACACAGGAATCTCTCTCATTTTTATTTTTGAGGCCACCGCCAAGAAACTCAAACTTCCTCTCAAAGGGCCACGACCTGCAAGGAGTGCCAAGCATACTCCCAAGTCATTGGAATGTGCCTCTCAAGAAGGTAAAGCTGCAAGGTGTGCCAAACATCAATGTTGTTATAGTGTCAAAACCCCGTTTTGGCATTGAACCCAAAACCGGTTGACCCGGTTCAACTCGGTTCAATGCAGATTTTGAAAAAAAAATAAAAAAAATGATATAAATAAGAAAGTTAAATGAGAGAAAAAAAAGAAGAAATGAATATAAGGAAACTTAAGGAGGAGGAAATATCATATCTATACAATTAAAGAATAATTGAAATAAAAAGATAAGTATTTAAAATTGAATAATATTAGAATAGAAACTTATCGAAGGGTATAAAATAAAGGAAATAAAAAGGAAAGTGTTAAATAAAAAAAGAAATAAGAATAATTTAAGATAAAATTTACTAATATAATATCTATCATCACTAAATAGTAGATATTAAATTATTAATAATCTATTTATATTATTATTATGAAACTTTTAATTAATAAAAATTATGTTAAATTATTTTTTAATATTTTTAATAAGTTATTAGTACAATATTCATATACTATATCATATAACTTAGCTATATTTTTATAATTATTATAAATAATATTATTTTAATAAAATTCGATTCAATCCGATCGGACCGGTTCAATCACGACCCAATGATAAATCCGATCCCATTGCCGATTCGATTCTGAAAACATTGTCAAACATACCTCAAGGTGTTCAAAAGTGCCTTGACAAGTGGTCAGGTTAGACAACCATGACATCATGGACCTCATGGTGTGATTGAACTTTCTCGATCACTTGTTGTGTCAGTCAACAAGTCAGTAAACTTTTTGATGATTACAATTCGAAGGCCCTATTTGGATGCAATAATTATGTTCCAAAATAAATAATAATAATCTCACTCTCACCTCGTTTCTTAATCTAGCAGAATAACCATGTTCTCAACCCCCAAGAACATATAAGTCTCACTTTTTGTCATCACTACCGGTACCCTACGGGGGCGTTTGGTACATGGATAAAATGAGAACTGCAGGCTTGTTCTGGATCTTGCATTCAAACAATATTTTAATGAAGACGTGGGGCCCACCTGCAATCATTGCTTGAACAAACAAAAATAAGTGCTTTTGTGTTCTAGCCCATGTTGTTAAACCCGGATCGGACCGGCCGATCGAACCGGTTCGACCGTGACTCGGGCACCTAATCGGTCCACCGGTTCATTCAACCCGCCCGGGTCGGACGGTCCAACCCGGTTCTTGGGGGTTTGACCGGGCGGATTTGACCGGGCCAAACCGGACGGGTTGAATGAACCGGTGGACGGTTGGTCTTTATTTTCAAAAATAAAGATGAAATGGTATAGACAATGGGAATTGAACCCTCAACATGTACAAACCATCATGTTACACTTATTCATTTGAATAATAAGTTATTTTATAGTATACAAAGCATATCATCATTCATATATCAAATTATTTTCGTTGATAATTTTTTTAAGAAAATTTATAATTATTTTTATATGTCAAAACTTAAATATGAAAAGATTAATTACCTAATTAAATTTAAAAATAGAAACTATAATAGTTTTTTCTAGTTTAAGTTAATATTAATAATTAAATTTGGGACATATGAATTTGTAAATTACAATTGAATATATTAAAATCACATAAAACTCATATCAATGGTTAAATATGTCACATTTGATTTCTTAATTTTAATTAAATTTTTAATCATATTAGTGTACTTTGATGTAGAAATATATTAATTATTAATAAACATATATAAGTATTATAATTATTAATAAATATATTATATTGTTTTATTAATAGCCGGTCCGACCGTTCGGGTTAACCGGTTCGACCGGTCCAACCTGACCCGGAGGCTTGTCCGAGTCGACGTCCGGTTCGGGTTTTACAACATTGATTCTAGCCATCCCCAAGAACAATCGTAACCTTGCTGAGTTCTACAATAAGGACAGTAATGGAGTCAATGTAATGATCTTCCAGAACAAAAACGATGACACCCAAACAGCTCCTACGTGACACGAAAAATGTTGTTAGGATAAAATTATGCCAATAAGTTCATTGTTCTAGTTCTCTTGCTGTACCAAACTAGGCGGAAGAGGCCTTCTGTTGTTCCCATCTGACAATAGAAGAACCCAATGTCCAAAGTGCTTTTATCGATGCAACTCGCCAATGGAGCCACTACAGCGTTGCATCAAAGGAGCCAACGCTCTTGTCATGATTCATATCAGTGAAAAGAGTGCTGCTATATTCTCCTAAAAAGCAATCATCCAACTCAGGATGATAAGTTTCACAAATGTCAACGCTATTTCGAAGGCAATTCCACATTATGAAGAAGATGGAAAAGCAACATATTTGTTGGAGTTTTTCGTGATTTACATCAAGGCATCAAAGTCAGAACTCTCACCAATGGACTTAACAAGTAAAGTCAACATCAAATTCAAAATCATCGGAGAGCACAAATATTTAGACTTTGTTTGCTACAGGAATAAACATATGTTAGTTTTGATGCTGAAAACATTTGTTTGGACTCAGTGAGCCCCCATGTTAATCATCATGAAATGTGAGAGCAGAGCAGCCTATTCATGGAATGGTGCGGAACAAATGTGTTCACAAGCTTAAGAAGATGTTACATTGGGATTACAATAAATTTATTCTAGAAGATGGGTGGGGTTACAAAAAAGAATAAAAAAGTTGCATGCAAAGGTCCCCTTAATTTAAGAAGAAACTTTGGTACAGCAAGATGAAGATAAGGGTGATAGTACATCCTCAAATAGCATGCTACCTTTTATTTCGTCTATTTTATTTAACTTATATTATATATACATAGGAAAAATGAACGTGTGAATCGACTTTAAATATTTTTTTCTTCATTATATGTGTGTGCATGCCCGTGTGTGGTCTAATATAGGTGTGAAGCATTTTTCGTGTGAAACACGTGTGAAGCGACTTTACATGTACTTTTTTATTTTTTTTCAATATATTTTTTCCATCAATATTTAGAGGATTATAATAATAAAAATAGTTTTATAACATAAAAAGTTATAAAAAATTATTATATCTATTATGAAGGATAATAATGTGCATAAGTTCATAAAATTCTAAAAATGATGAATATAATTTTTTAATAATTTGAATCATACTTTTATTATTATTAAATATTAATGAAGAAAATATAAAAAAATAAAGAAAAGTACGTGTAAACCTACTTCACACAGAAAGCTTCACACCTACATCAAACTAGGGATGTCAATATCTCCCGCCCGAGGGCCCCGAATTTGAGGATTTTTCTCCCACGGGTGCGGGGATGGGGGGCAACGTAACCCCCGGCCCCTCCTTTGAGGATCGGGGAGGGGTGGATTGCCCCCGCCCCGTCGGGTCCACGAATCCCTACGCCCATATTATATATATTATTATAAATCATCAACTAACCATTAGATCACACGTAAATCTCAACTGTCCATTTTTTTCATATATATATTTCTTCCTCCCTAACCCTAATATCAGGCGGTCCCTTCTTTCTTCCAATGTGCCAGGACCAATCAGCTCCTAAGCAACCTCTGCAGGACGACGGCGGTGATGGTCATGGAAGGCGGCAGGAGGACGGCGGCGACGGTTGTGGAAGGCAGCGACGATGATTGCTACAGGAGGACAACGGCGACGGTCGCTGTAGGAGGGTGACAGCCATAGTCACTGCAGGAGGGCGGAGACGGTTGATGAGGAGGGCAAGTGCAAGAAGAGCTCGAGGGCATCGCCAAAGAGCTTGTTCGAGCGTTGTTTGATCACAGACATTCCACCAACGAAGCAGGGCATCGAACATGTAGCGGGTGTCAAAGTGCCATAGGTGTACATGGTGAAGAGGATAAGGTCTGTGAGGAAGCCATCGAGGGGGAGAGAAGGAGGATGCAATGAAGGCATAAGATTGCAGGAGGAGGAAAACGACATCGGAGTGGAGGGGGAGGAAGTGGCCAGGGGAGAGAGAGGAGGAGGGAGAGGAAGTGGCCGAGGGCGGGGGAGAGAGGACTGGCCGAGGGGGAGGGTGTCATGGGGGCGGCCCTCAGAGCAGAGGGCTGCGAGGTGTGGGGAAAGCGTGGAGGAGGCCTTTAGTTGTTCGAGCATTGATGGAAGGAAAAAAAAGGTGGAGGTGATGGCCGCGAGGGTTCGGGGTCCCCGTGTCACGGGGTCGTTTTTCGCTCGACCGACCCGTGCGGCGCCTAGACGTGCCCAACGTCTAGGCAAGCTCTTTTGAGCGCTTTGCGGAAGCTTGCTTATGCCACTTTTCGTATGCCACAACTTTTGGGACGCACGGTCCCGAGCGGACGTTTCTTTGGTGGAGGCGTTTGTGAACAAACGGGCACCTCGGCGTAACGCTCGATCGCTTGGGACGCTTTGGGACGCTCTTTTGTAGGTTGCAACCCCACGCTTGAGGCACAATGCTAGATTTGGGAAGCTTGAAATCTTTGTTGAGTAAATAGGAATGATTACAACGCTTCGGGGGAGGACTAGCGGGTCTCCCCTACTATACCACCGTTTCGGGTGGTAGAATTGCGACGTGTGATGTGGAGGACCATCTCCGGGGGTGCACTTTTCAGGAGTGCAAATTACAAAACTGTCACCATCACACTTAGAAAATAAACTAAGTACAAAAGTGAGTTGAAAAGGGAAAATACATGATAAGATAACTCGACGTGCCCCGGGGAGAAGCCCCCGGGACATTCTCCCCCACTCAAGTCAGCGACGTCCCTGGAGCTGTGGCTTGGAATTCTTCAATCTTCTGCTTGAACTGCCACAAGTCTTCGGCTGTCTCCCAACTTGTGTCGGCGTCCGGTCTTCCGCTCCATCGAACAAGATACTCCTTCTTCCGATTCTTCGTGCGGATGGCGAGTACTTCTTCAACTTGATCAGTAAACTGCTGATGGATGGCCGGCGGGGCGCGGTCTGAAACCCCACGCCCGGGATCTTCAGTGTCTTCAACGAAGGGCTTGAGCAGGCTGACATGGAAGATGGGGTGTTGTTGCATCTGAGGCGGGAGCTCCAACTTGTAGGCCACCTTGCCTACCTTCTTCAGGATCTTGAAGGGGCCCTCGTAACGCCTAACGAGGCCCTTGTGCAGATTCTTCCCACTTAGCCGAAGATGTTGGACCAGCTTCACCAGGACCAAGTCTCCGACTTCAAAGTTGACGTCCCGTCGGGCGGTGTCCGCCCACTTCTTCATGCGCTTCGATGCCTTGTGCAAACATGCTCTCGCCATGTCGTTCTGCTCATGCCATTCCCTCGCCATGCGGTGAGCGGCGGGGACTTTGCCACCATAAGAAGTGGCGACGGCCTGGGGCGTCAGAGGTTGCTGCCCCATCACTATCTCGAAGGGACTCCGATTGGTCGACTCGCTTCTTTGTAGGTTGTAGGAGAATTGCGCGATGTCGAGTAGCTTCGCTCAGTCCTTCTGATTGGCACTCACATAGTGCCGCAAGTAGATCTCCAGAATACCATTCACCCTCTCAGTTTGGCCGTCGGTTTGAGGATGAAGTGATGTCGAGAAATGCAGGTTGGAACTCATCATCTTGAACAATTCCTTCCAGAAGTTGCCAACGAATCGCCCATCCCGATCTTTGTGGTAGGCCCCAATACTTCACTACATGCTTTATGAATAATTCCGCAGCTTCAGTAGCAGGACAACTTGCGGAGCCAGCGGCGAAGATGGCATACTTGGAGAACCGATCGACGACCACCATGATGGTACCTGCCCCTTCAGACTTGGGCAGGCCCGTGGTGAAGTCCATGGAGACATCCTTCCATGGACGCTCTGGGATAGGCAGGGGTTCCAGAAGTCCGCCGGGCGCTTGATTGAGGTTCTTGTCTTGCTGGCAAACAAGGCAGGTCTTCACGAAAGCTTCAATGTCGTCCTCCATCCTTGGCCAGAAGTAGTTGTCTTCGATGAGTGCCAAAGTGCGGCGGATGCCCGGATGTCCCGCCCACTTTGAGTCATGGCACTCTTGCATGATAGTGCGCCGCAAGTTGTCGAAGAGTGGAACGTATATGCGACGTTCCTTGGTGAAGATCAGCCCATCTTCCACCCAAAAGCGGCGTGTCTTGCCCTCCTTCGCCTGCTCGAACAAATTCTTTGACGTGGGATCTGACTCCAATCCCTTCTTGATCCTCTCGATGAGGTCGGCCTGAGAGGAGCTCATGGCCGCCAATTTCGCGCGTCGGCTGAGGGCGTCGGCAACGACATTCGTCTTGCCAGGTTTGTACTCCAGGACATAGTCGAATTCCGCCATGAAATCTTGCCATCTTGCTTGCTTCGGCGAGAGCTTCTTCTGTGTCTCGAAGTAACTTGTCACGACGTTGTCCGTCTTGATGTGAAATCGCGACCCGAGAAGGTAGTGCCGCCATGTTCTAAGGTAGTGAATCACCGCGGTCATCTCCTTCTCCTGAACGGCATAGCGCCGCTCCGTGTCGTTGAGTTTGCGACTCTCGAACGCCACGGGGTGCCCCTCCTGCATAAGAACTCCTCCAATGGCATAGTCAGAAGCATCTGTCTGTACCTCGTAGGACTTGGTGTGGTCTGGCAGGACGAGCGCCGATTCCTCCGTCATGGCCCTCTTGAGGGTGTCGAACGCTTCCTGGCATGTCGGCGTCCACTCCCACTTTACATTCTTCCGGAGGAGATTCGTCAAAGGAGTCGTCACATGTGAATACCCCTTGACGAACCGCCTATAGTAGTTCGTCAGGCCAAGGAACGAACGCATGTCGGGAACCCGCTTGGGCGGTTCCCACTCCACGATGGCCCGAATCTTCGCGCCATCCATCTTCAACTTCCCACTTCCGACGACATGTCCCAAGAAGTGTACTTCTGGTTGAGCGAAGGCACACTTCTCCCGCTTGACGTAGAGCTCGTTCTGCCGCAACACCTCGAACACTTGCCGAATGTGCTCGATATGCTCCTCCAAGGTGCGGCTGTAGATCATGATGTCGTCGAGGTACACAACCACGAACCTGTCAAGGAATGGCTGCAATACCTTATTCATGAGAGTACAGAAGGTCGCCGGAGCGTTGGTGAGGCCGAACGGCATCACGAGGAATTCGTAGGAGCCGTATCTTGTGACGCACGCCGTCTTCTGCACATCCTCCTCCGCGATCCGGACTTGCCAATAGCCCGAACGAAGGTCCAACTTGGTAAACCATCTTGCACCGCCAAGTTGGTCGAACAAATCCGCCACCAAGGGGATGGGGTACTTGTTCTTCACCGTAAGCTTGTTGAGCGCCCGATAGTCGATGCACATCCGGAGGGAACCGTCATGCTTCTTCTGGAAGAGAACCGGGGCGCCATATGGAGATTTTGAAGGCCGAACATATCCTGCATCCAATAGTTCGGTGAGTTGCTTACGGAGTTCTGCGAGTTCCGGAGGGGCGAGCCGATAGGGGACTCCATGCGGGGCTTTAGATCCTGGGACCAAGTCGATGACATGGTCCACTTCACGCTTCGGAGGCAACCGCTTTGGGAGTTCCGGGGGCATGACGTCCGCAAAATCCTCAAGGGTTTCAAGGACTTTGGGAGGTGTTGGAGTGGAGGGCCCCGGATCTTCTAAGATGGCGGTCGTCAGGAAAGTGTGCTCCTGTTTGCGCAACCCCTTCGCCACTTGCATGGCGGAGAGGGTCTTCTGTTTGAGGTCTCCGCCTGACCTCACAGGGACGTTGTAAGGTCCCTTGGGATCGAAGATAACCATCGAATTGGTGAGCGGGATGACACATGCGGTAATGTGTCGCAGAAAAGAGATGCCCGCCACCACTTCGTAGTCATCCACTGGTGCCACCGTCACGTCGAAGCTTCCCGACCACTTGCCGATGCGAACCTTCACTCCAGGAGAAATTCCTGTGGTCGAGATAGACTTCGCGTTCACCGTCTTGAACGTGGCGTTAGTCTTCTGGAGTGGCAGCTTTAGCTTCTTGGCGGCCACTTCTGACACGAACAACTCCGATGCTCCCGTGTCAATGAGGGCGTTGAAGACTTGCCCGTTCAACTCGATATCCGCATAAAGTCGCGCAGCCGATGAAGGACCCTTCGAGGCGTTGATGGCGCTGAGGACGTGCATCGAGCTGAGACACGCCTCCTCCTTCTCTTTTTCCTTCTCGTCGGGGCAATACATTGCGTTGACTGTCGCCTTTTGCGGACAATCGCTCGTCCAATGTGGACCCTTGCAAATGTAGCAAGGCTTTGGCGGCTTCCCGTCCCTTTTGAATCTTCCATTGTTGGACTTCCCGTCTTGGTGTCCCTTGCCTTTGTCCTGATAGTGCGGCTTGCCTCCTTGTGACTTGGACTTCTCTCCCCCACCATTGCTCTTGCCCGAGGGCTTTGGTGGTGGAGTGCTCGCTTTGGCGTACTCCACGAGCGATTCAGCAGCGGCGACTAGCGAACGGAGGTTGGGGCAATCTCGTCGCTCCAACTCCGTCCTAGCCCATGGCTTCAAACCCTTCACAAAGACCGTCAACAACGTGTCTTCGTCCACTTGGGAATTCTGTAGGCGGAGCTCGGTGAACTCTTTCACGTACTCCTTCAACGTGCCCTTCTGGCAAATGTTGAACAACGCAATCTTGGCCTCCAGTCCCGACTTGGCAGGGCAGAAGTAGTTGATAAGCTGCCTCTTGAAGTCGTCACACCTCTCAATGGGACCCACAATGCCACGCTCCACATCGTCGCAATGGCACCGCCACCATAGACTCGCCGCATCTTGCAAGTAGAAGGATGCGGCCTTCACCATCCTTACTTCGGACGTCACGTCCAAGGCCTCCATGTACCTTCGGACGTTCCACAGGAAGTCGTTGATCTCCCTTGCCGACCGCTCGCCTTTGTAGGGCCTCGGCTTTGGCACATCAATTCTTGCCTCCATAGCGTCGCTTGAGCTCCTCCCGGAAGGCCTGGAACTCTTGCTCCATTTCGAACCGCATGTTTGAGAGACCATTGTCCAAGGTCTCCCGCATGTCCATGATTGTCGCTTCCATGGACTCGAGACGCGTATACAACGGCGTCATCTCTTCCCGCACCGTGGCAAGATCCACGGTCTTCTCCAACTCTCGCTCGTGCGTTGCGAGTTGGTCTTGCATCTCGCCCACGTCCAATTGGAATTGGCCGAGGCGTTGCTCGAAGGCGGACATGGTGTCCTTCGAGCGGGCGCGCCCCCGATCCTGGCGGCCCTTCTCCGGCGCGACAGGTTCATTCGTCATCTCCGAGTTCGATGTCATTTCACCTTGATCGTCGAACGCCAACTTGAGCGGTCCCAGAAACGCTGCTCTGATACCAACTTGTCACGGGGTCGTTTTTCGCTCGACCGACCCGTGCGGCGCCTAGACGTGCCCAACGTCTAGGCAAGCTCTTTTGAGCGCTTTGCGGAAGCTTGCTTATGCCACTTTTTGTATGCCACAACTTTTGGGACGCACGGTCCCGAGCGGACGCTTCTTTGGTGGAGGCGTTTGTGAACAAACGGGCACCTCGGCGTAACGCTCGATCGCTTGGGACGCTCTTTTGTGGGTTGCCACCCCACGCTTGAGGCACAATGCTAGATTTGGGAAGCTTGAAATCTTTGTTGAGTAAATAGGAATGATTACAACGCTTCGGGGGAGGACTAGCGGGTCTCCCCTACTATACCACCGTTTCGGGTGGTAGAATTGCGACGTGTGATGTGGAGGACCATCTCCGAGGGTGCACTTTTCAGGAGTGCAAATTACAAAACTGTCACCATCACACTTAGAAAATAAACTAAGTACAAAAGTGAGTTGAAAAGGGAAAATACATGATAAAATAACTCGACGTGCCCCGGGGAGAAGCCCCCGGGACACCCGCAGGGATAGAGGTGAGGGACTAAATTCCCTCAGTACTGGGAATTCGGGGCGGAGACTGGTTGGGGTCGACGGGGGAGTGTCTCCTGCCTCGAACAGAATCTGGTGTCACTCCTACTATTTATAGTTTAATTAGTGTGCCTCGCACTTTCTATGTGGTAGGTGTGTTAACTGATTTTAGGCGCTCATTTTTTCATATATCATAATATGTATATATACAACATGTATTCTATCGAAGGTCCTACGGGGAAGGGTAGGAGGGAAATTACTATAGTTTTCTTTGTTAATTTGGTAGCTCATTTCATGCCTATAGAAGTTCAAAACGGTTAAATTTGCACAATAATCATAATGGTTTATGTGATCAATAAAAAATCGAAACTAAGAGAGTATTTATTTAGAGATAATGTTTTCACATTAGTAATAATCTGAACTTAAAAATTATTTATTTCTCCACTTCCAAATTTATTTTCTACCTATAAATTATTTCCCTTTTTATTTTAAACAATTGTTGTTCGTAATATATTTGCCTATTATTATGATATATTAATTTTATGAATTCATTATTCGAACTTATAAATTTCAACTGAATTACATATTATTAAAATGATATTTTAATATATATATGATTATTGAAATTGCTACATTACTTGTGCATAATAAATAAAACAATTTACATTAATGATAATTGAATAAATAGCACTAAGCTTTCTGACTTTCTGCGTGTTCCTCAAGGATCTGTAAACCCCCAGAGACTGCAGTAAAAGTTCCAAATTTTAGAACATAACTAATCTTTCAAACGCTTCAGGAGTTTACTCGCCCAGCGCCTCAAGCGCCGCTTCAGCGTGAAGCCGACGAAAACCCCGACGACGAAGCTGATCGCACAGACCTTGCTGCAGGTAGACAGAGACACCACACGCCTGCAAAGAGGGAACACTATCTTTATTACATGATGCTACGAACATTTGCTTGGACCAGAAACCTGTGAAGCAACAGGACAGCGTAAGCAAGCAAGGGAAATTGGTGGTTACCCGGAAGCCCTTGGAATTAGGACCTGCGTCTGATCGGCGGAGGAAGAGGAGGATGAAGCGTTGAAGGTCTTGGAATCGGCATCGGATTCTGCCGTCAGAGCTCGGAGACCTGATTTAAACTTGTCCATGGAGGAGGACGCCATGGGCATCGAAGAAAGCAGCAGCTGCAGCAGGGCAGTTAGGGTTTTAGACGTTGCGGCCGCGCTCTTTTTTTATTAATTGGGAAACAAGGTTGATCTCACCAGGACGTTCCTGATGGGCTGATACTGGTCCAATTTGAGTCGTATCGGGCCGATTGTGGACGTTGGGTGTTGAGCACAGTTATTTGGGCCCTCTTTTCTCGTCTCGAAACAAGCCCTTTGTTAATTTGCAATTAAAATCTCCTCGTCAGTGGTTTTATTTTAAGTTCTACAGTAAAAATAAACGAAAAAGGAAAATGAGTAAATTTGAAGCAGGTTAGATATCACTTCCCTTGCAGTTGTTCCAATCGGTTTTTTTATTAATTTTATTTCTAATTTTTGAATGAGAATGTATTTAAATCAACTAATTTTGTTTGCTTAAAGTTTAAGTTTCCAACCCAAATCCAAATAAAATAAATAATGATAATCTATGTAATAAAATACTTCACTTTTTATTTTAATAGTAGTAGTGTCGGTCCATAGTTACAAAAATTTAGGAGCGCTTTTTATAATTTTGGGAAATTCCATGCTTCATTTTACAGGAAAATCTCAAAAGAGAGTTGTTTTAGCACATTGACTTGTTCATTTATTTTAATTTACAAACAATTGAATTATCATATATACTAATTATAATTCAATTTGCTTATGAAGTAATAATCCAAATTGTTTATGAAACTAGATTGCGTGTTAATTTTTCACAATTGTCCTTTCAAATTTTACTTAAATATATTATAAAAAATCAAATATATAATAATATAATGACTATATTATTAATAATTATTGGTGCTATTATTATACTATTATTTATTATATTCTAAACATTATTATCAAACAAGTACTTATTACTTTTGCTAATGTTATTATTAGTATGATTAATGAATCTAACATTTTATTATTAATTAACCAAAACAATTAAGGATATTTTGGTAAAAGGGGAATATTGATTAGCGATTCTTTATTTATATTATAAACAAGTTGTATGAATTGTTAGACAAAATATTTATACAAAAGTAATGATAATTTATTAAGTAAAAAATACATGGCTTTTCCATAGTATCATAGATGTAGGGGATTAGAACAGTTGCTTTAAAGATCTAAACAATTAGGAAATTTTAATTAACAATATAATGAACGCCTCCAAAGTGATTTTTCCCTATATTCCATCTGAATCTTTATTTCATTCATTTAATAATTGCCCCTGCCATATCTTTTTCTAGTTTGTTAAACGAATAATTATATATTACTTAATAGTCAAATATATATTAATATATCATCGTTAGAAAATGAATTAATTATTTAATATTTAAACACTCTAGATACAAAATTTAGCATTTATTATTATTCAATTATATGAAAATTTGAAGGCCTTGCTTACGATATTACCATCAGTGTCATCCCTACTAAGACTACAAAAATACTTGCTCTTTATTGGTAGAAAATAAATTTATCTTACCATTTTTTTAGCTAAGCAGCAACAAAAAGGTAGAATTAAATATAGTAGTAAATATTATGACATTGACAGAGACAATTTTCCAATCAGACAATTGACGGCCTTCAAGTAAGTATAAGGTTCCAATCAGACAAATCTTTGAACAAAAGAGCTAAGTTGGTAACTGCGTCGTATGTCATTTCAAGAAAGTTACAAAGCACGAGCACTTGGACTGATTACAGACGCAGTTATGTTTCTCTAACTAGAGGAACTTAAGCTTCTCCATGGACAATAGCTACGACTTGACATTGGAAACAATGGAGAAAACTCTGGGCATCTTTATGCAGGATGCTTATTTCCAGAAAAAAATGATCTGTACATAGCAATGCCACAAAGCAAGCACGTTGTAGGAAGTTTACATGCTACAGCCTTCAAAGTTTGTCTTAAGTCTGTTGAACCAGGTAAACACGACCATAAACCCACCGTCTGTTAGGGCTCGAAAAAGATTGCTGCATGAATATTAAGTACCAAGCAATTGTCAAGAGTTCCTACCAGACCGGATATAAATTGATCTACTGAATCATATTTACTGGCACGCCAATGTACTAATAAACAAAGAACAACGGTGAAGAAAGCAAGACATCTCAAAGATGATAAAACAGAGAAGAAACATGTATGACAATCATTAAGCCACTTGTTATGTGAAGTTTGGCTGATGGTGTATCCATGTAGACTAATTTCTTCTCTCTTCTTGCTCTTTTTTTCTTTTTTTGAGATCTCTTCTTGCTCATCTAAACTAGCAATAATAAATTAATAATAAGCAATATTTGTACAATACATGGAAAGAAAAATGATATACCTCAACCTTCGTTCGGAACTCCAAGGTGCAATCACAAACATGGCAGTCCGCACGATGACGATGTGTCCTTGAATTTTCTGTTTTAACAAAAGCAAATACCTGCGAGGCATATATTACTATTAGCTTCAGATACCGCTGAAAGAAACTATTATCTTCAAATATCAGGTGGGTTGCTGCAGTTAGAGAGGGGCAAAAGGAAAAAAGATAAAAGGGCACCTCCTCCCCGCAGTTTGGGCAAGAACCCTTTAAAGCCACCAAGTCCTTCTTCAAAAGACCTTGCAATGCTTGTCCTACAAAATCAGAACCAACCCAGTAATCAACCATTGGACATAGAAGTTTCTTCCTTCTTGTGAGAGTGAAAAGGATCACTAACAAACTGGTAATCATCATCAACTTCTGTTCTTGTAAATAATTTTGTTTCTAATCTTTAGTAGTGTACTTCCCTAAAGGAGGGAAGGAAGAGGAGAGGATGCATTGTAGGAAAGTTCAACTGTGTCATAATCATCATCAACTTCTGTTTTTCACATCACATTTTTTTTGCTTTTAATTGGCACACTTCCCTGAAGGAGGGATGGAAGGTAGTAGATGCATTGTACAAAGTTCAACTAATTTTAAATATATTTTCAAGTTGAATGTCATGAGAAGTCAAGCATCCACACTGCCTCATGTTTTAAGCAAAATTAAGTTTTATGAAATTGCTATAGTTTGGAATGCTGCCACACCAACATTTTTTCTGCATAATAAACTAATCGAGAATAGTGAATACTAAGAGAAAATTAAGGAGATGAGAGATAGCTACCAAGGAAATACAGGAATAAAAGGATTTTCAAATATGAAATGGCATCTACATGAAAAATTAGCCTTTTCCTCATTGGTATATCAAAGGATTATTATCTTCTAGATTGTTATTATATTTTGGTTTATTGGAGCGAAAATGAGTTTAGTATCCGAAGTAACAGGAGCTAGATCTTACCAGCAGCGCAAGCAACTGGAAAACCAATCAAGTAGCCCAGTCCCATGAAGAGCATTCCATTTGCAGTTGTGAGAAATTCATATGGCAATATTCCTCCATACAACAAATATCTAGGGTTGACATTCTGAAAGGCCAAACTCATGCTATACAATGTAGGAAGAACAATGGAAGAGGCCCCAAATGTAAGCAGCAACATCCACACACTGGCTAATGCAAAGACTTGCGAAGGATCTTCCTGTCCTAAACCCAAATCACATCAACACTTCAGAAAAAGTAAAAATAATAACAGGAACCTCCCATTCATATTATTCAAAGTGAAATCTCAATGAGAGTTACCTGAGCATCTGCATAGGTGGATAGGCGGCTAAGACTACATCGGGGATACTTCAAAACAGATTTCGAACCATATAACCTCAGTTTCAGCTGTCAGAGTTAAACACTTTAGATCAATACCAGAAGACTCGTAATTTTCCCAGATAAGAGATCATTTTAATTTTACCTCAACTTTGTCAAACATGTAATCTTTAATCAGAGGCTTCCCGTTGTAATAAGAATCCCGGGCCTATCAAAACCAAATACTACAGTTAAGGATATAATCTTAGGCATAGATGTCTCACACACTATTAAAATTCAATAACATAACATCTCAAACATAATGAATGAATCTCATGAGCAATACACCTATTCAAGATCTTTAGTCAATGTCAACTTTAATTGCGCAAACAGTTTTCCTTTGAGAAGACCAAAACTGTCAACTTTATTTTTCCAAAACGCATCAAATCAGATTTATGCACGCATCATAAGGTAAGCATAATATTTAATAAAGGATTAGAAAAAATGTTGCATCTTAATCCTATATAAAGATTTTTCTACCCCAGGAATAAACATGCTACCAATAACTCGCAACTAAACAATCCTTAAAATTTAGAGCTTTGGCATACAAAAAAATTTCTTAGAAATCTTGGCAAATTGCTGGTTTCGTAAATGGAAATTGGGCTTACCTGCTGGTAGAGGGCTTCGAGCATCTCCTTGCTGGCGGTCTCGAGGGGGCCGACGTAGAGGCAGGACGGCCCTTCAGCCGCGATGGCGAGGCAAGTAGCCGAAGGCCTCCGGCGGGCGGTCGCGGGGAGGAGGTGGTGGACATGGCCCGGGGAGGGGAAGAGGAGAGCGCGGCGAGCATGGAGGACCCCGGCCGTTGAGCCGGCGACGGTGGCGGAGGCCGATGAAGAGGAAGAGGGCATGAGGGAAGAGAGAGGGAATCGTGGTGGGGCTCGGCCCACGGCCAGCCAATAGATGCGAAGATTTAAACTAGAGGCAGCCTCATGGGCGTCGCGTGCCGATGTGGAATTATATAGCGGGCGTGCGGTCCGCACGCTGTTGGATTCTTCCACGCTTGCGCCACTGCTACCACACGTTTGCTTCCACGACACTGCGCTTGCCGCTTGCCGTCTCCACACTAGCGCCGCAGTCAGATGATCATATCCACCTCTCCTCATCAGATATTTCTTGTCCTTTTTTTTCCCATTTACGTCATTTTTTTACTATTTACGTCATGTTTAATTCAGCCATTTAACACGATTGTGAAGGCTCTCCGACTTGATTCTCCCAAATATTATGCAAAGTCTATAATGATTCGAAATCTAAGGATCAAAATAGTTTTATTGAATAGTTTCACATGGACAAAATACTAAAGTGGTCATGAGCTTATATGTAATTATTTTCTTCACCTATCGTAACGCATTTTAAATTCATGCGAGCTGAAAGTTTAAAACGAATAATATCTTAATTGGATCGATGGATGTTACAGAATGGTATCAGAGTCGACATCACGTGCTCACTTGAGCCATGTGAGAAACACGAACCATAGGCCAACACAAACCTCGCTCAACGAGGACGTTGTGCCTTTTATTGGGGGAAGATTATAACGACCTAGATCTAAGAATCAAGATGGTCTCATGGGTAAAACACGAAGGTGGTCATGACTTATATGTAGCTATCACCTTCACCTATCGAGACGCATTTTAAATTCGTGCGGGCTGAAAGCTCAAAGCGAATAATACCTTGATTGGATCGGGGTTGTTACAAAATATGCGGTTTGGTTGAAAAAAAATTAGAAGAAGAATAACATACCCTATGCAAGAGGCGGACTATTTTTGCCTTTTTCACGCATTTGCCCTAAGTGAGACGGACTATTAAGTTGGAAGAATTGTTCACGTCGAGGGGCCGACAAAGAAGATGTTTCTTCACGGATTCAAAACTCTCGTCAATTCTTCCCTTTTGTTAAGGTAAATGATACTTTATTCGAAAACTTAACGAGTATTGACATATTGTCAGGTTGTGACAACGGTGATTCCATTTTAATGTAGAATGCACTAGGCACGGTGGATGATACCCATGTGTCGACGATGGTTCGGTAAGACAACCAGGCGCGTTATAGAAATCGCAAGGGATTCTTATATCAAAATGTAATGGCTGCCACATCATTCGATCATGCATTCATATACGTTTGCACCAGATGGGAGAGATTCACGGCCGATACGAGAGTTCTATGCAATTATGTCGAAAATGCAACGTTTGATGTTTCGGAAAGTACGTCGCCTATTTGCTCGACATATGTTCACAGATGGAGATGGCATTATTCAAGATTTTCAAAATTGCAGGTAAATTCTTCCTCGTTGATTCAAGATATGCCAACGCAGAAATTTCTAACTCCTTATAGAGGTGTCAAGTATTACTTGTCCGAATTCAGCAACTGTCAACGAATCCGAAGGAGTTATACAATCACAAACACGCGCAACAATGAAACTGTGTCGAGAAGACGTTCGATATTTTACAATCGTGTTTCCATATTCTTTGGACGACGACGCAATTTTCGATAGGAACACAAGAACACATTGTCGTAGCCTCTTGCATCATACACAATTTCATCAAGCGCTATCAGTTGATGAATACTTTAGTCGCGGCGACTTGAACCGAACAATGCAATCAACGTCAACGGAATACTGGAAATGTCAAATTGGGAAAGAAAGAAAGTCGAAGGGTGACCAACTTCGAAGTGACATCACAATTTAGCTTTGGAATGCTCATTAGAATCGTAATCCAAACTACAAATATGTAGTTAAGAAACAATATATTGTAGTCGCCCATATTTTTTTCTAAGTGGCATGCATTCAGCTTCAGCTGAAGCAGACAATTCCTTTGCAGGTGACAATGTGTGATGGTCGAACTTCGCGACAATCTCAGTGCATTTATGCAGGTAATAAATTTTCATATAAATATTTTCAGAATTTTGTATATATATGATATATGTACATTTTACTGAGCGTTGCTATATATCTTTTGCAGGTGTAATCGGCACCTTTGATGCTACTCATAACCCAGAGGATGATATTGGTTGCGAACTTAGTTCCATGCATAAAACATTAATGTGTAGTGAACTCATTTTACATTAATGTGTAGTGAAGGTTGTTGTTCTGCCAGTTCTGTACTTTCATGCATAAAACTTTTCAAATGATGTGAATCCCATGTAGATTGTAAAATGACATTGATACTCATTTTCTTCGTAACATGTATGCACTGATGAAGATTTTAATAGTATGATTTATAGTCTTTCACGGCCACATCTGTTTATTATCATATATAAAAAATTAACCATTGGAATGCTATGAGTTTTTTCATATATCAACAACATAATTCTTGGACTGTATTGAAACCCCAAAAATATTGTCATGTAATTAACTACTGTATGAAAGACAAAACTAAAATTAACCAATGAGAAAATCTTTTTCTTTATCTCATCTATAGTATTATCTCTGATGGCATATAGGAGGGAATAGTCCTTTAGATCAAAGACCTTGATACAAAGCAAATCATATGAGCCGAGAAAATCATATGAGAACAAATACATATTTCTATAACATAAATACAAGTCGCACAAGTCGGCATAACAAATACAAAGTGCAATTGACAACCACAATTCAGAAAAAATCCACATAACACACATTTCGTCAACAAATTCAGCATGACGACAGGATACAAAAGCGGCGAATGATATGCTGACGACCAAATTGGAAAGGTTCGCAACAGATACGCATTCATATTATGAAATTTGCCGGCCACAAACGACAGATTACGACAACAAAATTCGCCGCCTACAAGTGATAGATTACGACCATCCAAAAACGGCAAGCGGATCCACCAACAACACAGCTACATTTAGACGAACTTAGTTAATAACAATGTTAAGAAGACACCAACTACAAAGAACACGGCTCTTTCTCACTTCAGACGACTGATAGTATCCTCCAACTTGTCGCACTTCTTCAACATCCTCTTGATCACTACTGCACTGCGATGTTCCATAGGCGGGTCGCACCACCCGAAGAAACCACACACGCCATGAGGAGCAGACTTCTGTGAAAGAGATGACAACAGTTTTAGTTTATCAAGCCATTCAACATTAAACGCAGAAGGGGGAGCTCAGTGTTACCCACGTCGTTATGAGGAGACCCCAAAATCTTCTCCCCAGGTTGCTATCAATCCAGGACGCCACAATGCGCAGGTGTCTTCACTTCGACGCATCCACCGGGTCCATCGACGTATACATGAAGTCGAAACCCTAGCGCCGACCAAAGAAGAACACACGAAGATGACACAAGGAAGAACCGATGACGACCCAAGCAATACTATACAAGTTAGTAGAGCAGAAACACACATACCACTGAGGTTCCAATAACACAAGAACGAAAGGCCGAGAAAGGAAAAACGAGGTACAAAACAAAAGAGAACAAGTTCCCGACGACTCACCTTAACCACTGTGACACAGACGACGGTAGTCGGCACAAGACAAGGCGGCAGATACGCGAGAGAGAGGAAGAAGCTTTCGCGAATGTAGGTAGCTTAAGCGTCCGCGGTAATGTTATACAGAGGGGGTAGACAAGTCATTTGCCATCAACTTATTCCACGAGGAACCAAACGACACCCAGAGTAGAATAGGACGACATTGGTTGTCGTGTCAAAAAGTTATGTCTATTCGGTTGAATATTTGGGTGTATTTCAACTATTGTATTCGCGAACCAAATGATACCTTAGAATTTATGTGATAATTAACTAATGTAATTATGCAAAGATAGAGTGAAGTGGTACGGTCATAGATAGAAAGATAAACAGATGTATAATAAAAAAATTATATTTAAATAATACATTATGAAAGATAATGAATTTGGTAATATTTATATTTATCATATAACTTTTTTATTATTTATTTTATTTTTCTCTTATATTTTTTTTTGTTTTTTCTTATTTTTCATTTTTATTATATTATTATTTTTCTCAAAAAATATTTTATTCATATATTTTAAAAATATAAATATAAATAATAATT
This sequence comes from Pontederia crassipes, assembly GCA_030549335.1. NCBI lineage: Eukaryota > Viridiplantae > Streptophyta > Magnoliopsida > Commelinales > Pontederiaceae > Pontederia > Pontederia crassipes. Next base: position 11,411,942 of record CM060188.1, on the reverse strand, counting down.
ACTTCTTTAATGTAATATTAACATGAGAAGAAGAATATAAAATAAATATAAATAAAAAATATTTTATCAATATAAGAGATATATTGTAGAAGAAGATAGAGAGAGAGGAAAATTATTTATCAATATTATTATTATTTCATTTCAAAAAATAAATAATGTTAAAAAATTTATTTAAACGATATTTGATAATTTCATTTCCCATTTTTTTTATCTCATCTCTTCACAATCATAAATCCAAATAAGCCCTTGCTTATTGATAAAAATAACCAACATCTCTAATTAAACACAAATAAAAATAACTTCTACTACCCATAAAAATAGTAATGTTACATAACGATGATCTTAGTTTCTTATTCTTGGAAGAACAATTCTCCAACCATAGTCAATAATTATCACTATGAGTTTGAAAATAAAAAAATTATTTATATAAAAGTGAATTTTACCCTTCTATCTAAGTGTGCTCGCGAATTAGGTTGGATGTATGGTTAAATTTTTTTTAGGATGATCCAATTCAGGTCAAGTCATGTGATCAAAATCACTGAAACTGGAGTCATCGAGTTGGGTTGGATCAAATTGATTTGAAAAGTTTCAACCCGAATCCAATCCGACCCAAAGTCGGGTTGTGATCAGGTTCAGGTTGGATCAAGTTTTGCCCTATCCGGCATGAGTTGGATGATTTAGATTCATGAGTTCACCCGAGGAAAGAGGAAGTGAAAGACTAATTTTGTCTAAAAATTATTGATGACATAAATTTTTTGTTCATTATTGTTAAAGTAAAAGTATGATTTTCTTGATTTAGAATTGTAATATGAAATTTACATTTTTAACATTTTATCCACCTTTATGAAATTCATGTCATTTTAGTATTTTATTACAAAATAGTTTATATTAAGTGAATTTATGAGCTTCGTGTTTTAGGAAATGTCTGCATGTTAACAGACCTATCCACATTGGGCTATCCAATAGTTGCCCTAAAGGAGACTTCATATGGCGGTATCTACCATTCCAGAATAGGAGAACATGAGCTAACAAAAAAGATAAAATATGAACCACCATCTGAGGCACGGAGTAGGGGTGTTTACCGGTTCGGGTCGACTCGGTGAACTGATGTTCCGACTCGATCTAATTTTGGTCCGAACAAACTTGACTTGACCTATCGAGTCGGGTATGGGTTGAAAAAATTTAATCCGAGACGATCCGACCCAAACCACAACCTGAGTTTTTTATTTTACTTTTTCATTTTTTAATTTAAAAATAAACTTATATTTAATTAAAAACATTAAAATTGAAATAAAATATTTTAAATGCAATAATATTTAACAAGTTAGAAAACTTATTTTATGGTTTAAAATAAATATTAAATAATATTTTTATGTTAAATAAGTACAATATAGTGAGGAAAAAAATTTAAAAAAATTAAGTGGTCGAAAAACCTTACCACCCGACTCCGATATGACCCGAATTGAGTCGGATTGGGTCAGATTCAACTTTCAAAAGACTTTCAACCCGATCGAATCGAGTTTGTTCATGAATTGATTCCAACCCGACCTGTGAACACTTCTAACACGGAGGGAATCAAAACAATTTATGCAAAAAAAGGGATAAAGGCATTAGGACAAATGAAAATGAAGGGAAATCAAGATATAATAAATGAATAGGTGTTAAGCATTTTAACGGTGTGACGGAAAAGGACTACAAAAAGAAAAAAAGATTTTTATAAGAGATGGCAACCATTGGAGAGCTAGCTCCAGGGCTGGAGAATGCAAATTCGGGAAAGGAGGCAAACTGCTTTTTGGGAAGAAAAAACAATTGAACCCAGAGGGAAAGCAGGTGATTGGAATTAGGCCATCAACTTTTTGCTACTTTTAGTTTACGTTTTCTTAAATATATTTTTATTTTCTTTGTATAACTAAGGGCTAATGATTTTTTTTATGGGATTAGACTTTTTGGCGGTGTTTGATTTTAGAACTTGAGCAAACTTCTGTAAAACAATTGAGTGATTGAAATTCTCTAAAAGTTCTCACGCGAGAGTTTGGAAAAGTTCTCACTTTCAACGAGAACTTCTTTTTTTACTTTCAATTCTCTATTACATTTTAATTAATAAAATATTATTAATTACTATTTAATGTTAATATTATTAATTAAAATATTTTTATATTATGTTAAATAATAATCAAATATAATATTTTATTTATTAATATATTATCATTCAACTTATAAAATAAATTCTTTAACTTAATATAAATATTTTTTGTAAATTATAATATTAATAACAAATAAATATTTTTATAAATTATAGATATAAATATTTTCCATAAATTATAATATAAATATAAATATAAATTCTTTAACTTAATATAAATATTTCATATATCATACCTAAATTAGCATGATTTTTAACATCTAATCTCAAACTACGACTTTTTTAATCCCTAAACTATCGTTATTTTTCTACTTTTATTCTCCCTTCTGCTCCTATTACATTTTTTGTTAGTTTTGTTTTTTCTCATTTGTGAAAAAACTAAATTACTCCTTCCTCCATAACAGATCAAATAATAAATATAAAAAAGAAAATATATTCCTTGTGCATCCCCACCTCCCAATCTGCTCCTAAAAATTAAGTGTTCCAATTTTTTTATTTTTTATTTTTATATTTATTGATGTGTTATGGAGGGAAGAGTAATTTAATTTTTTCATAAATTCGAAAGAGCAAAACTAGCAGAATGTAACAAAAGTGGACAGAGAGGATTAAAATGAAAAGGTCACGATAGTTTATGGATTCAAAAATAAATAAATTCATAGTTTGTGATTAGATGTGGAAAATTGTTATAGTTTAGAAGTGATTTATAGAAATAATCCTTATATCTTCCATCATTCTTTTTATTTCCATTTTTATACTAAGAGTTTTCTAATTTAGTTTAATACTCTCCATATTCACTCATTTATTGCTGGTTCAATCCGATTTTTCCCAGTTCACACCACTTTTTTTAATCAAAATCAAATTAATATATTAGTCCAGATCAGACCGATTTGCGATTCACAATTGAACCGATCGGATCAGCCAGTCCGGTCTGATTTTCAAAATATTGCTATGGGCAGGTCGTAGTGATCTCAATTATGCTATAGTGCACGTGTACAAATCGTACCATCGTAGCGAGGTCATAATGTAGTGCACGTGTACAAATTGTAGCATCGTAGCGAGGTCATTCAAAAGAGTATTCTTCTATTAATTCCCTTCATTTCTGTTAGTTCCTTATAGGTGAACTGTGGTGTGCCTTCATCATTTTGTAGCAAACTGATGGAGTCCTTAACAGTCTACTATGCTAAGGGTTTTCAACTATTTATTCCCTAATTGAATAACTAATTAATTTTTATGCAACATTGACGCTAATTAGGGTTACTTGAAATGGTGTTGACCAATGTTGTCACGGTCGGACCGGACATCGAATCGAAAAAGGCTCCGTTTCATGTTGAACTGATTGGACCGGCCGGTCGGACCGATTAATTATTTATATTATCCATCAAATTTAGTTATGTACCAAAAAAAATTAAACACAATAAGTTAAAAGATTGTAATGAAATAACATCATAATACTTTAAATTCTAACAAGTAATACTAAAATAAAAGTCAAAGACATTAATAACTAACAAGCCATCAAGTTCACATATCTATAACTTTAAGTTCACAATCACATGTCATAACTTCAAAATCAAAATTTAAAGTTCACAATCACATACCATAACTTCAAGTTCACAATCACATGTCATAATTTCAAGTTCAAAGATCAATTAAATTCTAAGTTTCTAACACAACCTAGAAGTTCACATATCCATGACTTTAAATTCAAAATACAATTTCAAATATCATTCTCTTTTGAAATAATCTTCATCTTCTCGTGGAAAAGAATCTAAGTTAAAGTCCATAACTTCAATCCTTTCTTCTTGCACATCACTTTGTATAAAAAAGATAAATTCATAATATACAATAATGAATTATAATCAACTATTAGAAATTTAGAATGACAAATAAAAGAAATAAACATTTAAATTTTTACCTTCTTGTGTACCAACTTTTGAAATATCTAAATCATTATAAATTATTTTTTTTTCAATTCATCATAAACAAGTAATGGAGTATCTTCATCTTCTACAATCCAATAATCAATTTTCTCCATGCTCTTATAATCAATGGGATCAAGAAGAAATTTCTCCTTATTAAGAGTCCTATAAAACAAAGAAACATATATAACCAATCAAATATGAACTATAACTCTTTATAAGTAATAACTTTTTCATAACACATACTATTTTTTAAACCCAAGCTATAATGAACATACATAAGATCATTTAATCTCTTGTGCTCTAACTTATTTTCCTTCTTTGAATGTATCCTTTCAAATACACTCCAATTTTTTTCACAACCAGAAGAAGATGCAGTTTGACTTAGTAGTCGAATTGCCAATTGTGATATTATTGGAGCATTAAATTCAAAACTATGCCACCATTGATCTGTCATAAAAAAATATAAAAAGATTAATAACACTTAATAAAGTTAATAATATAAAAAAGTTATAAAAGTGAGATTGTTATCTAATCTTAACTCTTTAGCTGTTTCAATAGCTAAGTGATTATCAAAGTTTAGCATTCGATCATGATATAGTCAACTTTGTTTCAAAGCTTCAGTTCTTCGATGTGTAATAAGTGTATCCAATACATCAAGCCATCCTTGTTGCACTTCCGATTTGATACAAAAGTTTTCTTTGTCATAATAAAATGTAGGATTAAAAAAATATGCAGCACAATGAATCTTTTTGTGAAGCTGATTATCCCATCTATTATTGATGATTTTTGTGTAAAGCTTGTACAAATATTTTTTCGTCATAAGTATTTGCTTAATTTTTTTTGCTCTGTAAATGCCATCATATACATAACCAAGAGAAGGTCTATCATCTCCATCAATAATCCTTAGCAATCCAAGCAAAGGAGTTACAACTTGCACAATAACATCACAATCATTCCAAAATCTACTATCCAAGACAATATTCATGTCAACTCTAGCTTTTTTATTCTTATAATACCTTGAATTTGAAAAAATCTGTACTTGTCACTAAAGCTTGCAAATCAATTTTGTTATCATAAATACTTTTCAGTGCAATAAAAGTTGTTGCAAAATGAGTTGCTCCATGACGTAAAATTTCAATCCAATTTGTCATTTTTTAACCAAGCAAGTAAAAATGAGATCTCCTAAAATCAAATTCAAACAATGTACAGCATAAGGAGGCCAAAAGATAGTAGGATATTTCCCATTCAATAATCTATCTGCAACTTTATAATTTGCAGCATTATCTGTAACCAAGTGCACAACATTTTCCACTCCAGTAAATTCGACCAATTCCACAAATAAATTACAAAGAGTTGTGGCATCTTAACAATGTCAGAAATATCAACTGATCTAATAAAACAAATTTCTTTTGGAGAATAAATGAGAAAATTGATTAGTTGTCTGTTCTTTCCAAGCACTTCTAAAAGTTTCAACCAATAATCCTACCTCCTTTTTAATATCATATAATAATCTAATTCTAATAGAATGATAAGAAAGTCCTTTGTATCCCGGACCAATGACAGCAATAGCATCTATCATTTGTTGATAATAAACTAAATTTGCACAGTTAAATAAAATACAACAATCATAAAAGAATCTAGCAACAGCCAAATCAACTCTATATATAGCATCCTTACCTGCCAAAACACTTTTAATGGAAGGTTGTGCATCAGGACTTGTTCTTGGAGCAAAAAAATTCGTTGCACTAGTTATTTCCTTCCCTTTCCCTTTTGATTGACTAGAAGTTATTGTGACTTGTTCTTGTGAACATTGTGCATCCATGTGTAACTATTGATTAGAATTTTCTTCATCTCTTTGATCAAGTGTTCTTTTTTTTGGATGCAGATGCAGCTTTCAATTGCTCTTCAAAAAAAATACTTCACCTCATAGCTAACTTTAGGACAGGGCATTACATCTCATTTTTGTCCTACGAGATGCATCTTCATTCTATGCATCCTCCACCTTTAAAAACTTTTGCAATTCGGCATCATAACAAATTTGACAATGTTCTCATGCAATATTATATTTTAATCTTATTGATTGAGTACTACCAATTATAGATTGAGTGCTCTTTGCTATAGTTTGAGAATCACCAGCACTACTTCCAACAGATGCCATAATTGAAACCTACATAATATAATCAAGATAATATAATTAGTAATTAGTAATCACAGCAAATAATTAGCACAAAAAATTAGTAACCACATTTCCAACAAAATTTTAATGAGAAAATATTGTTCTGCATTCCTTCCTCTCTCATTTTGTAATCATTATAGATAGGAAATTTGGACCACTTTCTGTAGTCGTCTATAGATGGACATGATTAATTCTACTGGAAATTTAATTTAATTCTACAGGAAATTTAATTTAATATAATTAGTACAAAATTTCATTAATGCTCGAACTAAATCATGTTCTGCTGGTTCTGCTGGTTGGAGGCATCTCCCTCCGGGTCTAAGCGGCGCTCATTCTGCTGGTCGAAGGAAGACGTCTTCCTCCGAGTCTCCGACGACACGCTGCCCATCGCCGCTACTTCGACTAGGAGATGCGAAAGGGAGGGAGCTCAGGGAGGCCTAAAGTGCGGAGATTGTCGGACGTCAGAGAGCGTCGACGAAGCGAAGCGAAATCAAATGGAAATAAAAGCAGAGGAAAAAGAATTAAACCTCTTGGTTGGTCGCAGGAGATTGTCAACGGCCATCAAAGTCGCATAGGAGATCGTTCGCCGCCATCAAAGTTGAGCAGGAGATTTTTGACGGTCGCCAATGGGAGATCGTTCGCTATCGTAGATCATTCGTCGCCGCAAATTGTTCGCTACTTGGCCGCCAACAGGAGATCGTTCGCCGCCGTAGGAGATCATTCATCGTCGCCGATCGTTCGCCACCGCCAGATTTAGGCCTTTAGACTTTAAGGTTTTTTCTGTGTAGATTGTAGCGGCTGAAGAAGTCGTGACTGTACTGTACTGTAGTCATCTGTTTTCGCCCTTTAGGATTTTGGCTTTTGTTTCTGAACCGGCCGGTCCAATGGAAACACGATTCGATCCGATTTTTCTCAACTTTATCCGATTTTTTATCGATTTTGACCGGTCCAATTCCCTTCCCGATTTTAGGCCTCACATTTTTCATCTGTTATTGACCAGTCGATGGTCGGACCGGCCGGTCCGAGTCATGATAACACTAGTGTTGACGTCTTGCTCTCATCTAGACACGAATTACATGGACAACCATCATTTAGATAAAATCCGCCACATGTTTGAATGTATTGGTTGTATTGACAAATGCTAATCAAAAGATGAATCATCCGAAGGATACAATGTCCTCACTGTTATTAATGTTGAGCCTATCCTCTCCTCACTAATAACGGTGTCATGTCTCATGGACACTATGTCCTCACCACTTGTGATATCAAATATCACGGAAACCATGTCTTCATTTTTAGTATCAAGTTTCCAAAGAAGGATAAAAGATTGTCCTTATGGTCTAATTAGCCATTAGATGATGTCATTTAATCATCAAACAAGATAATAAAGTATCCTAAGTAAAATGAAAGATGAAAAAAGATCACATGACATGATATAATGATTTGGGTACAATGATGAAAATATTAATATTGTGTACCATTAAGTATGCAATAATTATATATCCATTGTCATTAATATTAATGTTCAAGAAGTTAAAGATAAATAAGATTGACTCATAATGTGCCTTAAAGAAAATTATTTCCATCTTTAGATGGAATTGTTTATTTGTTCCATCATGGTTAATTATTTCATGTTGACCGAATTGTAAATTATTTTATTAAATTTAACCCTTACATACAATTAATTCAAGGTGGACCCTTTTTGCATCGGAGTTCGTGCAAACATGCAAAAATGATAGATGACGAGCTCATGATAGTGATTTGCATTTGGAGTTGGATGTCATTTGGGTCTTTTACGCTGTGTTCGGCATGGGAACTTTAAGTTTTCGTTAGTTCTCGAGAACTAATTGATTTGATAGAAAAGTTAGATTTGATGTTTGAATGAAAAAAGTAATGGTGAGAATTTGAAAAGTTGATTTGATAGATAAGTTTTAATAGGTGTTTGTATAAAAGGTAAGAACTATGAATATAATTTATTATTTTATAAGATATAAAATTATAATAAATTAAAATATTATTGTATTTAGTTAAAATAATAATACGTAATTATTAGTTTATCATTTATTTAAAGATAAATTGTGTTGTAATATATTAATGTTAATTTTGATTAATTTTTAAATATGCTATCAATATTGTAATTTATGAAAATATTTATATTAAGTTAAAAAATTATTATATAAGCAAAATGATAATATATTAATAAATAAAATATTATAATTGATTATTATTTATAATAATATAAAAATATTCTACTAATTGAAAGCAAAAAGGAAAAAAAAACAAAAAAAAAGTTCGACCCCTTCGAGTGAGACCTTGAAAAGTTCTCGCTCGAAGTGAGATTTTGTTCTCCCAAATTGTCACATGACTTGAACTCATGGGAACTTCAATTCAACTGTTTGGCAGAACTTATCGGGACTTGGGCAAATTCTTTCCTAAATTCCGATAGTCAAACAATGTCTTAGAAAAACATAAGGGACAAAGTCGTAGAATTGAGTTGTTTCAATACATTATTATCATTTTTTTTTCTTCATTGTCAACACACTCATACATGTCAAGTGAGAACATCATCTCAGTTCTTTTGCTAATATCAAGAAGAACATTTTTATTCTCTACATTGATTTGTTCTTACTTTTAGAACATTTTATTATATATTATGCTTATACTATGTTTAAGTGCTATTATCAGTCGGTTTATATATTTTCGAATCCTTTGCATTATGTTGATCCTTTCGCTTTATATTATCGTATTTAGGTTATTGATAATAACCCTATATTATATTGGACCTCGTTAATTGTATTTGATGATTCTTATGTTTTCCTGCTACTATATTGTTTGTGCTTGTATTAATTTGTTTAGGTGGTAATTCACTTGTTTTTTACTTTACAGAGGATCGTATAAGTCACGCTTTCAGATTATAATGTCCTCTGTGTGGTTTTTCTTTTTGGGTTATTCATCTTTGGTATTTGAATAAACGAACATGGACGATGGATTTACATGGTTTTACATGAAATATGTTCTATGGTCATCTTGATCCAATGCATGAAGTGCATGGAAATTGAGAAACATAACTTGGTTAACATAGACCTTGGTGGGTTCATTGCAGTCAAATTTGATAATTTCACTTGTGGTTAAAGCCAATTCACAACGGTTAACAGCATGAGGGGAAACGAGATTGTGTTGCACTAATGTAATTGTTTTCGCTAATCAAGTAACTCAGTTGGGCTCGTGGCGGGTCTTTTGGATTACTAGGACCAATGCTCTTAGAACTGATAGCGAGTTGGTAATCTACTGACATTTTGTAGTTATTTTATATATTTATTGATGTCTTTTTAACTCTCTTTCAGTTTGTAGCACTGTCGACTCTTATATTAATAATATCCATCAACTTAGCTCTTGGGACCCTACCAGATGTGGACAATTTGCTCAAATTTGGGGATTCATTTCAGGGTTCTTTCTTGGATTTGTAATTCTTATTCATCAACAGTATGCATATGTAATCCAAAAAGATTCGAAACACTTGGATATCAGAGAATACCAAGTTCGAGCAGGCACAATGCACATCAATATACACTGCTAATCATTATTGTTATCGTTCTAATCACTATGTGAGTACCATGTTTATTATTTATTTGTGCTTCATGTTCAGACTTGTTCTTGCTTTTTATTTTTGTGGAAGCTCTCGTCTACTACAACTTTTTATATGATTGATTCTTAACTTGGACTGGTACAGTTTTCCTATCCTTCATAGTTCAACATCTAGCATACTAACCCTTCAAATGTGACTATTACAATGTCTTTTAAATCATTATAATATTAAGGCTTTTGATATTGGCTTATCCCTTGCTTAGTTGATCCAACCATCTCATCCACTACAAGACAACTTTCAGACGAACATTTGATCAAGTGTGTTAAAAAGTTTTTGCTTTTGTGGGTCATTTGTGTGTACGTGTAGAGAATTCAAAAGCTGACCTCCGAAAAGATGAGAAGTAAATTCACTTGTACTGACGCTTCTTAGAATGAGTTATGAATTTCTGATGCTTTGTCAAACATCCAATGAATTGTGAATTGTGAACAAAAAAATGATTATAATTGCTATTCTCCCTCTTTTTTTTTTGTTTTGTAAATGAAATGGAAACATATTTTTGGCTTTACCTACGTGTGGTTCTGGTTTTGAGAGGGGTCAATGATAACAAACACTGCAGCTGATGTCATTGCCTTAGCTTTGCTTGTGTGCCTACTTCCAAGTGGAGCTGCAAATCAGGAGTAACAGCTACATGCGAGGTAATTACTTCACATCCGTGTCAGATTTATGCTTCAAGCATATTTTTATTGGTTTGTGACAGTTTGTACATTTGCTGTAGACTGGACTCCCTGACTGACTATATTATCTGGAAAATCTCAGACGAGATAGACTCGTTGCTAGTTGGATGTTCCTTTGAGGTAGAATTCATGTAATCTCTTTGATGCGAAAAGTTTTCTTCTTAGACGAAATCATGTACACAAATGCTCTCATTTTATGAATAGCTATGTAGTTACATGGTTGCTACTTGATTGCATTAGAAAATTATTTGCGGAAGTGTTGGATTCTTTGCCCGGCAGTTGGAGGAAAAAAAAAACGTTATTGCCCCAAATATGAGCCCCTGGAAAGTAGGAAATGACTCTCTTGTTAGTTTTTGGCCCAAAGCCCAAATATGTGTGAAATATTCTTTTCTTTTTCCTTTAATTTTATGCTTTCTTTCTGGAACAGAGAGACAAACTGATCATCGAGCCCGGGGTCCCAAGTGACCAAGACCTTGAAGTCCTTCGTGGGATAATCTGGTGCTGGATCCTTGTCGAAGCATTGAATCAGCAGCTGGAAAGCAAACCAAGGACATGCCATATGATTCAAAGTTTTGCTTAGAATTGTCTGCTTCATGGTTCTCAATTTGGTGCAGTTGGAAGACTTCTCCCTATCATCATTAAAGCTTTTAGGGACTATAAAGCCATGGATGCTGCCGATTGAGCTCAGCTATCAAAAGGCATGCAACTTTTGCCCCTGACCCTTGACCTATCCAAATCAGAAAGGACATGTATGCCTCTTTTCTGCACCATGGATATTGGATACAGAAGGTGAGGATTTGGGGATGGGTTGTGGGGTCCATGGCCGTGCCACCACCCTCTTCCCTTCTCTCCGTTGGACCCTCTTGGTAAGAAACAGGGTCATAATTGTTGCTCAAACTTCAAACTACATCTACCCTTCTCTTCCTTTGTTCATCAGAACCAGTAATGATGGCTGTCTAACGGTCTTAGGACCATTTTATGTCTTCTTTTACTGCTCCCTTTTTCCTGTGGGACGCTTGTGCTGTCGGTGTTGCTTGATGACTAAACTCGATCTTTTTGATAGAATGATGGTGGATTTTAATTTCCATATCTGATGTTGCAATGCTGTCGGCAAAGTTCTTGATTATGGAATTTGACAACGTCCTAGATATCAGGTTGAGATTGCGGATTCCAGATTCAAAGGGTTTATTTTGTATGACTTTAATTTGGCATTCTTTTTTTTACGTAGGTTTTGAACTCATTCACAACATTTCTTACTTATTGGCCTCAAGTGATGATTAAACTCTATTCTCTTGGTATTAGTAAAAGGGTCATTGAAGGAAGAACTTCTGAATGTGTTAATCAAATCGTTATTAATGTAGTTTGAAGATTAAGCTTTAAATTTTAGTTTTCATTGTTGTGAATATCAAGTGCGTAGAGGAAGACAAGTAATTTGTCAGATTCACTTTTAATTTTATGAGAAAAAATTATAATGATGCATATATTCTCTAATTTTAACATCTAGAAAGTTTATATAGATAATATAATTTTTAGGATTTAGGGCATGAAACATGAAACAAAATTCAAGTTTAAATTGTAAACAAAATTGTTTTTTTTTTAGAATTTTGATTCGAGGAATGCTAACAGTTAACTTGAAATTGGAGGCCTTATTAACATTTAAAAAGTAATAACCAATGTTGGTTAGTAGGGATAGTGAGGTTATGTCTTGATGGCATTGAGTGTTAAGTTGGAAATTCAGAATATGATTTATTGATATTTCATGCGATTGAACATCGAATTAGTCATGTATTAATAGCCTTATAAACCGATGGCCTAAACCGAAAAAATAACATTTTAAAAGTAATGAGATTTGAAAATTCAGTTCTTTATGGATCACGACTGGTTAGGGATACTGGACGTGTCAAAATAACAAAACTGGATGAACCTTTTTGCCTCCTTTTCCTTTGATCATGCCCGGTGACCATTCAATTGATTAGTAAAGTAACACAGCAGGATGGAGTGGGTCTACAACTGAAATGATGTTTATTAAAACTATTAAGCATGGTATCTTTTTTCTTTATATATTCAAATGCCCTTGATCATTTTTACTTCAGGCGAATGAAAACTACTTTTCAGGCTTGATATATGTGGCTTGTTGATTGTTCAGTGCTGTTTGTCCAAAGCTGAAGATTGGTTAACTCCACCATGTAGCAGGCTACATGGACTCATCAGATGTTCTCATTTCTGAAAAATTTTCAGAAGTCCCAGCCTGGGAATTCACAGGTTTATACCATTACTAGTCTAAACAGCCAACCTCTGCTTGGATGACAGTCTGAGAATTTTTGTCTCTTGACCGCTGACAGCATCAGAGCAGGTGGAAGAAGTGGAGTGGATGGATCTGAGAGCAGATTAATGAGGCCAGGAACAGCTAGCTTATAAGTTAATTAGCATGCCAGAAATGTTGGATCAGCCAAATTTTAAACTCGGGTGGTACTGTCGTCGGCCTTCAAGCAAGAGCTACACGCACAATACGGTTTCCAAGAGAACTGACAGCTATAAGCACGCCTTCTTCACAAGTATCAAATTCAAGACACGCTAAACCAACCATAGGCACAATTGAATTAAGAGTTGTGTTTTGAGATGGCTGAGTGGCAATAATTCTAGGTTCTATTTTTTGAGTATGTCTGAAATAAAAAGATCCAAGACATGATACAGATGCATCGAACGTTTAAATGTTGGTGCATGAAAGAAAAGACTCCCCTGTACACAGTCCAAGTGCTAGAAAGCTATTTTACTTCAGAATGAACTCGAATAGCTAGGATCCAGCTAGGTAAGTTTGGATCTCTGGTTTGGACAAAAACTCTCACTCTCTCTCTCTCTCCTCAGAATGAACTCTTGCTGATTACGATCCAGCTTGGTAAGTTTGGATTCCTGGTTTGGACGACAACAACAACAACAACATCCTGTTTTGGACAAAACATGCAAATTTGTAACTTGTCCATGTTTAATCGGATGGAACTGGAAGGATTCGTGAGAAAGGTGACGACTTACAAATATGCCTCTATCCCTTTTTTTCGGTCGTGACAAAGATATGTTTATGAATCTGCCAAAAACGGGAATAATGCGTGGTGCTCAAAATTTACTAATGCATCATCATTCATCACGCATCCCTAGTTAAAAGATTACATCTATGCACCGACAAAATTAAGAAGGCTGATCAAACTCGCCGCACCAAGAGAGAGAGAGAGAGAGAGAAAGAGAGGACAAAGTGCATGGAAACTGATTAAATTATAAGGGGAAGCGAATTGCACAATTCTAATAGCTAAAGTTATTATGCATATAATAGACAAGTCTTTTTTTCTTTTCTTCTTTTTTTTTTGTCGAGAGGTTGCAGATGGATACGAAGTACGAACTAAGTAGTAACATCTTTTTTTCTATTAAATTAGCCCTGTGGCCTGTGGTGTGGGTGATGAAGACAAAGTTTCAGGGGGTGGGTGAACACTGAACAGACAAGTCATTGAGCATGCACCTCAGGTCCTCAACCCCCCTACTCGTGACAAGGCTTGTGACCGAGCCCATGACTCCAACAAGTATGGGCATTCCATTCACGTGACCTGTCCCAGAGGCAGCTGAGCTGTTTCACGTTAATTTTAGCCGATCACAATAAAAATAAGACCTTCACTCTTATAACTCTAAAATATACTATTACCATTATATCATGTGCATGTTAAAAATGTTGAACAATGTATTTTGAAGTGATAATAGTGTCATCCCAAAAACAAAGCATGTGTATAAAGTTGGTAGGATTGAAGCTTAATTTCTGAAACTGTGTCCCACAAACCCAATTAGCTAGAATGGAAAACATATCATGATAATAATGCCCATTACTAGTTTCAAAGTCATATGTGTCCACCATCTTTATCATCAGGTCTCATATACTCTGGAGCTCCGGTCCCCCCCCCCCCCCCTCCAAATTTTTAATTATATATATTGATATATCAATTTCAATATAAGATTTGCTCTGATTCTCTTATATTATATTATATATATTATGCTATTAAAACATAAACTACAGTTTATCATGATAGTTATAACACCACAAAATCGAATAGGAGGTCATGGGTTCAACGACCAATTCATAGAAATGGATATTTTTCTGCGATCATGCAAGTCAAGGGGGGATACGATAAGATATGTTTGAATGTTCTAAAAATAACACTGTTGAAGGATAGCAGGGGATACATGCAAGTAATCAACAGATCACATAAATTACCATCATACTATTAAGTATTAATCATTATGTATGTCAATGTGGACCAAGGATGGCATGACAGCCACATGCTTTGCCACCAAAGCAGAATTATATGCATGTAGCTTAAAGAGAATCCTATGAGCCAAAATTATAATTAGTTGAAAGAAGAATAACTATGCAATATAAAAAAAATGAGAGAGAGAGAGAGGGGGGGGTAGGTAGTAAGTGGAAGCACATGGTGGTGGTTTGGAATCAGATTTTAGGGGTGGTGGGGGTGATGGGAGAGTAATTATTCGGGCTCACATGGACAATGTGAGGTAGGTGGTGAATAGGGTATTAGGAAGGGATTGGTTGTTGCCGGCAGTAGTTAATGCAACTCCTCTTCCACTATTTCGACCTCTCTCCCCCACTTCACAAATTTACTTTCAATTAAAAATATTTTCTATTATTTTTTATTTAATGCTATTAAATATCAGAACAAGGGAACTAACTAACCTAAGAAATAAAACATTTGAAGAAATAAACAAATCTTTCATTCATTCCAATTTCGCGCCAATTATATATCTTCCAAAATTTCCCCGAAAACACGTACTAAGTAATCATGGCAATAATTACCCAATTCAATTATAGGTAATATCCGTCCGTGCATAATTAATTCGCGATGTAGACTAACTCACAATTTGCTTAGTCGAGATGATGAATTAATTAATTAAGAAAGTCTCGCTCCTTCCACCTCGTACTCGGGGGGGGGGGGGGGGGGGGGGGGGATTCCATCCATCTCCACACAGACGGCACAACGTACGTTGACGGAGACTTCTCAATGCAAAGAACCATCTTTTTCTTCTCTCTCTCTCTCTCTCTTTATTCAAATAAAAAAACAATTATACAAGGGCTTGTTGAGAATTTTTGTTTGTCGGTAGATTAAATTAACCTTTTCACACTTGGTATTTTTTTTCTATAGAAAATGTCATTAACCATTGCGGTACGCAGCAATCAAAATGTGCATCAATCTCGAGCAGCATTTAACTCTACTAAAAAAATTGTCAAATCCAACATCTGTTTTCTGAATTTAAAAATGAATTGTTAATTACCATTCCTTTTTTTTTTTTTGAGAAATTAATTGGGGCCCATCGTCTATGAGTCCGAAGGCCCATCACGTATTTGGACCAGGAAGCGAAGGGAGGAACAGACTTTGTCACACCGTCCCGTGACATTGCGTTCCGTTGAATGGTAAGCGAGGGGAGCAAATATAAGAAATGTTTCCAAGTCTTCATCGTTACCAATAATATTAAGGAGGCATTTTTCTATATATATTTTTTTTATTTTGAACTTAGATTATAATATAATATTATTTACTTTATTTTAACTTATATATAATGTAAAGCAACCCACATTGATCACGAGGTTAATTCTATAATCTTTTTATTTTTTGCCTTTTGGAATCTTACATAAATAAAGTATAAAACATTAAATAACAGCATTACAAAAATGTTATCAATATTTTATTAATTTGCTTAAATTATTATTTGTCACTATTATATTATTCGCCACAGAGTATAATGTTATTATTTTTTAATAATAATATGTTAATATTTTATTATCATTATCAATCTCTCCCCTCTTGCATGATAATTGTTAATCGCACAACAATATCTGTTTTGAAGTTTCCTCTCTCTTTCCGTAAAACACACGACATGAATGTTTTGCTTCAACGCCAAACTCTCATTAATCTTTTTTACCTCGTGAGGTGCTTTAATTACTTTGCTCGTTTTGCTTGTTGCAACCGGGGATCCATGTGCTATGAATTGCGCACCAAGCAACGGATCAAAATTAACAGGGGCGAAACAAAAAAAGAAGAGGAAACAGCGTGGACCTCTCTCTCTCTCTCCTCCCTCGTCTCTTCTCTTCTCTTCTATCTCTCTCACACATGTTTATTGACGCATCGCAACCGTTGGTTTGGAATCTACCGCAAAATGGCCAAGTAGCAGGGACACTACTACGAACCCTATTCTTCTCCCACCTTTCTTTTCTGAAACATATTTTCTCCTATTTTTGTACTCACATACACAAAAACAAGCCACCGGCACCTTTTACGATTATTCTAGAAAGAAAGAACAAAAGCAAACACATGTATATAACATATATTACATATATTAGTGGGTCACTAGTAATTTGTTAGTTTTTTTTTTGGTGTGTTACGAGTTACGACTTACAACAAGTATAACCAATATGACCGTTTAGAAACTATTACTATGGAAAAAAAGTACGCCATCGTAAGCAGTGTTAAACTTGTAAAGCTTGACTTGAAAGTTGAAACTACGCATTTTTTTATATCAATTAATAGATAGTTTTTTTTTTCTAAACTTACAAATATTAGCGCACAAATTAATAAAATGAAGCAAAAGCTAGTCATTTTTCTTTGTCTTTGTAGCATTCGAGAATTGGTCGTCTAATTTAAATTGCGCTAAATTAATATGCACTTATCACGAGTTAGGAAGATACTATTAAAAAATTATTAAATTCGGTACCTACTTAATACTTCTATAATAAAGATCTCAACATTGTTGAGTTTTATTTTTTTTTCATGGACTTATATATTCTTTTAACATTTCTTTTTTCCAAAACTGGAGCATTAAATTAAAAGTTTGTACCATCCCTTCCTTTTGTTTTAATCAATAACTTCCCACTAATATATTTATTCATGGAGAAAATAGAATATTTCACAAAAAAACTAATATTAAAAAACAAACCAAATTACCTCTCTCTCTCTCTCTCTCTCTCTCTCACTCGTTCACTCCCACTCCACTCCACTGCATTCCCCCAGCCCTAACCCTTTCCTCTCCTTTAAGTATCCCCCACCCTCCACCCACTCCGCCTCCACATTCCTCTTCCATCTCCCCTTCCTACATTTCGACATGGCTGCCGCCGCCGCCGCCGCCGTTGCTCTCATCCTCCTCGTCGCCCTGGCCACCTCCCCTCACTCCGCCCGCGCCCGCATCCCCGGCGTCTACTCCGGCGGTCCCTGGCAGAACGCCCACGCCACCTTCTACGGCGGTAGCGACGCCTCCGGCACCATGGGTATGACTTCGTCTCCTCTTCTCCCTCCCCAGCCACCCACATTTCACATCTGCGGGACGCTGAACCCGTACGAGCTCTGACGACGCCGGTACCGTTGTGCAGGAGGGGCGTGCGGGTACGGGAACCTGTACAGCCAGGGGTACGGCGTGGAGACGGCGGCGCTGAGCACGGCGCTGTTCAACGACGGGCTGAGCTGCGGGGCCTGCTTCGAGATCAAGTGCGCCGACGACCCGCGCTGGTGCAAGGGCGGCAGCCCCTCCATCCTCATCACCGCCACCAACTTCTGCCCGCCCAACTACGCCCTCCCCTCCGACAACGGCGGCTGGTGCAACCCGCCGCGCCCCCACTTCGACCTCGCCATGCCCATGTTCCTCAAGATCGCCGAGTACCGCGCCGGCATCGTCCCCGTCTCTTTCCGCCGGTAACTCCACTCTGTTCTCAGCAGTGCATGCTTCCCTGTTTATTACAGTCACCAGAGGTCACCATATCCTGGATTTATTTCTACATAGAAGATTTTATTTCTGAAATGCGTTTTTTTATCTTTAATTTTGAGTTATTTAAGGGGAAAAAATTCCTTGTTAACTATCAAGTAAGAAATTGGTAACACATTTTTCCATGTCTTTCAATCGTTTCTTTGTAGTTATTTGGACCAATAGGATAATTTAAAAATAAAACATAATTCCCCACCAAGCGCGTCTTATCAAATCTTACGCGACCGTATCCACCTCGTGATCTCCTTTTGCACTCCACTGTAGCCTTCCGATTTGGCTACATCACATCCCCTCCTTAACCCCCAAGCAAATGACCTAATTGCCCTTCATCCTCGTATACCTTTCCACCGTCAGGGGCAGTTCCGTCATTTAACGAACAAAAAGAGCCCTCGCGCCCTCAAACCGCGTGAATCTTAGTAAGCCGAGCCATGCGACAGTAGCACGTGGCCCCACCACCACCCCTGGGCTCTCTCCTCTGCCATTAAAAGGCCCAACCGACCCCTTAATTCCCGGCCCATTCCTCGCCCCACTCCACATTAAAAAGTCACATTTATTTCCTTGTCTACCTGTCTCCGCCTCCTTTAATTATCTCTCTCTCCTCTCACTTAAAAATTTATTTTACCTACATATTTTTTTATTTTAAATTCCTTGTTTATACGAAATATTTTTTATGTATATTATTATTAATTAGTTTACACTGGTGCACAGGGTGCCATGCAGGAAGAGCGGGGGGATCAGGTTCACCATCAACGGGTTCAGGTACTTCAACCTGGTGCTGGTGACCAACGTGGCCGGCGCCGGCGACATCGTCCGCATCAGCGTGAAGGGCACGAAGACAGGGTGGATGCCCATGTCCCGGAACTGGGGCCAGAACTGGCAGTCCAATGCCGACCTCGTCGGCCAGGCCCTCTCCTTCCGCGTCACAGGCAGCGACCACCGCACCTCCACCTCCTGGAACATCGCTCCGGCGAACTGGCAGTTCGGACAGACCTACTCCGGCAAGAACTTCAGGGTCTGAAATTTTTACTTTGTGAGGCATTAATTGGTGCGAGGAAGTATTTCTGATCCCTCACACCCAGGGCCTCAAGCTTGCATCCATGTTTTTAAGTAGTTCTATAATTATTATATGTGTTGTTAATTTAGAATAGTAGGGGAGATGAGTGGAGAGTGAGGGTTTGTGGCAACTCTTCCTGTTTTTTTCTTCCTTAATGCCGTGACTGTGAGGTGGTGTTTTGTGAGGGGGTAGCAGAAGTAGTAGCGGCAGCAGCAGCGCGCGGCTGAAGTGGCTGCAGACCAAAAAGTTGGGGCGTGTGGCCCGCAGCTGCTTAAATATATTAGATGATAGAACAGGTGTTTTTAACTTGTGATTCTAGTCTGATATATTGTTATGTATGATGAGTCTGAAGGCGAGAACTTGTCATTATATATGTCCCTTTTGTTGTCGAGTGTGGGAAGAGCTTGTGCTCTTTTTTCTTTTTTCTGGACTGTCATTGCAATTTATTTAATATAACGATGCAACTGTTATTTTGTTTAGTTGAAGCTGTTTTCATTTCTTTTGCCAGTGGAGTAATAAGAAAATCTACTACTAGTCTACTACTATATGTGCCATGGTGATCGGTGGTATATATATGAGAATATTGTTTGGACTGAAATAGCAATTGTGATGTTTTTATGTTGCCTCCTAAAGTTGGTTGACCGGAGAATTTCATAGGTCATCGCATCAGATGAAAAAAGAGAGAAATTTCGTACTCATAGGTAAGGTGGAAATAGAGGTCTGGAAGATGCTGAAATTTAAGTCTTTGAGACGTATTTTATGCTGATGTATGAACAAAGCATAAATGCAATCGATCCCCCGTCCATGATGAAAGCAATACAACTAATTAAATTAAATAGCTGTAATGAGAATCTAAGGTTCGTTCTTCTGCACGTAGGTAGCATTTTGTGATAGCTAGCTTTGTTAACCATTCTCGGAGCTACTTGCGCAAATCTTCTGTTTTAGTAACATTATTAAGACAGGAGGATCAAAGGGAGTGGATGTTGGGCATCCAGATTTTGCTAAGGATCGAACAATTTAAGTTGGAAGTCTCGGCAACCGATGGTTCGAAAGGTGACAATACCGATTCCGACAAGTTGCCGGCTATTTGGCAGGGAGGAATACAGAAGCAGAATAGTACTACACGTCTTGCTTGCTGCTTTTCTTCTTCTGGAATACAGTGA
Source organism: Pontederia crassipes (assembly GCA_030549335.1). Taxonomy (NCBI): domain Eukaryota; kingdom Viridiplantae; phylum Streptophyta; class Magnoliopsida; order Commelinales; family Pontederiaceae; genus Pontederia; species Pontederia crassipes. Next base: position 11,391,367 of record CM060188.1, on the reverse strand, counting down.
AGTAGAAGCCCCCTGCTCGAAGCAAGTGCGGCAATGTGGACGAGACGACGAATGTTGTGGACCGGGTCGACGGACGGACACGAGACTCCCCACAATGTTGGCTCATGGGGCATGGAAATGGATGGCAGGCAGCAGCACCAGCGTGGATGCCGCAATAAAAGCTTGTAGATTTCTATGCACATAGCAAGATCCACAGATGCCACAGCCACGCCCAACTGATGCCATACGCTGTTGGTAGGGCGTGTACAAACCCAAGGCACAGAAGGGGAGAGAGAGAGAGAGTGAGTGAGAGAGAGAGAGTATTGAATGAGAAGGCAACAGCGAAAGTGCCCAAGATGTTTCCTCAGGGCAATGCCATTTGGTCATAAATCAGACGCTCGAGAACAGGCCCCTGACCATGACCTTCGTAATTGCTCTGCATGTGCAGCAGTAAATGGCATTTCCACGATCTGTACAGGCACCAGATGATAAACCGGATGCAATTAAGATATAAATAATTATATATGTACATCACTACATCATGATCATTTCTGTTCTCTCTCTATTTAAAGTTCAGTGATGCGAGTTTCTTTGATGCATCCATGCTGGTGGAAACCATTTCGGAGGATACAGTTAAGATTTTTGAGTTACAATACAGAAAATTTAATATTAGGATATGAGACATTTTACTTCGAAAGATGCAAATAGAAATGTATATACTTTTTGTTTTTGCTCTGGATCGGAATGTTCAAATCCGGTGATGGCACGTGGCTCCACTTTAAATAAAAAATAGAGAAGATTAAAATCGGAGAAAAATAAATGAAATGGTGCACTGTTATATTTTGAATTAAATCACTATGAAATTCAAATTAATTTGAAAAATAATTAAAACGATAAGATTTAAAATTAACACTTTATTCATGACCATCTTCTTCATTTATATATACATACATATATCCATCGTGCTATACGTAATATATTTTGATATTTGAATCGACATCATTTTCTTCGTCGAAAGAATCAGAGTAACAAAACTAAATCGAATGAATTATTAAGAAACTTAATAAATTAATGCGAAAACTTACAATCGTCCATCGCTCTTTCAATTTTGTTCATCGACTTTTTGTGTTAACGAACACTTGATGAAATGGACTTCCAAGATGATATGATAGAAATTTATTCTTTTTCGTACAGATGGAAAATGCAAAAGAAAAATTTTTCATCAAATAAATTTCATTCAAGTTGTGTATATTTGAGGGATCATGACCATTTATATATAATAGACAAAGTATTTAAAGTTTCATCCATCATGAAACAAAACCTTTATATGCACTTTTTGATCTTTATATATATATTTGGCATTAATAATAATAATAATAATAATAATAATAATAATAATAATAATAATAATAATATTATTATTATTATTATTATTATTATTATTATTATTATTATTATTATTATTATTATTATTATTATTATACCATTTCATAATATATATATATATATCTTTAATCTTTATATATCTTTTAGCATATATACACACCTCTTAAGATTTTTTTTTGTCTTTTGGTATATATATATATATATATATATATATATATATATATATATATATATATATATACTTTAAGTTTTTTGTATATATACATTTTGGCCTCTACACATATAATTTTATATCATTCCATATTAATAAATACGTACATAAATATTTTGATCATTTTATTTAGGATTTAATATATTTTGGCAATCCTTAATTATATAATTATATTCGTATTAAACCTAATATTGAAATTATATTCCAATAATCACACCCAAAGATAGAGAGAGAGGAAATTGGACACGACCCAACCATAACTGGGCCGGGCTCCATTCGATTTATATGTCATTGGAGTATGAACTCTTCTCCTACAAATTAGGAGTATGTTCCGATGGGGATTTAGTAAGGATAGATTAGATTTAATTAGGGTGACATGGATTTAAAAATTTTATGTCTGGGATATAATTTTTCAAAATTTAAAGCTAAGTTGGTGTTCGTAAGTCCTTCATTTAACTTAAAACTAAATCAACCAAATTGATAATTTTAGAGGGATTAGAAATAATTATTTTCATTCTACTTTTATTTTTCTCTCAATCAAATTAAATTTTTTTCTTAAAATTAATAATGATACTAAACTTAATCTTCCCAACTCATGTTATATCTTGGATTTAACGAATTTGTTACCTACCAAAGAGGGTAGCAAGCTGCCCCTCGAATCACCTATCTATGGTCATTAAAAAGATGCATGATTCACTAGACAGAGGCGTAGTTCAGTTCACACCCGATTCAGTAAGGTGTCCGACTCATCCTGACTTTAATCCTCTTCGTCTTCTCCCTTTTGCCGAGTGTCCGCCAATGAAGCACCTCGCGCCGCCGCCCAAGCTCACCTCGCCACCCGGCCCACCACGCCACTTGTAACACCCTTCGTGCTGGGAAAAAGAAGAAAACAAAAGAGGGGGGTTTTGACACTTGGCACAACCCCATTTCACCCCCACTTGCATTAAAAATCAGCTCACCATGTATATAAGCCAATCCAGCCTCCTTTTTACCTCTTTTCTCTCCATTTCTACCAAAACCTCAGCACCCTTTGAACCCTAGGAGTCCCATTTTGGGATTGAGTGGTGATCCATTTCCTTCTTGGCAGCAGATCAGCAACAAGGAGACAGGGATATGGACAGGATCAAGAGACTGTTGGACCAGATTGGGAGAGAAGAAGAAGAAGAAGGTCAGCAAAGAGAGAAGGAGGAAGAAGACAACTTTAAGAGAAAGGAAGTTTTTGAGCAAAAAAAAATCTAGTATGTAAGGTGGATCCCCATATCAAAGTGGATCTAAGCCTAATTGTCCTTAATTCTAACATTAAGATCTGCCCTAGGTAATCTTAGAGTTAGAAATCAGATTTGTTAAATGAAAATTAGATACATGTATAGGATCATGGATAATCTAGGCAATGCATGTTAGATATTGCCTATTGATAGGCATGTTTAGTCTTGTTTGTGTGTCTAGCATGTTTTAAGATTGAGTGATGTATTGTTTATAGAATTGCATTTGAAAAATGTAGGAGAATCTGTAGATTTTGCATTTTGCAGCATATATCGATCGACCGCTGGTTATGACCGGTCGATCGATAATCACAGTGTTCATATCGTAGGATTTACGATATGACCGGTCGACCGATGAATGTGTAAGTGTCGATCGAACAGTTGTCTGATCGGCCGATCGATTTTCATATAGTATCGATCGACCGATCATGTATGACCAGTCGACCGATCATATGTCGAATGGTCAATCATTAAGACTCGATCGGTCGATCGGCACTCTTTGACCGGTCGACCGGTCCAGCATGTATTGCATATATTATTATTGATTGATAACCTAGTGATGACGATATGCATGTTCAGCCGTAAATAGAACCGGTTAATGAATTGATGTATTGACTGATTGAATGAACCTGTCGGAGAAATTATCTAATGAGCCAGTCACATTGGGAGGTAGATGCCTCCATATTGTTATTGGTCCTTCGGGACACCCATTGTTTGGAAACAGATAGTTTTCCGTGGTCTAACTAACCACTTGAATAAGGCAAGATTCAGTCCTCCGACCATTATTAAAGGCTCATATTAATTATTATTTTGAATTGATAATAATTGGGTTGTTATATGATGAGAAATAAGGGATGGCTATATGGGGATCGATTCATGGAAGTCATGGTGCAAACTTTCACTCATCATATGATAACAAATAAGATAATTACTTACATTGATTAAGCATGAACACTATTGGACCATGGGTCACATTGGGCATGACAATGCCATATTGATTGCATTGTTCATGCTTAATATTGATGAACTTATAGATTGAATGAAATTGATATAATCTAGGTTAAGAAAACACCTAGATGATCAATGGAATTGCATAGTATTGATTATTGCTTATTGTTGTCCATTTTAGTGATTCATGTCATATTATGCAAATTGTTCATATTATGGCTTAGATCTTACATACTCTAATGGAATATGTTTTCCCTGCAATGAATCCTGCAGGAAATCAGGGCAAAGGCGCTGCTGCTCATGAATGAAAATATTGAACATGGCATGGCAGGTCTAGGACTATGTTTAATTTGTTCATGGCCAATTAGTAGGCCTTATGTATTTGTTTAGAACCTGATTTTAGACGATGTATCTTGCTGCCCATGCTAGGGTTTGCATTTAGATGTTGAATAAAAAATGTAACTTGAATGTTTAAGTTCATTCATTATGTTGATGTGGCTGTCCTAAAACATGTCCAAGATTTTATTATTATAATGTTATCGTTTTGGTGGCTGTTTGTCCACAGCAGATTTATGTTTTAAATTTTTCGTTGTGTTCGTCTTCATTGTCCAATTGTATGATTCGAAAGTCTTGTGACGCCGTCGTCGGGCCGGCCTCGCCGCGCGCCGAATGTTGATTCGACGGCGCGGGAGGCGCTGCCACGGGGGCGTGACACCACCCTCTTCGTCTTCTCCCATTGTCGCCCCTCCTCTCCTTGTGTTGTCGTTGCTGAAGTGCCTCGCTTCGCCACTACTCGAGTTCACCTCTCCACTGCATCGCTGAAGCCACCCCAATCTTGCCTCATGTTGCCGCTGCCATCCGATCTCGCCTCGCCACCACCCAATCTCGTGCCGCCTTGCTGATGCCATCTAATCTCGCCTCGCCAGGCGAGGCGACTTTCACATTTTCAGTGGCGGGGTGGCAGGTGGTTCGCACGGCAAGGTGATTCGGCGACGAGCTTGCATTAAGGGCGTTCGGCGACAAGCTCTCAAGATCGTTTGGCGGCTATTTCGCAAGGGTGTTCAACGGATAGGTCGACCGAACATGAGCATGAATCGGCAGAACACACGCATGAATCGAACGTAAACCTGCCAAACAAACTACTGAAACATGCGAATTGTCGTTGATCATTGATATACGATCCAATGACTCTAGATATAGGGAGCAATCTGCTACCTACTAGGTCATTAAATCCTTATACTTTGCATTCAAACAAATAGTATATTAAACTAATCCAACTCATCCTATTTACCTCTTTATGGTCGCTCTATATTAGACTAATGAACTTTGCACCTCAATGGGGTATGAGTTGCAATTACGCCCAGTGGTCGATGTTTGAAAAAAAAGATATGATAATCATATTTATTTATAAGTTAGTGATGTAATATGTTTAATCAATCAATCAATTATTATGCGTGCTAAACAAGATCATCATTTTGAAAAGAAAAAAGAAAAAAAAAGATCAAGGTGGTACAGCACACAACCGCAATTCACATTCTCCCACTGCATGTTTACATATTTCCAAACCACCACAGTTTCAATGGTTCAAGCATAAGCATTAGGAGGGCCACCTGATGCAATCCCTTTGGAAGAACCCGGTCCACAAACAATTTTCGCTTCAAAGTGTGGGTGTGGGCAAGAGTACGATGAAAAAATTGATAGACAAATAATTAGACTGTAACAGTACAAACATAAAGCTCAAGGACTTTAAAACATTGGGAGACTGGCACCAGCAGGCCTAATTAAGAGAACCAGATAACCAGGTGGTCTGTGCAATATTTCAACATCACGAAACAAAAAAGTCATGGACAATTTCATGAATCACAAGCCACCTTAAAACTACGAAGCCAGTTGACCCATAGAACTCATTAAGGTGGAAGGTTTCATCTTTTGCGCCTCTGAATTCTCCATTGCTTCAAGATGAAATGGATGACTTCCTTCATGGTTGCTTTTCTTCCCTCTTTGAAATTCCACAGCTCTGGCACGACATATCTGCCACTAGGATTATACTCGTTTATCTCGAGTAAGGCCGTTTTCACAGCATTGCACACGTCATCACCTAGCTCGAGCCATAGTTTTTTCAACTTGGCATCATCCTCATCAATGATTTCCTGCAATAAGACAGATTCTGATAACTACATATACTTTTTGCTTGGTGCTTCAAGTTCAAGATAAGTTGAGTAAAAAACTGAGGCATATTATCTTTTGCCTTGTTGTCAGCTTATTGATTCGTAACTAGAAAAAAATAAAAAAAATGACATACTTGATCCCTTCCATCTTGATGTATCCTTTTATATGGGTGCCACGATGGGTTCTTCAACTCCTCTTGCCAAGTCGTGCATAGTTCTGCAGCTTTTATTTCGGCATCTTCAACGCCGAATTTTTTCTTGCATGTGGCAAGGAAAACCTTTTCATCGAGTTCACCCATTCTTTTTATTCCAATTAGTGTTCTTCCACTCAATAAGTCATCAAGACCCTAAATCAAGCAAACCACGTTTAATTTTTTTAAAAAAAGAATCAATAAATCAAACAAATGGGCTTTATTTAAGAAAATATACACACCGTAAGCAGCTCCTTACGAGCTTCTTGTAACTCATCATTGTTCTGACGTTCCTTGCTAATAAGGGCACTATTCAAGGTTTCCAGCTCTTCTCTTTCTTCTGACAACCGTTCTTCCATCTTCTTTATGTCTACGTCATCGAGACCTTCCAAATTCTTCATTATTCGTAAGTTACCTTTCAATAGCTCTATTTCCAACTCTAGCTTTTGTTTTTGATCAAGTTCCTTTTCAAGTTGAAGTACTTTAGCCAAAGCGGTTTCTTTTTCTCTCTGAAATGTGTATGAATGCATTGACCTATTAAAATGTATTCCAGTATTTTGGGAATAGAAAGAATCCAAGGGGCACAAATAGAAATTTTCTACAATACCTTTTGTTCATCAATAAGTCTCAGAACTTCTTCATCAGCTTTTTTTTGCACCATGGATGCCAATTCAAGTGAACTATTCTCTTGTGCATTCTGAAAAGTTACAGTGTCGTCAAGAATTTTCAAGAAGCTAACTTTTTTTTCATTGCAATTGCGTAGTAATGTGCAAGGAATATTTATCATCACATAAGAAGCTTCCGCAACAACATTTTAACCACATGTTTACACATTATCGTTGCTATAACAATGACAAATGGCTTATTTCAAAAGAATAGATAGGGATTGTATAGTTAATTAATTTAATTGAATAATAGAATTGTTCAATAACAACTCACCATATGCAAACCCACAGTCCTAGGTTATTCTCAAACGAAGATGATTCTTACCTTTTGCTTTTCATCATCGAGCTGCTTCTTTTCTGTTTCACTGCCTGCTTCCAATTCTTCAAGTTGCTTAGATCTCTCTTCAACTTCTTTCTTCTTTAGGTCCAATTGTACCCTTAAATTGTCATTCTCTTGTATAACTTTACGAGCATGCTCACGTGCCATAATCTGCAAATTCTGCATTTCTGATAAAAATAAAACATGCAGGAAAATTAGAAACGATGTAAGATATAATAGAAAAGGCAATAATTTAATGCGCTCCATGCCGACACTGCTAGCCATCAATAAGCAATCAAGAAACAAACACATATGGCAATGACAGCAAGAGAGCTCAAGTTCGATGAATCTGGCACATAAAGGAATTTTTTGAACCTTAGGCCTACGAAAAATCACAAGCTTAACATAAGCCTATATGACAAAAACAAAAAAACCACACACCCTAAACTGACAATAGATTCAATAATAGTAGTATAAAACCAAACTGATTGCAGAGTTTGGTCCCAAGCGCTCGATGAGTACTAGCTAGTACGAACCATCACAGCTCTATTTTTTCGGCTCCGAATTAGTCAAGCACTTGAACTGAACTCCTCTCCTATGAGATAATCATTTTCTCATATGAGATAATCATTTTCTCTTTTGATCATCTTTCCATAGAGATGATAAAAAAAACATGCCTTTCACTTGCATTCAAATGAAAGTACACTACTCTCATTAAGATCAATGATGCTAAAGCTGTAACAAAGATAGTTAATCTTCAGGATGATTATATTATACATATACATAAAAATTAAAACTCAACAAGTAGTTCAATTAGAATCAAGAAATCGCATCAAGAAGTCACCTTCAGCATGGGCTTGGCGAAGCCTGACTTTGTCTTCCATAACTTGATTGAGAGACAGATAAGTCTTATTGAACTTTTCCTCTAAATCAAGCAAGTCCTTAGTCTTCACCTCCATTTGGCTTGTGAGGGACTCCACGATCTTACCCGAGTGCATAGCCTCCTCTCTCGTCACATCGGAGATAGTCTTCAGCGCGCCATGCTCCCGGAGATGCCGCCCGATAATGTCATCGTTGTTGTAATCCTCAGCGCGCGCCATCCACCCGAACACTCCCGAGACCTCGTCTGTTCTTTCGCCCCAATCCTTCTTCCCGTGCTGGCTCGCGCTAAATTGGTTCTCAAATTCCATGACGTTCTTGAACCCAGTCCAGTCACTCTTAAACTTCACCACCACTATTTTCGACCCACATTCGCCGCCGCCGTCGTCCAGAGGGACGAGATTCGCCGGATTAAAGCAGGAAAGGAACTCGCTTTCCTCGGAATCAGCACCTTCCTCGCCCTTCCGCGCGACGACCAGGATCCCCGTCCACGGCCACACGAAGAGCTCCTCCTCCCGTGGTTTCTTCTGCGGCGGCTCCGGATCGGCGGCGGGCGTCGGCGGGCGCTTCTGCGACGGGCCGGAGTCGGCGTCTGGGAGGTCGTTCTGGAGGAACTTGGCGAAGGCGCGGTGCTTGGCCTTCTCCTCGCCCTTGCGGGAGTTCGAGGCGCCGATGCCGGTGGCGTGCTGGAGGAGGTCCTTGTACTGGTATCCCTGTTTCTTCTTTCCGGCGCAGAAGGGGCAACGGTAGCTTCCGTCCGGGTTGCAAATCCGGTGGCCGCCCGATTTGAGGGCGGCGTAGCATTTCTCCTCGTACTCATCGATCTCCGAGTCGTCGCTCACGTCTTCTTCGGACGAGGAGCAGGAGATGCCGTCCTCCATGTAAAGAACGACGAAGCAGAGAAAGCGATGACTGCGAGGAAGAGGCGGAGGAGAGGAGAGGAGAGGAGTGGAGGAGGAAGGCGATGACTGCGAGAGCGGAGGCAGCGTGGGTTTTAAGAGGGGTTGTCGAGGCGACAAATGTAAAGCGCGAGGGTTAAGGCAAGCGAATAGTGGGACCCACTGTCACAGCGAATAGCATGACGAGAGCTCAGAGTTCCCTGTTCGATGGCAGGACAGCGGAGCTCGACGCTCACTTCAAGACTTGACCGAGTGCGGGCACGAGCATTTTGTTGTCCGTAGATTCCCGCAGTAAAATTTACAAATGCGTTTGGCTCCGTTGTGTTCCAAATGGTTTGGCCTGTCGGCTTATAATTGGGTTATTTTTATCTTGCATTTCTTTTTTTTTCATGTGTTTTTGTGGAAAACTATTTGACGTAACTGCTCATATAATCATTTATTAAAAATTGTTTTTTGAGCTTGATTTCGTCCTATTTTTCTCTTACCAGTAATTCATAATTCAATTAATTATTAAATTGAACGGTTTGGCAATGGGTTAGTGAACTATGGAACAAATATTTTTGTTCCAGAATTGTTCATGAGATGAGAATAAATTTGTTTTAGGCAGGAGGAGGAACAAATCTATGCTTTTCCTTTTGTTCTATATTTTCAATGTGTAAAAATGACGTTTGACAATAAAAACGAGAATAAGTCATTATTCTTGGACTTATTGTTATACCAAAGACGTCATTAATATATCGCATTCAATTGAATTGTTTGTAGGATACATTTTGCATTTCAAGACTCCATCATTTTCTATAAACAAAAATAATATATATATATAATATGTGGAAATATGCAAATTGATTATCTATGATGTGCTCACTAATTACTTTTTTATTAATCACAAGTTAAGCATTGACTAATTTAAATCGATATGAGAATTATAAACATGATATTTTTTTGTTATAAAAAGTACAAAACGTCTAGTAAAAAAGGAAAAATAAATTTAAGAACAAACAACATCATTTTCTCTAAGAATTTAAACTCAAGATCACTTGATTTATGACTAAAAGGCCGTTATACTAGACTATGATTGTTTAAACATTATTGTTTTAATAGCATGTTTCCAAAATTATATCATGCAATATTTTTTATCAAAATTTAATCCTTCAATCATTTATGGAAAGAATATAAAATATATAGATATGAACAACATCTTTTGTAACGCTGTAACACCTCTAAATCAATCCCCGCCACGTGATAAAGATCAACCTAAAGGCGTTACGAATACTATGACTTTAATTATATATTTGACTAAAATTGGACAATAATTATGACACATAAATAGAAGAAAGAGAAATAAATTTATAGAGATCAAATAGGGAAACTAATAAGTGCGAAAGTATAAAAGTTATTACATCAAGTTCCATACTAAGCCATAAAAAGGCAAGATAAATAAATGATTCTTAAGTTCATGTACTTCGCTATCGTCTAAGCATCATCGCAACACATCAATTCTTCCACCTTCATTGGCTTGTGGGAACCAAATACAAGGGAGGTAATCCTCTCGTGAACTTTACAACCCAAATGGGGAACAATAAAATATACAACGATTAATCTCAGTGGAATAAATCGATAAATATAGATCATTGACATACTTGGCTCAGAAGAAGAGTAAGATTTTAATACCAATATAACAAAACAACAACGACGTTCAGTGTAATGATGAGAATCAATGCTGAATGTTATTTTCCAATTATACTGATTCAGTAATAACAATATATTTGCATGCAATGTTGATGACTTGGTAACAATTATGTGAAGATTCAATGATCATAATAGTATCAATAATTTGTAATCAATTGCAATGGTTCGATATCAATAATGAGGTTTCATGAACGGTAACAATGATTCGGGAACATTACTAACAATGCTTTGATAACTTTGTTCAATGATTATGGTGGTTAATAAACAAGTGACTTTGACGATGACTTTGATATCACTCATCCTCTTATTATTATAGGATGGGTTAGGGTGCGTCAAGCAAACGATACAATCAAGTGTTAAAAGTCAATGAGTGATCAAACCATAGACTGTGCCCTCTAAAGAGGGAAGGGAGCGACCCTTAAGATTGAACAATGAGTATTGACTTGGACTGACGACCCAATGTTTATCTTATTAACATCTTGATATTGCTTTACGTTACGATGATCAATGTTCAATGTTCCTTGAGATGCAATCAACCATGTTATGTTGGTACAATGATCTCAAATCAATAAGAAAATAATCATGATCAATGATTCAATCATATGCTTAGGGGGAATCAAATCATATCACGATTTGGATTTGGAAGGAATTGTAGATCACACATTGGGTTTTCGAAAATGAAAAAAGGAGATTTGCTTGGACATAGTCCGGGCTAGGTATGAGGATCTTTGATTTCAAACGATGACGGTAGTAGAATCTTTGATTTCAAACAATGATTTAGGGTTCAATGACGAGTAAACAATTTCAATGAATGAGTTCAATAAACAATAAATTATGATTAATTGTACAATCAAATGCAAGACAAAATCGATAATCAATTAATAATGAGATGCTATTAGATATGTGTGAATATCACCAAAAAAAAATTTATAACTTATGTATCGATGATATATTCCCTCACTTTTAATTTTCCTTAAAAATAGTCAAACATATGTCTCACTCATAAATATTTCATATTTAAATCCTTTGTCAGCTGTTCTAAGAAAATATCACAATGCACTTAAACTTGTTCTATCATGATGTCTTATGAGGTGAAACTTGCAAAAAATATAACTCGGTCTACAAAGCTTATTTTCAAATATTTCAGTTGGAAATGAAAGATAATAATCTCTTCTATCAACTCTTAAATTATCATATGTTTATCATGTCAATATTATTTTTAACATATTGTTTCACTATTGTCCGTGTCAACCTCAAAGTATGAGGGTATTTCATTAATAACTTTTGGTTCATAACTCTGATTGACATGATATTTAATTATATGAGAACTAGACTTCAAGGGCTATAATTCATAATTTTTGCATCATTTAAGGATGACAAAATTCTATCTGAAATCATTGAATAACTTTCACTATGAAATTTGGATAACATAAAATGGAGGAATTTAAACGGATTTGATTAGAGTTTAATCAAATCTATTCTAAGGATATTAATCAAGATGATTCCTAATTCACCCATCTCTTTTTGTGTTTGATTCCTCACCGACCCTCCTTCCTCAAACGTCGATGCACCCTCCTCGTAGTCCCCGTGACCATACTCCTACTCCTTGCTGTCCACTTGATGATTGAAGCACGAAATGCTTTTGGGTGTATGCGTGTGATTGAGGAGCAATAAGATGTTACATGGAGTTTCTTTGGTTTTAAACTTCTCAAATTTTTTGAAGTTGTTTGAGTAGAATTTGATCTACCGGTAATGTTTAGATAAGATTTGGAACTCTTGATAGATGGTTCCAGTAACGGGTTGGTTAGAAAATTTTTTGGTGGTTTGTTTTGATGGTTGTTACATCTTTTGTTTTAGAATCAATGACAATTGAAACCTCGCATGGACCACATCAACATGATATTATTATTTACCTTATAATAGTTGAGATAATTAATATTAATAAATGTATACACATAATTCTTAATTTAATTCTTCTTTTTGACTCAATTGTTCAATATGACATATTTGTACTCCTCGAACCAATATTGCATGGTCATATTTAGTTAGTTCATACAACTTTTTTAGGTGATCAATCTCGTGTCAACGACTCAATCTGCCTGCTACAAATGATTATGCACACTTATCACAAATTGAAGATCGATTAGTTCATACAATATATAGCAAAAAATTGTTAACATTTAAATTAAAACTTAATGACCAATGAATTTTTACCATATGATGCATAGAAAGTAATGTATCAATTTTCTTTAAATTATATCTAACTTTTTTATCTGCAATATTTTGGTTTGCCCCCACCTTGATTAATAGCCCGATATAAAAGAAGTGGATGTTAAAAAAACATTAAGTCATGACCAAAGAAAGGGGAGAAATGTGTAACTCCTATCCTCTTTAATGGTCCGACATTCACTCTCTCTTTTGTTATATGAGTCCTTTATTAAGTTGTGATCCTTCTTAATTTAATGTCATCATTTTGTGTTCTTTACTTTCGCTACATTAGCACCACAACAATATCATGATCAAATTAATCGATGGACTACATGAGGAGGCCAATGGCATGGCGAAATCTAGATAGTTGAAAGACACTATAAAAGACACTCTAGTGCCCATTCTTTTAGAAAGTTGAAAAATATTTCACAACGTCACACTAAGATTCTTTATGTTGATCACAATAAAGTCAAAAATATATTTTAAAGAGTTGAAAGACACTCCATCTACAAGGTGATGCAACAAAAAATGATTATATTTATCAATGCTCACAAGTAATGTTCTAATTGGTTTTACAATTTAGTTTTATAATGATATAATTCTTTGATGATGATCAGCTATACCTTGCCGATTATGCTTTAATTCTTATGATCATGACTCACTTTCATTGTTACTTATCAATTATGATACTATTTCCTTCATCATATTGTTGTCTATTGATTTATTGTTGCTTTCTACGTCATTGTTACATATTATGCTTCAAAGTTCACCAAATATTCATCTCATCTATAATTTAATATTGCATGTAATGACACATCATAAGATGAAATATAGTGCTGTGGCCGAGTGTACTATGTCATATGCTTGTGAAGTTGAGTTGTCTTACTCTATACCTCTTTGAGTGAATTTATTTAATGCGAACTATATTGATAGATGTAGTAATAAACTTAAATACTTGATACTTATTATATATATTGCTCTAAACCTTATACACTTTTCTTCATGATATTATGTATTTTTTACTACAATTTTAGGGTTTTTCCTCTAAGTTCCCCTGAACTATGAATTTTTTCGCGTCTATCAACGACTTTCGAATATTCCGTTGACATCTTCTAACTATGTCACTTTTTTCACTTAAGTCCATCCATCAATCTCTGTTAACTTTTTCATTAATTTTCTTTTATTTTATGAAATGATCAAACTGCCCTCGTGTAGTTTAGGCGCAGAGGGCGACACCCCTCTTCTCTCTTGTTGCCGACGCTGATGTCCCCTTCTCTCTCGAGTGCGCCGACAAGAGAGAGGGGGGGATGGCGGGCGTCGCCCCCCTCTGTCGCACCGACAAAGGGGGCGATGCCCCCCTTCTCTTTCACATGTGCCAGCGAGAGAGAAGGGGGGCGTCACCCCCCTCTATCACGCTAACAAAGGGGGACCCATGCCCCTTCTCTCTCGTTGGCACATGTGAAAGAGAAGGGGGACGATGCCCCCTCTGTCATGCCGACGAAGGGGGGCCGATGCCCCCTTCTCTTTCGCATGCGTCGGCGAGAGAGAAGGGGGGTGTCAGCCCCCCTGTCAATGCAACAGAGGGGGGCGACACCCCCCTTCTCTTTCGTGTTTGACGACGAGAGAGGGGGGTATCGGTCCCCATTTGTCGACGCGATAGAGAAGGGAGCTCGACGAGGGCAGTTTGGTCCTTGCATAAATAAAAAGAGAAAATTAATGAGAAAGCTAACAAAGGTTAATGAAATGGATTTAAGTGAAAAAATGACATAGTTTAGGAGATGTCATTAAAATATTCGAAATCATTGGTAGACGAAAAAAAAGTTCATAATTCAAAGGAGGTCAAAGGACAAAATCCATAATTTTACGACTATTTGTCGTTTCTCACTATTTACTTTTTCTATCTTAACTAGTCAAAGTTTCTTTTGATCAAAGTATGTCTTGTACTATTCTTTCGAATTGCATTCTACCATATGGTGGAGTATATTATGTCATTGTTTTCAACAACAAAATATGATCAAACAATTATGCAAAAAATATACTATCTTTGAAATTCCAAGGCCAAATATATTTCTTCGGTCAAGAAAAAAGTTCAAAGTGAACAAGCACTCAAGATAAGAATTCTAACTCTAGTTTCACATCATTAGTTATATCCATTCATTTATAGTCATTTGTGCTTCAAATTGAAACTTCATGTGGTAATTAATACCTACTGAATTTAGTTGCCTTTGGCCTCTTGTAATCACTAAAGATGGAGTTGCCCAAACGAAGCTACGAACTATTTTTTACTAGTTTCTCGTGTTGTATTGATCCAACTAGATGGCATGATTGCAAAGTTAGGGCATAATGAGTATAATTATAATATGAGATGATGTATAGGTTCAAATAGTTGGGGGCATGTGGATTGGAGTATATGAAATTCCCAACTTATATTGGAGAAGAATATAGCCATATTTTTTTATAAAATGAGAATGCATGTAATAAATGACAAATTTGAGTTTTTTTATGTTTGGCAACAAAAGAGATTTAGTTTATAACAAAATTAAGTTATACGTTGAATTGAAATATTCCTCTTATATCACTTTATCATATATGATACTAAATTTAAGTAAGCATAGTTCTATTTTTTTGTATAGTTAAAAATGGTTTAATTGAATTAATTTTTTTTAGTATTAATATTCCGTTTCCTTTGCTCTCCATCAAATCCGATCGCTCCATCATCGCACGACGCCTGTCACCGTCGCCGGCGAGGTCACGATGTTTCCGCAATTTGGGGCGACGGCAGAGAGCATCAGCAAGGCGTCGTCCCTGGTGCTCCGCATCGGCACGGATGCCCACCTTTATGACGACCCCGACGACGTCAACATCGCCCCGCTCCTCGATAGCCGCTTCGACTCCGAGAAAGTCGAGGCCCTCAAGCGCCTCCTCGCCCTCATCGCTCAGGGCGCCGACGTCTCCCACTTCTATCCCCAGGTGGACTTCCTAGTTCCCACCCTCCCCTTCCCCCCGTTTACTAACCGATCTGGGACAGGAGAACTCTCTTGGCAAGAATTCTCACTGAAAGATCTGTCTCTGCTGTGTTTCAGGTCGTGAAGAACGTCGCTTCGCACTCGCTGGAAGTGAAGAAACTGGTGTACCTTTACCTACTTCACTATGCAGAGAAGTACGTGCATTGTTGCATTCTTTAGTAGATTTTGCAGCCAATATCTTGCCAGTCATCTCAATTATGATATGGGTGAAGCTTCTCACATATGCAATCGGGTTTTCTGGGTTCCTAACCTAAAATTGGTAGATGACTAGAGCGTACATTTCTCTGCTCGATTTGATAATATAAACGTTTAGCTACTTGGATAGATCTCAATGCATGATTCAACTAAGAGTGCGAATTCAGCTCGTGCAACATTTAGCTACCAGGATAGATTGCAATTCCTAATTCAACTAAGTGTGTGAATTCAGTTTGTTCTACGGACAAATTTACTATGTCAAGCACTTAGATGAAGATAGATGGTACAATCAAAACGCCTTAGACTGTTAGATACTCTGTACCTTTTCTGTATTCATCCTTTTACTCTATTTTCATGTTATTTATTTCCTGACTTCTCATGATAAGAAATGTTTTCTCTCTTGCAATAGTACGAATTGCTTCATGTATCTTTATTTGAGTATCAACTAGCTTAGGCCTTGCATCCTTTTTGCTTATTCTAGTGTCCATAAATCACACAATGTTCAGCTATCTGTTGCTGTCTTTCCAGAGGTTTCATAGTTTCGGAAGAATGGGAAAAAAGCTTATTTTTTCTTTTTTAAGGTAAGAATAAGCTTACTTTTTACACGACACGACAGTGACCTGACATGATGAATCGTGATACCAGAAAAGTTGTGAGTACAAATTTTTCAGTACACTTAGAGACCAAAGTTGGATGTTGGCATGCTATTGTATCCACTGAGGTTATGAAGAAGGATCAGGACTTTCTGTCTGGTTGGCTGTGATAATCACTTTGACCTGGATATTTGCATCGAATTTAACTTTCATGTATACATATATGCGTATATATGTATAATTGAAGGCAAGGAGGATGTCAGACAATGTGTCTGTCATCCTTTTTATTAATCTTTTAGAACTTTACAAGATAGTCATGTACAGTTTTGATATACTGTGGATCAAGTGATCAACTATAGCTTGACCATTATGTAATATAGCCTCTCGCCATTGTCACCATTTGCTTAATATAGAATTGTTTGTTGTGAAATATAAAAGCATTTCTCTATCTTCACAAGGCTCATAGCAGACAAATTCCTTCTTTCTTTTTTCTGTAAGTGGAAAGGATGACCAGCAAGTAGGTGGCCATCCAGATTCATTAAAAATAGAATTGGAAAACAAGTTACAGAGTTCAAAGAGATGAGGTCATAACCAGACAGATACAAATCAAGAGCAGCGACTATAGATTCTTGTTCCATGCTTCGATCAGTACTCAGCCATGCCATATGATGTTCTCCGGGCGACATCATTCCCTCGGAAGATGGTGGCATTTCACTGCAGCCAAAGGCTCCATAAATGTGTTAGAGGGGCTGCTCTGGCCCGCCTGGATGCATATTGTCGAGTATCTAATTACGTTCCTCCATTCCTAAAGGAGAAACTGTTCTCCGGGGATGTGCCAAGCTAATCGTAACCAATTGTATGCCAAACATATTTTGCTACCGGGCACTCAAAGAATTAGTGTGATGTGTATTCTGCTCCATTGTTGCATAGGTTACAGTTGGTGTCTAGCTCCAATCACCCCTTTGGCCTTATCTGGTGAGTATTCTTCTTCTCCTGAGCAGCCAGTCTAATAGATTGATTTCAGTGGGGCCTTCATTTCTTTGTCAGATGAGTCGGCAATCTAGCAGGAAGTCGTTATTGACCCCATCAGCCATCCTTCGGAACCATATCATATCCCGGATCTGATGAAATAGGATGAATTGAGACGGTATTTTGTAAATACGTAATTATCTTTAATATATCAACCATTTCTTTATTTTCCGATCGCCTGGAAGGGACAAAAGAAACATCTTGTTTTTTCTTCAAAAATTTCTGATCTCTAGTGGACCTCTCAATAGGATTCGAACCCAGATGAAGTTCTGACCATCTGTCAGAGAAAAAAGAACGAATTGATCTTGTAGGATTACCAAGAAATTCTTGCGTTGAAGGGATATTTATATGATCCGATCGATTGCGTAAGGCCCGCGGTTGGTAGCAATGGAACCGGGGAAAGTATACAGAAAAGAAGTACTCGGCTTTTAAGTGCGACTATGATTTTTTACACATTTGGATGAAGTAACGAACCCAGGATTCTATTTTCTCATCAATCCAATCACCGTTCACCTTTTTTCTTTTTCTTATCAATGAATAGATCTCTTTACTTGTACGACTTAGATGTCTCGTATTTCTCGAAAAAGTGATTCGATTGATGGGATTTGGTATGATACTTATGAGATCGATGAGATTGATATTCAAATATTTCTTCTTAGAACGTACAAATAGGGAGCAGGAAGACTCTATGGAAAAATGGTGGTTCAATTCGAGGTTGTCCAACGAGAAGTTAGAGCATAGGTGTGTGTTAGCTAAAGTGAGTGTTCTTGGTTGTATTGGGGATGACTTTATCGTTCGAGAAAGTAAAAATATGCCTCTGCTGGCTGTATGCCTTTCTGGACAGTAAAATCCCTATTTGTCCATCGCCACCTATCCCTCCTGTTTTCATGAATGGTAACATTTTGTAGTCGTTCCAGCGGTGTCATAGGTTCCCCAAAGTGGTTATCAGACAGCAGAGGGTTGAAAACACAGGTTTCCAGTTCCCACCAGTAGATTCCTCAATTGAGGACAAACCTGAGCATATCTGTTGGATGCCAAGGTATCCAGCCTCCACCTACTTGGCCCTCCCTCTCTCCGACCGCCACACAGCTCCTGTGGGGTACCAGCTATCGAGTGCATGGAGTGGAGGAGCTCACGACTTTTATCTTGGGGAGGTCGGCTCATCCTCCTTCCCTCCATCCTCTCGGTGCTTTCGACATACTACATGACGGTCCTCAGGCGCTTGGTCTCTTTGAAGAGCAGATTCTTCTAACAGGGCTGTGCATCTGATCGATGAGCTGTCCACCTTGTCGCATGGAGCAATGTTTATCGACCCACCTCCTAAGGAGGACTAGGGGTCCAGGATCTCCGTTGTACCAACTAGGCTCTCCTAGCTTGGTAGGTTAAGCAGATCATGGGGCCTGAGGACAACAGCTACTCAACAACATTCAGTCTTCTTCACCTGTTACAGCCGTGACCTATCATGGGAGTCGACGACCATTCTACCTGCAGGCCTCATTCTTTTGGCGGGGAGTGGTGACACTGATTCCGTGGGTGTGTCCAATCATGACTCTCTCGCTCAGCTTCGGGGTGAACCACTTGCGGCACTCTCCCATCTCTATGCGTTGGCGGAGACTTGGTTCGAGACTGTGGCTTCGTCTCTGGCTCTTGAATCCCTCTTTTCAGATCAGCCATCTCGAACCAATGCTTCACCAAGCTCCCAGCACTCCACTAGAGGATCGCTCCCGACCCCTTCAAGTTTGATGGACGGGTATGGCTTTTAGAGTCCTGGTCTCCACGTTACCTCTACATCCGCTGACTTTCCTGCATGGTGGCGGCAAAGGACTTCATTGTGTACTGCAGACTCATTTGGCAATCTCGGGTATTGCTGAAAGTCAAGAATCTCAGGAACTTTGTTTGGCTTATGCAGTGACCGGCTTCTCACCAGGAGGTATAGGGTGAGATTGGCGCCCCACACTGACATTGTGGGACAAGGCAAAGGAGGACATCACCCATTTATTTTTTGCGTGTCCGACGTCTCAAGGCATCAGACAACGGACGACCTTTTGGGGCCTATTTCCCCCAATTCTAAGACAATCTGAGTTTTGCCCCGACAAAGATAGTGGTGGAGAGTGCCGTTGGTGCCTTTTTTGGCCTGTTCCTAGGCCATCTGACTCCAGCGTGAAGCAATGTCAAACTACATCTCCTTTCTTCTTCAGGAGTGGGGTTTTGGTTAACTAATATAGTTCTCCATCTTTTGATGCTCTCTCTTCGAGAGCCTATACTTGTACATGATTTCCATTTCATAGTTATATATATACCTGGATGACAACCACAAATCCTGGTGGCCATCCTTTTTCCTATCAAAGGAAAAAAGGTATCCAGCCTCTGAAAAGAATTTGCTGGAGTGCCGCCTGCAGGACAATCAACAGTCCACAAATGGAAGTCCACACCCTACACCAGTTCTGCTATTAGGAAAGGTCTAAACATCAGGGCCACCTCTCACACGCCCCTCCAAAAGGAGGAGCCATGTCGTGGAGGGAATCTGAGGTCCCAAGAGAGTTCGTGACCATAGTTGGTACCAATGCACCACTGTCCAAAGATCATTTGTCTATCCCATGGCTCAAGTCACAAAGTTTGAGAGAAGGGCCGTATTCACATGTCAGATATCCAGGACACTCAGCCCAGCTTCTGCTATCGGGCAGCGCACGTCCTTGCAAGCCACAAAGTGAATCCCTTGGCTCGATTGGTGCTAGTGCACCATAAGAATGACTTCATGGTGTATCAATGCGTAGCCACCAACTTTGGAACCCGGAGGACCAACATGTAGTAGATGGGTAAGGAAGATAGAATGCGTAGACAGCCCCAGCTGGATGGTCACCTCAGAATGACCGCCAGAAGCATGTCTCTGATGTCATATGTAGTACTGTTGCTTGCATAACAGCCCAAACATCTATGGTCTTGAAGAAAACAAAAAAAATGAGTGATTTGAATCCTCCACCTCAACCTGGCAAAGAGCACAAGACACATCAATATCTGGAGTTGATCACATCATACAGGATTGGTAAGGCAATCTTTGTCATCGCAGTAGCCATGCTTACACTTTCACCCGCAAAGGAAACATATGCTTTTGTACCAGCCAGCAGTCCACTTTTACTTCCTCCTCCAACTGATTTATGTCCTCCAATAGATTGTATACTCTGTGAACAGACAATTGAACAGAATTCCACTTCCACCCATCTTTTAGAAATCCAATGAGGGAATCCTTAAACCTCTCTGGAAGTAGCATCTTATCCTCCAGTTCTGCCTTCACCTGAAACATGCCAGCAATATGCCAATGAGGATTGTTGGTTCATGGCCAAAGCATATAGTCTAGGAAAATCTGAAGATAGTGTGACCTTTGCTGTTTAATCATTCCAAAAATGAAAGGCAGTATTCAAAGAAAAAGAAGAAGAAAGGCAGTATCCGCAACCATTGACACTGAGAAAAATTGTTTGATGTTGTGCATAATTCCTGCAACGACCCCCCACATCCATTAATTTCCAATGCCTTTGATTCCCTATCTAGGTTTCAACCCTGGTTGACAAGGAAAACAAAACAGAGATATCAATTTCGCAGCCCATAATTCGACACATCCACTTTGAGAGCAAATGTAATATCGTTTTTTTGGACAAAGCATATACCATGAGTGTTTCCAAAGTAATCGTCTCCAAAGGTGGTCAATTCTCCTAAGCTCCTACTCAGGCATCCTTAAAATGGAGATGAGATATATTTGTATATATATTGCATATATCGTGAGAATATATATTGTTAACTCTTGATGAGCATGTTTCATGGCAAGAGTAGAAATTCCTTCATACATGAATATATTCGTAGACAAATACCAAAGATAAGTTTGTGCTTGATTATGAAATAACCTTGTTACTGTTAATGGCTTCATATATATTTTTATCCTTCTGCCATATATGGGATGATTGGGATGTTTTATTTTTGGCAATATATGGAGTTTAAGATTGTTTTTCTTTGACCCATTTTTATTTAACCCAGGCGACAAAATGAAGCTCTCCTGTCTGTTAACTGTTTTCAGAAAGACTTGTCAGATACAAATCCCTTGGTTAGGGCATGGGCTCTTCGAGCTATGGCAGGAATACGTCTACATGTAGTAGCTCCATTAGTATTGGTAGCTGTTGGTAAATGTGCTAGAGACCCATCAGCTTATGTCAGGAAATGTGCTGCACATGCCCTTCCAAAGTTATGCAACTTACTACCTGAGGAAAATGTTGTAGCTCTTGTGGAGGTTAGCTCTTTCTACATCCTGGAATCCCACCCTGACTCCTTAATTGCTTTCTCCATAAAGAATCTATAGAATGACAATTAGATGAAATATTTTATTCTTCCTGCAGATTGTGGATATTTTGTTGGGAGACAATTCACCTGGGGTTATTGGAGCTTCTGCTGCTGCATTTCAATCAGTTTGTTCATCTAACTTACTTTTGATAAAGAAGCACTTTAAAAGACTATGTGAAATCCTACCAGATGTTGATGAGTGGGGACAGATTGCTTTGATTGAGATTCTCCTAAGATATGTTGTAGCTAGGCATGGACTTGACAAAGAGTCCATAATGTTTACTTCAGATGCTACATTAGTTTCTCAAACGATAAAAGATTTGGTAGCCAATCACCAGAGCAATTTGGTAGGCGACTTGAAGATGAATACATTGATGTACAGATGTTATGCAGGAGAAAGGGAGTTTTTATCCAGGGATGATCACATAAGTGGAGATCGTAATAACCTTGATTTCCCAGTTACAACTTTCAGTGGAAATGATGACGTGAAGTTACTTTTGCAATGCACATCACCATTGCTGTGGAGTCACAATAGTGCAGTTGTGTTAGCAGCTACCGCAGTGCATTGGATTATGTCTACAAAAAAGGAAGTTGAAAGAATTGTCAAGCCATTGCTATTCCTTTTAAGGTCGTCTAAATTCTCCAAGTATGTGGTGAGTAATGAATTTTTGTGCCATTCAATAGATTTCTCATTCCTCTTTTTTACTTTTCCCTGAGCTTTATGCATTGACCAATATCTATTCTTTGCTGTATGTTTCATTTAACTATGGGGTTTTTACATAGAATTGTACACTTAGAGAAGGGGAACCACGTGGTACATTTACTATTTCAATAACTAAAGGTATACATGCGGCATATGATGCTGTTTGTTTCCTGTACACGAGTACTCTTGCTGTTGGCCTGAAAATTCAAGTAACTACTCTCATGTTGATCTGAAATTTTAATATATTGCTGAAATTTATAATGCTAATAGTAGTAGAAGACATAGTATAGGACAACATCTCAAACTACTGAGAAGAATTCTTTTTCTCTTCAAGTCACAGCATTCAGTTGTTGGGAAAAGATTTCCTTTGAGTTTTGATGGAACCAAGGACCAGGAAAGGCTTCTCTACTGGCACCTAAGTATTTTTTTATAACCTTGCAATGTTTTTCTTGAAGGGCTACAGCATTAGAATGTTGGATGAATTTTGGACAGACTGCTGGAATATACATGTTAGACTAATCTTAGAATCAATGTTGACTAATCAAGGTTATTGCGTTTGAAAGTTCAATTGTCTTCTAATCTTCTTCACTCATTTGTTAGTGAACAAATGAGCAGAAAAATGCAACTTTTTTTATTTGTTAAAAGATATCTTTCTAGTTTCTTCTATGCATACATGTGCTATTCGTATATTTTATGTTAATATCACATTGTGAAACTACAACTGATTCATGGTTGTTTATTTCTCAGATTTTGTGCAATGTGCTGATATTTGCTAAAGCAGCTCCTTCATTTTTTGCACCTTATTTCGAAGACTTTTTTGTCTGTGGTTCTGATTCATACCAGATCAGAGCCCTGAAACTTGAGATTCTATCCATTATTGCCACAGAGTCAACTATGCCAATCATCTTAGACGAGTTCCAGGTAATTCTTATGCTGCACTTTTTTTGTTTTATGGCACAATTTTTCTTGATATGGTTGCTTCCATTCAACATTGAAAGCTGCACATGGATGCTTCTTAATTACTTTATCTTCTAAGGTTTTATTTTGGATATCTACTTGGACCTCGGTATTCAGGGTATTAGTACTTTGACTAATCCGAAATCAGAGTAAAGAACAAAATGATATTTCTCTGATCAAGTGGTGATTACAAGAATTGAATTCGGGACTACCATCTCCCGTCAATCTTGGAACACAACCCTATGAAGCTGTTGTGCCAATCAAACTAGGTTTATCTTCTAGGTATTTGTTGAAGGCAATGTGCTTAAGTGCTTATCTTCATGCTTCATCACAATTGTCTGACTATATTTGGATCAAGGATTCAGTTGTCAGCCAAAACACAGAATTTCACGGCAAGAAAACATCACGGAACAGTGTGTTTTTAAAATCCCTCTTGGTTGAACTGTTGGAGGGAACACCAAATTCATTTTTGAGATCTTTTTTTGTCTCAAAATAATCTGAGCTTTACCAGATTGTGGTGACTGACATAGTTTTATTTAAATTTTCTTTCTCCTTGATCTTTGAGAGCTGCCATATCCAGCATTGTGATGGTATAAATACTATTCTGGTCAGTCGCCAGCTAACCCCTCATGCCAGTAGCACATTACTTCTCTTGGGTGATTCACATTGAATGTATAATTGTCCATTTATTATTGAAATTCACAATATGCAAGGACATTTAATGGATACCCACCGAGAGCCTCACTAAATGTATGTAGTACACATGCTGTTTTCTTTTATATTTTTATTTTTTTGAGAGGTGAAAGGATGACCACAACTTATGGTAGTTGTCCATCTATATTAAGAAAATAAGCATGATATATACATATGTATATGTTAAAGCTATGTCAATATGGTAGCTTCCTGAAGAAAAAAAGATGAAAAATCTTTATCCAAACTCCCAAAAGAGACAAGATGCATGATGTACAATATTCTCAGAAAAAAATATTCCCCTCGGCAATATGGGGTGGTTGTGTGGTTATGTTGCCTATGCGGCAGCAATTGACGACATGCATGCCAATAGCACTGCCCTCTGTCATATTATTTATTTTTAAATCTCTTTGATGTTGGTTCTTGGCTGGTTTTTTCTCATATCGAATTATAGAATACGAGTGGGTTTCATTTGATTTTTGCATTAAGAAATTCGTCAAATAATTTTCAACATGTTGTGTTTTTGGTTGTTATACAGGTTGTCCTTTGGAGCATCTTCAAATAACTAGGCCGCTGATGTTTATTTTCTGTTTTTTGTTTTGTAGGAGTATATGAAGGACCCCAATAGAAAATTTGTTGCTGATACAATTGCTGCTATTGGCTTATGTGCACAAAGAATGTGTGATATTGCATCTTCTTGTCTGGAAGGGCTTTTGGCTTTATTATCACAGGGTAAATTGTGTAATATTAGTGTATTCAATTTGTAATGGAAAAAAACAGTATTATATATTTTTCATCTTCTATCATTAGGAGTTCATAATAATTATCTTCATTTCACAGAATCATCGATAACAACTTCTGTTCATATTGATGGAGAAGCAGATGTTCTGGTTCAAACCATCTTGTCAATTAAGGGTATAATCAAGCAAGATCCAATCAGTCATGAAAAGGTTTGATTTATGATTCAGTAGGGTTCATCTTTTATGTTTCATCATGAAATACTGTTGGTGTCTTTCACTTGCTTTGTATAAGAGCAAAACGTGCACTTATGGAAGCAAAAGCATAAGTGATATTTCATTGCTTTACAGACAAGGATAATCTCAGAATTCTGAGCATTGGTATCTAGTTTCAGTTTCATCTTTGAGAGGTTTTTTTCAATAGCCTAGTCATTGTAAAATTATTCATAACCTTTTATATCAAGGTTACTGATATGATGAACATCACAATCATGGAATGTTAATGGCTTTATCTCTGTTATACTTACATTTATGTTCTTTGTGAAGGTCATTATTCGATTAGTCCGCACTTTGGATAAAGTAAAGGAACCAGCAGCACGTGCATTGATTATTTGGATTGCAGGGGAGTATAACAGTATTGGACAGAATATTCCTAAAATAATGCCAAGTGTGCTTAGGTATCTTGCTTGGTCCTTCACGTCAGAAGAAGTTGGGACAAAGCTTCAGATACTAAATACTGCTGCCAAGGTACAGGCTAAATCAAGAGTCTATTTGTTCCCTCTCCTGTTTTTGCTGTTAGTCAGTTGTGTAAATTTGCTGTTCTGATACTTGTAACTCTGTATTTTTTTTTCTATGCATGCCTTTGTTATGATATTCTGTATCATTATATCATTATGCATTACCATCAAGTAGTCCATATTTTTTTACAATTTATATGGTCATCTGTGTAAAATGGTTGGAACGACATCTACACCTTGGTGACTGTACTCAACTTTCCTTAGTCATGTATCTATACCAAAAAAGATCTTCTCAATAAAAGTCTCTAACAAGAAATGTTGATTAGTGAAACTTAAGTCACATTCAGTTGAAATGATTTTAAAAGTTGTTTTTTTTTCTTTTTCCAGCTAGACTGAAGGTAATTGGTCCTTTGATTGTCTCATTAGCTTTCCCACCTCACAATGACATAGAGCAGAGATATATTAAAATATTATGCGTCTCATGATTTGGCATTTTTGTTACTTGATCTATGTACTCCTACGTCCAAATATTTAATTATCATTGGAGATCTTTTGCCTTCTTTCATCATTGCTTATATATGTAGGTCATATTAAGCAGACAAGGAGAAGATATATCGACTTTCAGAAAGATGTTTAGCTATATCATTGAATTAGCAAGATATGACCTAAATTATGATCTCCGTGATCGTGCTCGTGTACTGTTAAAACTTGTTCCATCTCAGGAAGATGTTTCATGTCTACTCAAGAATGAAAGCGTATCTCGTGATCTGGTTGAAACCATGTTCCTTGGACAAAGACATTCAAAGATAACATCAACAAGGAACATCCAGATTTATCTTCCTGGATCCCTATCTCAGGTGGTACTTCATGCTGCTCCAGGTTATGTGTGTCTTCCTAAGCCTTGTAGTATGGTTGACAGTGACCTGCATTTCCAACCCAAGTTGGGCAAGAATGATAATTTTGGGACAGATGATCCTGATGGATCTTCTGGTTCTTCAATTGAAGAAAGTGGTTCTTATGATAGTGAGTACTCCGGAAGCAATTCAGAGAGTGAGACTGGATCTGCATGTAAATTTGATGATAATGACCATGCTTCTTTGCAAATTATTCAAGATGCTCAACATAGCAGCGAACCTGCTCTAGTTAATGTTTCTGATGATGGTCAAGGAAGCCTAACTTCCGAAAAAACTTTATCTACTTATATCTCCACAGACTTGGCAGAGTTGATGTCAAAGACAGCACTTGAATCCTGGCTCGATGAGCAACCTGGGTTGGCTTCTGTACAAACATCTACAAGTCCTTCTGGAACAATAGCTATTAACCATCTTAATTGTAGTATTGTTCCTAAGCTGCACACACTTCTTGATCCTGCAAGTGGTAATGGCCTGAAAGTGGAATATGCCTTTTCATCTGAGATTTCAACTGCATCCCCTGTGTTGGTATGCATTGAAGTTTTTCTTGAGAACCTCTCTTCTGTTCCATTAATTAATATAAGCCTAAATGACGGGGAGCCTAATATTTGGGAGTCTCCTAATCAAAAGCTTGAAGAACCTGAAAGGTGATTTTCTTTGTTTGTCTATATAAATATATCCTAGCAGCACACACTATCAAAAAATTTATCCTGTTAATTGGTTTTTTATTCCATATTTATGCTTGCTTATGGATATTCCTTAATTGTTGCATTGTAGCCAACTTCAAGCTGACTGTATACCTTCAATACTATCTTTTGAAGAGATTGCATCACTAAATCCAGGTCAGAGGGTAAAAAAAGTCGTTCAAGTTCATTTTCGTCATCATCTTTTACCACTTAAGCTCTTTGTCTATTGCAATGGCAAAAAGATCTCGACAAAAATATGGCCTGATATTGGGTATTTTCTGAAACCACTTCCCATGAGTATGCAAGCCTTTATAGACAAAGAACGCCAATTACCAGGAATGTTCGAGTATTCTAAAAGGTAAGTAAATTTCCTTGTATTTGGAGGAAATATATGCATTTTTTAATTTGTTTTTTAAATTCCTCGAATGCATTCATTATCGATATTGGATGAAAGGAAGTTGATATAACTCACAGATGAAAATGATGCTGGTAAAATATATTCAACATTTATAGTAGAAGAATGATATTTTCACATTCTATTAGGCTATACCTGTGATAATTTTTTTCAAGGTTAAAGTTTGAATTTCTTATCATCTTGGACCTTAATGCCTAAGGTTAAATATACCATCATTGATAACCGATGCGGAAGCTAGGAAAATATAATTCGTCCTTTATTCAGTTTGATAATCACCAAGTATCCATCTCATAAAACTGTTTCAGAACTGAGATTTGACATTGTGCCTCGCCATGCCTCTTTATGCAACTTGGTATCTTCTACATAATAATAGCTTGTCCTGAGATTTGACATTGTGCCTCGCCATGCCTATTTAAACTTGCCTGCAACTTGGTATCTTCCACATAATAATAGCTTCTCGCATATTTCTCAAAGTAACAATTCATTATATTGAATTTTGGAAAAGATTTCCTAAAAAAAAGGAAAAAATTGGGATGTCGTGACCCTGCTCATCGCCCCGCCCCCATATTCCCAGAAGCTAGCCACCAATATTCTGTATTATCCCCCATTTTCACAGCAGCTAGCACCAATGTTCTGTATTATCCTCCCCCTCGCTATCTTTAGGGAAAACCCTATTCTCCTCTCCCTTCCTTTCTGTCCAGCGACCATCCCCTCGGTCCACCTCTACATTCATTCAGCCTTAAACTGCAACTCAAACTCTGGTTTTTCCAACAGCGAGCCGTTTCAGCCACCACCTTGCCTTCTCCTCATCCCCCTCTGCTGCAGGGAATCTCTGCTTTCTGCGCCCTTCCTTTCTCTCCATCTGTTTCCCATATCCAACTTGGACTTCCAGTGCCCATTTTCTTGCCATGACATCATCCTGTGTCGTCCACCCTCTCCATCCTTTCCCACTGATGAATCATGAGAACGACACTTCGGCGACTCTAGGATGTTCTAGGATGTCTGGGATGAAGTCGTGTGACCCCTCAATGTCAACCAATGACCCCAAGCTCGTTTGCTTCAGGTGCCGGCACGCCAACCTCTCTGTTTGACGTTGAACCTTCTCTGAAACGGTAGGTTTACTGTGTGGTTGCAACGGACATGGTCAAATAATCTGTCACTTATGGGTGCTATCAAGGAGGTACAGTGTGAAGGAAGAACGCCCAGCCATCTTTGCAGCCCAGACGCATCAACAAACGAAGAGTGAAGGCCCCCACCGGATGGAGGATCACTGCTTGCAAATCTCTTTGACCTGATCTTTTTCCATAGAGACATGGTCGGCATATCTTCTCCTGATGTGCCTGGCATTGCCCCCTTGGGAGCTGCACTTCTCATTGGTCTTGGCCAGTTCTTATTCCGTCTTTCGTAGTTTGGCACCTACCCATCTTTTCCTCGTGTGCATCTCCTTGGCCAACAGCACTCCTTGGTGATAGTCTAGCAATCTCTCGTGCTGGTGAAATACTTTGGTGAGACAAAATAGTCCAGAGGGCGGAAACCAGTCTGATCCCTCCTTTCTGCCTCTACCTCTTGCTTTGCTTTCTGGCATTCCTCTGCATCTTCTCTGTGACAATGCCTTTTACCCTCCTCATATCACGATCATTCCATTGCTCGGAGCGCCAGACCTGTCATTGGAGTCATCGAACATCATCTCGAAATTCCACCCCTTGAGCATTGTTGATGGGTATCCTACCTCTGCATGGTGTAAATGACAGTCTCTAAAACTTGACGACAGGTTGTCAACTGTGATCCTGCGGTCACAAGACCTATGTTTTGATGACCAGTTATGTGCTACGTCTCATCCCCCAATGCACCACTGTAAAACCACTCTGATGCTGTTGGACCATTGCCAACCCCAGACCCGACCCCAGCACTCCGCAGTCCTGCCCAAGCCAGCATCCAATTCGAGCCTACAACACCTGAGTAATTTTTAAAATTAGTACCTCAACTTTAATGCTGATCCCAAGTTAGTACCTCAATTTTGTAAAGTAACAAATTGATCCCTCAACTATTTAAACATTTCAAATTTAGTCCCTTTCATATATTAATTACCTTTAATATATATTAGATAATAACTTTAAATCATAAATGATAATT
Source organism: Pontederia crassipes (assembly GCA_030549335.1). Taxonomy (NCBI): domain Eukaryota; kingdom Viridiplantae; phylum Streptophyta; class Magnoliopsida; order Commelinales; family Pontederiaceae; genus Pontederia; species Pontederia crassipes. Next base: position 11,361,425 of record CM060188.1, on the reverse strand, counting down.
TAGTATTTATTGTGATAATAAATAACATATATCTACATTTATATATTATATTAAAATGAAAATTTTATTGTGCCACATGTTATTATCTCATATTTTAAGCAAAAATTGTACATAGATAATTCTTTTGTAATCAAAACAGAATTATTACAATCTTCAAAATAAATTACCTAATGAAAATAATTATACTAAATGAAAGTAGAAAAATATAACAAACTTGCTCTTTATGAAAAATTTAAGAAAATTACATATGCTATCAATTATTCTCTCACAACCAACAACAACAACAACAAAGCCTTATCCCACTGGGTGGGATCAGCTAATTGATATTAAATTATCATGTAATGTGTTATAAAAATAATTAATATGTGAAAGGGACTAAATTTGAAATGTTTAAGTAGTTGAGGAACTAATTTGTTACTTTATAAAGTTTGGGTACTAACTTGGGATCAATACTAAAGTTAAGGTACTAATATTGAAAATTACTCGATGGCCTCCATCTGTTCAAATTGAACCTCATCCCACTGACTCGAGCCCACAATACCTCCATCTGATCAAATTGAACCTCATCCCACTGACTCGAGCCACACCACTTCAAACTTCAGTCCAAACACCCGAGACTGAGCTTGAACCCAATCACATTGAGCCCCAATGTAACCCCGGTATCACCTAACCCATAGATTACAGGCATACACTCCTAGAGGGTTCAACAAAGCACCCAGCAGCTGATTATTTCATCATAACTGATGTTGCGGGGCGGGGATGACAGTCCTCACCACCTCAGCAACCGCACATGACAGTTTCATACACACTTGCAAATTTTCATGGGCTTAAAGTTTTAATACAAAATGGAGGAGTATTAGTCATCTGTTTTCTCCATAGAAATATAATTGTATTGTCTTGACTTGGATTCACATGCATCCTAATGGGACCTTGGAGATTTCGGTACACTCATTCTATGTCCAGGTAATGATAGAAGTTGGCATTTTATTATCCCTTGGATATAACATAAGATTTCATCTATATTTTTTTCTTAGGGCAAGATGTTATTTATGTAAAAAAACAAGTTTTGCCACGTGAAAATTAAAAGACGTGGAAGTTCGTTTCAAGTACCCTTTATCCCAGTGAGTCTACTATCTAAATGCAGTCAGATCATTTCAACCAGGTGCACCTTTAAAGATCACATCAACAATGTTGATAGTGAGGACAACTCAATCCAATCAGACAAGACAATTGCAATCTCCCGGAGTCTAGCAGCAAAGATGCTTAGCAACTCCAATGTTTACCTAGTTTCAGCTGACATCCCAGTTTCTTTCAACATTAATGACGCATCAGGTTTGTGCTTGCGGTTTAGCGGGGAAATCTTAAGCAGCTCAAAGCCATGCCTACTTACTGTCACAGCAGAGGGCAATTTTTTTGAACCATTAGATCTCACGGTCAAAATCAATTGTGAAGAAACTGTTTTTGGTCTTAACCTACTAAATAGAGTGGCAACATTTTTACAGTGATCTTCTGCCTCCTCTATGTATTCAAAGCTTCGTTTATTTTTTTATGGATTAATAATCATAGAAAAATCACTTATCTTATAATCCACTTTGATGGATCAATTCTCATGTGCTTTGAGTTGGTAATTCTGTAAAGCAGATTACGTTGTGCATATGCACCTGAACGGGAATGTACTCATTGGTAGCATTTATAACTCCCATCATAATTACCCATGCAACTACTATGTGGTTTGCATATTTTATTTTGTTTCCTTTATTTATGATATGTGATGGACATAAAGCTCTGTTCTTTGTATACGTGTCTTTTATTTATTTTATGATGTCTTTGTTTTACTTGTCTCGAGTTATTTTAAAACATGTTATACCTTGTTGTACCCAAATTTAATTTATACGCCATGGTACTGTTCTACCCCCGAGTTTAGTATAATATTTGTTTTTTTTTATTGCAAAACTACCTTTGGCAGCTGACGATTATAAAATAGCGGATGAAATATTCGTCTTATTGCTTTTACAACAAAACTGTCTTTGTCAATTTACGACTGTAAAATGGCTTCTTAGGCATGAAATGGGAGATAAAATATTCCACACCAACCAAACAAGTCAGAGAAACACCTTATAGAAGTCCATTCGGATTTTGAGTCATCTTGTGACAAATGATTTGTCATATAGACAAATGACATCATGCAACGGAGTGAACAATCTCTGGTTAACTTCAACGTGTCAGGACTCAGGAGTGAACAATCTTTAATAACTTGTGCAATCAGCCAGTGAATTACTTTTGCTACAAAATATTTCAGAGACATGCTCGGCAACCATCTTTAATATTACGTGTAAGGTGAGATTTTTAGCTCCTCTCCCCGGTGCCGTCTTTGATTATTCCATCTTCACTCAGGAAGGAATGTGTAGACGATGTCAGGGATCAAGGAACCTAGAGGCTGAACGTTAGTTTTCGAGAATTAATCGATTTGATAAAAAGTTTGAGTTGGTATTTGGATGAAAAAGTACAATAATGAGAATTTAAAAAATTGATTTGATAAATAAGTTTTAATAGGTGTTTGATAAAAAAAATAAGAATTAAGAATATAATTTATTATTTTATGAGGTATAAAATTATAATAAATAAGAATATGTTATAAATATTTTAATATATGTAAATCGTTATATTATTAATATTATTTTTATTTATTTTGACTAAATCTTATAAATATTATTAATATAATGTAATTTTTTAAAAAATAATTGAATAGTTTAATTAATAAAATATTTATTAATTATAAGAACTAATTATTTCATAATTTTTAATTAATTACATTTAATAATTTATTCTATAAGATGATTAATAATGTATTAATATATATCAGATTATATATACATACATTATAAAATAATTAAAAAATAGATGAAAGAAAAAAAGTCAAAATTTGCGCTTGACAAGATGTAAAGTAAAAAAAACGTTCATGTTCCGACATGTGACGAGCACTTTTACTCATTTGGTAGAACAACGTTCTCGCATTTTATTTTCAACCAAACACAGTCAGAGAGTTGCGACATGTAAATCTAGAGGTCATGAGTTGGTATATCTCCTTTTATTTTAAATATTTACTTATCTTGCATCAGATTCAGATCTCTCTCTGTAACAGAAAAAAAAGGGTAGCTAGATTAGCTACTTGGGGCTGAAATGAAGGGCTTCAGACCGACTAAACAACACCATGGAAATCATTCAAACAGATTCTAAGAATATAATGTTACAAGATGAAGAAATCATCGAAAAAAAAAGATTTACTAAGTTCACTTTTACTTAGCTACATTCTCACATAATATTACTATATTAAAGAATTTGACAAGGTTACTGACACAAACTCTTAGAAAGATAGACAAGATGTTTTCGGAAGATGATAAGATTTATCTTAAATTATGAAATTAAATATGAATCAGAAGGCGTCAGGGAACCTTTTGGTTCCCCCAAGACTAGATTCCCGTAATACAGGAAGAACTATGAAATTCTACTATTTTTTAATATAAATTTTTTAAAAAAATATATATTTGTTCATTAACATTATATACGATTTAATTAATCATCGAACATTGATATTTTGCGTAAGAAGTTTAAAGAACTTAAATGACGGAAACTACAACTCAACAGTATCATACGGTCTGAAGGTTTCATGAGTAACCACAATGACAACCCACCCATGATTTAGTATACCAGGAAAGATATATAGGATTATGATTCTGAAACCACAAACTCTACCAGTGATGATACATAAGCAATCAGGCGAATGAAAACCTTTAAACCCCTTGTCATTGTGGACCGGTATTCCTGCAGTTCTGTCTCAATTATTCGGTCATCCTATAGCTTTGGAAGTATCTGCAAATTAACAAAGCTCGGCACCTCAGAGAACATAGGAATAGTAGAAGGCAATCGAAAGTTTCGAAACTGCCCCCCATACGTATTCTTAATTCATAATGTCAATGTTTCTGCCTCAGTGCCTCTTGGGACTCTTAAAGAGACAGACAACCACGTATATCTTGCTTCTACAGACATTGTGCCTTCATTTGTCTGATGAGTAACTCAAAGTATATGTCAACAATGGACATTGCCGTAGGACTAACCGAGCTTACCTAAGGGAGAAACAAATATATACGCAAGGTAACAGTGTCCTTCCGATCGACCTTCCAAAGTTCGACCCAACTTTTCTCGAATTAAGCCCCCTTAACTTTTTGAAATATTATATAATATATGTAGTATATAATAAGATTCTTCCTGATTTTGTGAACATAACATAATTATAATATACTATCGTATTTATGAGAGAATATATGTGTATGTTTATAATATATTTATATTATTAGGTGTATTTATGAATATATATAACATTAACATATGTATCAATAATTTTGATTTCTTTCTATAACAAATTAAATTAGTTAGTTAAGTAATAAAATGTGAGTTACGTATATCATTCTTTAACATGATAAACACAAAAAAAGATATGCATGATGAATAAGAAAAAAAGATTTAAATAAAAATAAAATAAGATTTATAGTTTTAAGTTATCTTCTAAAATAATATTTTTATATTTTTAATTTGGTTAAAAAATGTTATCCATTATATATATGAGTGTAAGAAAAATTCGACCAATCCGAAAAATCTATCCGACTCGAAAATACTGAATCAAAAGAATAAAAAATTAGGGGTCCAAATATAATTTAGAATAATTTTTAATAAATTAGGATGGTTTTTAAATTTTAATAATTGACTCTAAAAGTAATTTTTTTCAATCGGAAATTTTTTACCTATATATATATATATATGCATTTTATCGGTTTTTATTGGCCCCCTAAATTGTCATCCTAGCTCCATCCCGGTGATATGCACCGAAAAGGATCAACCTTTCAACAGATGTGTTCTACAAAAGGAAACAGCAACAACATCCAACTATGAATCACTCTAAATAAACACGGCACACTAAGTCCGCCTGCGCCTGTCAGAAGCGAGCTGCCAGCGCAACGGCGATGACTCGCGCACGAAGCGCCACGCGTGCTGGAATGCTGCGGAGAAGCCATGTTGCTGGAATTTTGGGGACCAAGAAAAATATTACGTAGTACATAATTTAAAATAAAATTATCGTACGTATTTCGAATGCGAATTATGTTGTTTTGCTGCTATGATTAAAGGTAATATGGGAAATATAATTAGATAGCTACCAATCATCTACCCCTAAAATTTAAAAGTTTGCTGCTGATCAGTTGTAAATTATTTTGGTACCTGATAATCCAACAACTCCTGATTCAACAAAGTTGGTAAGAAAGTAGTCAAACATGTCAAAATATAAATTTTATTGTCAAAAAGATGAGTAATGTAACAAAAGCTGTACAAAAGATGAGTACTACATATTGATAGCTTTCCCATACATCTCTCTTTCCCGCCTGTCCCCATTATGTTCAATTTGCTGCTAGAGCATGGAAAGGCGAAGTTGATGGCCTTTGATGGCTAGCTTTTACATTGGTAGCAACTTCTGACTTTTTCGGCTGTGACCTGTTTGAACGACTTACACGTTGATTGCCCGACTTCCGTTCAGTTTGATGGCTTCTGGTAATGTCTTTAGCATCCTGAAGATGCTCCAATGCAGAGACCACTTGTTCCATGGTCGGCCTGTACTTGGCCTCTGTTGACAGGCACTGAAGAGCCAGCAAAGCAGCTTTTGCAGCTCCAGCAAGTGGGTACTGCCCTCCCAATCTGGGATCCAGGATGCGCAAGACCTTTCGCTTGCTTGTTAGATGAGGCCTTGCCCACTCAACCAGGTTGTGCTCTCCGGATGGACGGTTCTTGTCCAGCGCACGCCGACCGCACAACAATTCCAAAAGAACAACCCCGAAGCTGTAGACGTCGCTCTTAACAGTCAAATGACCTTCAAGATGAAAAGGCATGATGTTATTGCATCCCCATGATTCAATGTAATGTAAGTATACACATGATAAAAATAAAATCAATTTCTCAGCATATGGTAAACTACGCCTGTGCCTACAAGATTGAAAGCAGCAAAGATGGACAGATAAGTTGCAGATTAACACCTCTGCCAGCTTTAAGTTTTTTGCTAGCTACTGATTAGTAACGGAAGTTGTATTGATAAACCGCTCGAAATATTAGACTACCAAATAACTAAACAATCCATTTGACATTCTAACTAGACCTCATTGTTTCTTTGTCTAAAAAAGTGATCAGAGTTTGCAGAAGCACAAGCATACCGTGATGTCAATTCAAGTGTAAACATATGAGAAGATTACCTGTTGCAAGGTATTCGGGAGCAGCATATCCATATGTTCCCATGACTCTTGTTGAGACATGGCTTTTGTCACCAGTAGGGCCATCTTTTGCTAATCCAAAATCAGAAAGTTTTGCATTGTAGTTCTGTACATCCATTTGAAATATTAATAATGACCGTGAATAGTAATATTAGAATGGCAAGGTTAACAGTCAAAAGGTATACTACACGTACCGAATCAAGAAGCACATTAGAAGCTTTAAAATCACGGTATATAACTTTTGCCTTGTCACTATGCAGAAATGCAAGGCCTTTTGCTGCTCCCAGGGCAACTTTCATGCGGAGATTCCAAGATAGAGGCTGAAAGTATGAACCTCCTGCAGTAACATAATGAAAGCTCACAATCTTAGAACTCCAAAATAACCAAATATTTTCGTAATCAACTAAATTGTGTAGCTTCCCTGCTTCGACACTTACTCCTAAAGAGGTGATTCTCCAAGCTTCCACGTGGCATAAATTCGTAGACAAGAAGCCGTTGTTCGTCTTCCAGACAGTATCCAATAAGCTTTACAAGGTTCGGATGAGACAATTGACCCAGGTAATTAACCTCTGCCTACAAAGTTTAAAGCCTTTCTTCATTAGAATAAATAAACAAAGATTTTTTGAGAAACAAAGAAACACAAAGTTATATGGAAGATTGCATATTTTAATGATGATACATAACATGGTTATCTAGTAAGTACACTTAGGATACAAAGATATCACTGTAGATGTAACAAGTAAAAACGGGAAGAATGCATTTTAAGACAATAAAGAACGACACCCACCAACCATTCTCTGTGACCCTGATATCCTTCCTGGTTGAGTTTCTTCACTGCAATGACCAGTCCAGTACCAGGCTTGGCCGCGGCAAATGTATGCTCATCAATCCATCCCTTGAAGACTGAGCCAAAACCACCCTCACCCAAGACACTATCTGGTCGGAAGTTCCTTGTAGAAGTTTTTAGTTCATTAAAGGTGAAGCTCCTCACATTTGATGACTGTAAGATCTCACCCTCAGTTCGAGGGGTCTGAGGTGCAGAAGCTGCAGATACTTTGCTGCTGCCGCTTGACACATTTCTACTTTTGCTGCCAAATTTAGAATTTGCTCCTACGCATCCAAGTAGGAAAAAAATTAGCAAATCAGATAGATACATCACAAGTAACATTATGAAATAGCTCAAAGTGAAGTAGTTAATTCTCATAAACCAAATCATGGGAAACATCAATGTCAAACACATGATCCTTGTTGAACATTGCAACCAACATTGGAACTACCAGACTTCCACCAAACAAAGTTTTCTCACTTGTCATGTTACAAATAGAAGTTTCTGGTCCAAAAGAGATAAATAATAACATAAATGTACTCTGAACGCATATTAAGGAGAGTTATAAAATTTTGTATAGGGGCACTCAGAATTCTGCAATCTTATTTCAACAATGACTTCCGTAGACAGAAAATTACTTGGAACATGGAATTTACATAGTCCAAGCAGAGAACAATTGAACTGAATCTTCAATTCAGAAATAAATAATTAATAATACAGATGATATATATCCTGGGCGGCCAGCAACATCACTTCGGAAGATGCCAAATTCGCTGAGGAAAACACGCGAAATCTGAATAGGACAAAGTTTACTTCCCTCCCCAAAATACCACATCAAGGAAGAATCAACTGTTGAGAAAAACATCTGCTTTGAAGTGGCAGAGGAATCAGAGACGTTCTCCTTTTGAACCTAAAACTTCCAAATAGTGAAAGATGTTCCCCCTCCCCCATAGAAAGCTGAAATCTTAGAAAATAATAGTAAAGATATCAACTTTATATGACTACCTGATGAGAAAACGCCTCGGGAGGTGCTCTCGGCCCTCACCTGCGAGCCCCAGCAATTCCCCATCACCGGCGATTTACCGTCTCTTCTTCCAGCTCAGTTCTCTCCAGTCACCGACGACGACGTGATCTCCCCTCAGTAATCGGACCCAGGCGTAAAACAGCGAGCTTTCAGCTGCAGAACCCACTCCTTCAGGCCGCTGATGTCTGATTGCGAAACCTTAAGCTCGGTAACGATGTAGGAACGGAGGGGTGGGGACTGGGGAGAGAAATAGCAAGAGAAGGGAGCGATTTGACACGACAGATGCGTGAAGTGGCTCCTCTTTTCTCTCGTGCTTTGCACTTTGCTGATTGCTCTTCGTTCCTTTGGACTGTGAGTGCGTTTACCTTGAGAGCTCTTTTAAGGCTGTCGCGAGAGTGATATGCATCTACGTGGCCGCATGGGGACAATAAATAAATAGCAGGATGGTTTGGAAACTCTTTAAAATTTGTTAATCTTTATCCTCCTCCTATTACTTCATTTGATGATATTGTATTTTAAAAGACTTTCTTGGATAGTTGATAACACGAAAAATCGAACCAAGTTGTCTAAAGAATCTAATGGAGCACATTAGAACAAGTTTGGCAAGTAATTAATTTATAGGTAGTAAGCGAGATTGATATATTATGAAAATTCTTGTAAATATATTTTATTGGAATGTAAAACAAATTTCCTAATATGATTATAATCTAATCTTAATTTCATTTTAATGTAACTATGTTCATTCTTAAGTGTTTACCTCCCATCTTTTTTAATATTTGATCGTTCAACTTGCCAAATAAAAGACATTTTATTGTTACCCATGCGATTTCTTTGTGCCAGCGAAAGAAAAAAAAATACAGGAATGATCGGCTAAATACATTTGTATTTTATTTTATTTTTCTTCATGTAAAAGTATACAAATAAATATTTGCACGCTTTTTAACCTTGAGACACCAAATTATTATATATGTATTTCATTACATCTCAGTATTCGTTGTTCGTTAACATGTAATGTACACCACTTCAACTCGAAGCTAATTAAAGATCAACATGTAATCCTAATTTTGTATGAACGCAAGAAGCTGTCGTATAGGTTAATATTTATGATGTACGACTTATATAGTCCTCGTCGCAAAATTTTTTTTAACACCATGTATATTTTCTGAAAAAGGTTTGTAATATCAGACATATTATATACACATTAAATCTAAACAATTCAATTTGTTTCCCCCAAAAGTTGGACTGAATCGTCCGAGATGACGAACACCTCCTTTCACTTTATGTTCTTTTTCTCATCTCTTCTTTTGAAATGCGCACACATGCACTGACCAAATGTAGTTGAGCAGGAGAACACGAGGAAGTGGCAATAAAGTTGATGAAGTTTACGTTTAAATAGGAAGTGTGCACAGGATCAATGCGAAAAGGGTGTTTTGATCGGTGGTAAAGCTTGGCGAATTCAAAGGAGCTGGTCCATGGCAATGTGCTTAATGCCTGCCGACAACCCGATGCATGCATGCTGTGAAGCTTAACTAATTTCTTCATATATTACGAAAAAAATTTCATCAAAGATTTATATTTTTTTTTACTTAAGGTAAAGTATAATATATGGAAACCTAATGTATTCTAAAATATGTTTATTGCAAGCTATTAAAAAAACTAAAGTTCTCGAGAAGAAAAGGAAAGTATTGCTAGCTTGGTTATCAATTATTATTCTACATAATAAAACCACTCAATTAATTGCTCTTTAGTGGCTCTCATGTACTGTAGTTTACGTATGTAACGAACTAACAAGAAATGGGAGGTTGATGCCGAAAGAGATCATATCTGTCTACTTGCAATAGCACGAGATTTGACAGTGATCACAGAAAAAAAGCAGTGTGTCATCTTGTTAGCTGTTCAGAAAGAAAGGTTTGGAAAGGAAAGGATAGGAAATATGCATCTCTCTTTGTCAAACCCCCCCTCCAAAAAGTCTTCTCACATCTCACAAGAATGGCCTGACAAACTCAATGTACTGCTCATGACTATTTGTTCAAGTAGTCCACTGCATGCTATTGCACCACAAAATGCCAAGCTAACTCCTAGCAATAAAGTTTGATAGGAGTAGGGAAAGAGACTTGATGCTTTCTTATATTATTACTCATGGCCCCAGTTCACTGGAAGTTTTTAATGCAAATTAATAATGAAGATTTAGCGTGATTGATTACTCCACATGGAAGCGTGGGTGAATGGTCTAATTAATTAATCAGGAGGTATGCATCAGCTTAAAGCATCTTTTTTATGGTGGCATGTAAACATGAGCGTATGAAAACAGCAGCCAAGAAGAAGTCCAAAGGAGCTGCATCAGAAATACATGATGGAAAAGATGTTGCATTATAAACCTTCGGTCCATTGTATTTTGCCGTAAAGGAGAAGGCCAACATGATACAAATCTTACTTCTTTTTTTCGGTTCAGCAACTCTGTTTAATTTTTCTTCTGTACTTTCATTATCACAGTGATTGAAGACTGATTATGCAAATTGCATCTTGGTGTTAATAAAAAAAATTGTAAAAACTGTATTTTGTCAATAAATACGTGGGAGCCAAATTTATAGCAGACAAAGATCGCCCATGCTTGGTTTAAAAACTGTATTTTGTCAATAAATACGTGGGAGCCAAATTTATTTGTTGTCTTTGGGATAACGGTGGTGTGTGTGTGTGTGTGTGCGTGCGCGCGCGTATCCGTTAGGAGAGGCTTGGAATTTTCTCACCCTCATGCAGTTAGGCAGAGGGTGACAGCCTCCACTTTGACTCTTATTTCTCTCGCCTCATCATGAGGCCTCTCTCTCCTCAGTTCCCCCCATCGCCCCCCTTTCTTTCCTGCATGTTGGAATATTTTCTGAGAGCTCTGCGACAGAGCAGCCTGTCTGTATTCATTTTGCCGTAAAACACTCGATCTGCAGTAGATCCAATTTGATTATGGTCAAAGAAGCGCAGCAGATCTACCAGATCTATTAAGCCATGTTGATGTTACGGGTGACGTTTTTGCTGTACGTCCCCATCCACGTTTAAGTTTTTAATTAGCCATGAAACATATTAATATAAGAAAATGCATTTCTATAGACATGATCAAAGAAAAGAGAGTGGATAAATTACTCATTCTGCACTCACTTAAAGATTTATAAACTTTATATTCTTTCTTCATATTAATCATACTTATCACTTATGGGGCTCTTTTGCAATCTTAAAAAGAAAAACTCAATTTGATGTGCGTTAGGATTCACCATAATTTTTGTTGTTTGGCGACACCTCGTAGTTATATTACCACAAAGAATTTGGCAGATACAATTGCATCATGCAGAGAAAGATAAGAATCAATGTGGCGCCAGGGCCCCAAGAGTTAATCCATCAAAAGATTTAATAAGACCTCATCCGAACAAAAGAGTTCAATCCACATGTCAATTTTTTGTCAGGAAATATATAGGAAAAGCTGACGAAAAGAAATCGAGTAGAACAGCACCATGAGCTATGAAAGCAACGAACAAAAGTCAATGGATATAAACAAACCAAAATTAAATGGTCCCAAACATTATGGTTTTGATATTATCCATCCCTGTGGCTTTTGTTTTGTAGCGCTAGTGCGAGTTCTAGCCGAGGCCCACAATTACGTGAAGGCCAGGAGATCAATATGAGGCTATGAATCGGACCTCATATGTAGTAGATGGCTTTATTATAATTTTGATGAGTTCCATTCTGCAGAGTGCAGACAGGAAGAATTCAGAGAAAAAAAAAACTATGAAAAACATGAACAACAATCTCCTTCAATCTACTCCCTGCCGTCACAAACGAAAATAACTTTTCAGTCTACATATCATCAAATGAACTACGTCGATGTCATGCATCTTCTAGTGAAATATGCGGATTGCTCTTTACAATATTTTCCACACCATTCATCACAAGTTTTTGAACTATGAGCAGTGAATTAAATATGGTCATGGCATAAGAACGGGGAGTACTTTTTGTTAGACTTTATTTACCTTTTGTCTGGTCAGCATTTATCTGTACTTTGAGCTTTCAATGTCAAAGTTGGAATTAAGACCGAAGGCCTTGATGTTACAATTGGGAATTACATTTTGCAGCATGAGAAATAAGGGGATGCAACTAAATTGCAATCACCTTTTGTCTTTGAGGCAGGGCATATGCAACTTCATATCCAACCAACTGCCAACATAGTAAACTGTTGAATTGAGACTTGTGCAGTAGTTGGAAAAACAAAGTCAAATATATTTATTTAGCAGTAGTTGAATTGAGACTTATTTCATCAGTCCACCCTGTGGCTACGAGATGTTTGCACTTGAGTTGATCAATCAACAACTTATGCTTAAATAAGACTGCGGAGGGACTGTAGTAGTTATCTAAACTGTTACCACTTGATGCATAAGAACAAAATGTAATAGTTCTAGCAAGAGGAGGAGGTACTCATAGAGAAACCATGACTCACACATATTCTAAGGTCATGTGTAACACTGAGAAACAATCTGTAAAATGTTTTCATGCATTGAGATGTGTCACATATATAGATAAACTAATTCAGAGTATCGAAGAAACAGAGAAACAGATATGCAGACTTCTCATAAAAGACAACAGAGGACTCATCCTTATACCCATTAGAGCCCTTCTCTCATAATGTACAAGAATGACTCAAGAAATTTGAATATTAACCAACACCTTAGAGATACATTGAACAAGTACATCTAAATCACAATAAGTGCAAAATGAATCAACAATGGAGACAAACGAGTGCCTAGTTACCATAACACCAGAATCAGTCCTCCATAAAACCAGGTCAAGCACAACTCTCGTCTCATCTCAAGTCCCGACATCATGGATCCGCATCACTTGGTTTACTGGATCTACCATTGTAACTATATTTCTGCAATTTATTTGATAACTTTGATTAAACTAATTAGTATAACAATTCAAATTGAGACTACTAAGTTTTATTGATCTTAGAAACTCAACAATGCAACATGCATAATGAAATTAGGAAAAAATAATTATACTACTCCTTTTAAGAGTAGCATCATCGTACCCTTACTAATCATCTAATCACGATGGATGATGGATAAAAAAACTATCCAATTAATTAAGCCACTATCCATCATGAATTATGTTAGTCTAATTGTTTTCCTTAATATTTTCAGTTTGTGCTTCTTCAAAGAAAGATCCAAGAACAGAACAACAACAACAACAAAGCCTTATCCCACTAGGTGGGGTCGGCTATATGGATCATACGACGCTATTCGTTGATCCATGTTCATGAGATTCGACAGGATTTTACGCTGGCTGTCGAGGTCTAACACAACCCTCCTCAACAAATGGAAAAAAAAATTATAGCGAAAATTTAAAATCCTTTTGATATAAGAGTAGATGAATCAATGGATCACATCATCATGACACTTCCGGCTTTTTGTCTGATTGAGAGTTTTTTTTTTCTCATTTTAACCATATAACAATGGAAGAATGATTAGGATCCTTTTAGCTCATGTAATTTTTAAGACTTTTATGTATAATGAATTTTTTTTGTCGGTCTGAGGCCACCACCAGTGTCTAAGTCACTAGCACCGGAGTTCGGACGGGAAGCGGTAAGAGAATAAACCTTGGCCAATGTGATTCTAAAGATTGAACCTAGAGCTATTAGCACACAATCCGTTGTGCAATTGTGCCAACTACTCTTGGTTTGCATAATGAATTCATGTTACTTGATAATCTAACATTTTTCTCGATTTGTATCTTGCTCGCTCATTGTCTCCTTTGAATCCTTATTGGCATTAAGGGGCTGTTTGGAATCTTTGGATGCAAACTTTTAGTTACAAAACAAAATTGAGATAGCAAGGATGTTGTCACTTTTCTTTGTTGCATGTGGATCCCATGGTCAGTATTGGCCTGTGTTTTCATTTGCACGCAAGATTACTTTTGATATTATCTTATGTGTCGTTTCTTAGCTTATCAACATATTATCTGCTTTGAATTTTTGAACCACACAAATTTTAAAAAGACTTGAATGATGGGATGAGTACAATATAAGTACATAATCGCGATTTTATTCTGTACAAATGAGATTAACCTTGGCCATTAACCAATGGATCATTATGCATAATTATTATAAGAAAACTGTTCTTATTTTGGAGTCAGGGAATGAATCACAACACAAACGTTTATCACCCCTTCATTAATTGAATTATTTTTTTCAGTTACAATTTAGTCGCATATTTTAATCATATAACAACGGGAGATGAATACAGACAGAGGATTTAGATCCTACCTTTTAATCAATTTTTTTGTAAAAAAAAACTAGGAATCTTTAATGGTGATATTTAATTTTATCGATTAAAAATTATTCAAATTTTCTTAACACTAAAATTGGCATAAAAAAGAAAACAAAAGATAGATCGTTCGGGCTTTAAAGTTATGGCCCATTAAAAGAACTAAACTTGAGCCGTTGGTATCATATCAGGAAACAGCCCAACAAACGGCTTAACGAGTCTTCCAGATCACTACGCACAAAGCGGCTGAACCCAAAAAATTTTCCCTCTAAAATTTCTGGCGGTTTCGCTCCTCTCGATTAGGGTTTTAAATGCTCTCTCTGTTTCTCTCTCCCACTTCGTGCTCCTTCATCGGGACTCGAATCGACTCCCGCGACAGTAAAAGGTAATCTTGTCCGTTCTCTTCGATTTCGAGTTGTTTCGCTGATCTTTGGCACTTTCATTCGGATCGATCCGTCATATTGGCGTTCTCGATCTAAATCTGTCAATTTTTTTCTCCATTTTAGGGGATTTAGATCGATTAGGGGCTATATCAGAGGGGAAGGACAATGAGTTCGGTGGAGCTGACGAGGGGGGCGATAGCGGCGATCTCGGAAGGTGGGTTGGAGGAGGGGGTGAAGCCGGTGCTGCAGGTGTGGGATGTGAGGCTGGTGCAGACGACGCAGAGCACGTCGGAGAGGTACCGGATGCTGCTATCCGACGGAGTCCATTCGCAGCAGGCGATGCTCGCGACGCAGATGAACGGCCTCGTCAAGTCGGGGGCGCTGCAGAAGCACTCTGTCGTCCAGTTGAACGAGTTCATCTGCAACGTCATCCAACGGCGAAGGTGGAACTTTCCTTCCATTTTGTGCTTTAGTTGCCTCTTTTTTTTGGTCTGCTATTATATTCTTATGGATTTTACTAGATTGAATCACATAAAATTTATCTAAGGATTATTGATTGAGATCCAGGTTTATTGGCTTGGAATCATAGAATTTATCTAAGGATTATTGATTGAGATCCAGGTTTATTGGCTTGGAATCATCAATTCCAGTTGACACATATACTGGACGGAATTTTGCAATCATGTGATTCAACTATGATCCCCATGTGATTTCTACTGATCTTGAACGTTTTAAGTAGCAATTGATCATAAAAAAAACAGAATTATAAGATTCTAGATTGAAAAGTTCCAAGGTGAGACTTCCTTTCAATGCTTCACAACCAGACTAGCAAAAATTTGTTGATCTAGTTTGCTAAGTTTTCTAGCCATATTCTTTTCTGATAAGTTGGTTAGGATGTTGTCAGCTTCTTTACAACATCCAGTTCTTTCACTATCTGTCTATTGTATTTAATTAGTAAACATATCAGTGTTATTCTTTTCAAATCTGGTGCTATTTATTCTGATTTGCAGCTAATTTACACTTTTATTTGGGTTAAACTGGTGCAGAAAAAAAGAAAAGAAAACAAAAATTGTTGCCGCAATGTAACAAGTACTCTTTCTTATCAATATATATTGCCTGATCTAAACTTGGTTTGATATTCTATATCCTTGTATCTTTTATTGACCAGAACAACCCTCTGTCTCTGTCAACTTAAAATGTGATGTTTATGCCTTAGCTTGTTAAAGATTAATCATGTTTATCGTTTTGCATGTCACAACTGATCTATAATCCCAACCTCTGATGTGGTTTATCAGGATAATCATAGTAATCAACTTGGACGTCATTGTCAGCCAGAGTAACCCCATTGGGGACCCTAAGAACTATGAGAATGCTGCGGCATCACAAAATGGTCCTGCTCCATCATCTGCCACTGGTCAGCCTGGAACAGTCACGATGAATCCACAAATGTCTATTGCTGCACCATCCAGTGCTCCTGTTGTTGGGCAAAAATCACCAGGCGGAAGTTCTTTAAATCCTAATCCAGGGACTATCCCTAATAACCAGCCCATCCCTAATAATCCCTCTCATGTTTTGTATGGTAATGGACCCATGTCTGGCAGGACCCTAAGCAGTCCAAATGCTCCCCAGTTCAAGACTGAACAAAATGCTGGTGGGTATCAGAACCAAAACCTCCTGAACCCAGGGTCAGTCGGAGGTTTCAGGCCTCCTGCTAGTACTTATGGTCGGCCTGCTCCGCCTGCATACCAGCAGCCTTCACCTATGTATACTAATAGAGGTCCTATAGCAAAGAATGAAGCACCTGCTCGAATAATACCAATTGCTGCTTTGAATCCTTATCAGGGTAGATGGACAATTAAGGCAAGGGTTACATCCAAAGGAGAGCTCCGGCGATACAATAATCCGAGAGGTGAAGGAAAAGTTTTCTCTTTTGATCTTTTGGATTCTGATGGTGGAGAAATTCGCGTGACTTGCTTTAATTTGGTGGCTGATCAGTTCTATGATCAGATTGATGTGGGTAAAGTGTACATGATATCCAGAGGAAGCTTGAAGCCTTCACAGAAAAGCTTTAACCACTTAAACAATGATTATGAAATCTTTCTGGAGTCTACTTCAATAATACAACCTTGTTCTGAGGATGACAATTCCATTCCAAAGCAGCAATTCAACTTCCGTACAATAAATGAAATTGAAGGAATGGATAACAACGCCATGGTGGATGTAATTGGCATTGTAACATCAATAAGTCCAGCAGGTACGATAATGAGGAAAAATGGTACTGAAACACAAAAGAGAACACTTCAGTTGAAGGATATATCTGGTCGAAGTGTAGAATTAACTTTGTGGGGAAACTTCTGCAATATGGATGGTCAACAGTTGCAAGGAATGTGTGACTCTGGTGATTATCCTGTATTGGCTGTTAAATCTGGCAGGGTGAGTGATTTTAGCGGAAAGTCACTTGGTACAATTGGCAGTAGTCAGCTGTTTATCAATCCTGATTTTCCAGAGGCACGCAGATTAAGAGATTGGTACAATAGAGATGGAAAGAATGTGTCTTCTGTTTCAATATCAAGGGATACATCAGCTATGAGCCGGACTGATGTTCGCAAGACCGTGTCACAGATCAAGGATGAGGGTTTAGGAAGAGGTGAGAAGCCTGACTGGATAACTGTTAAAGCAACTGTTACTTTTATAAAAGGTGAAAATTTCTGCTATACAGCTTGTCCATTGATGGTGGGGGATAGGCAATGCAACAAAAAGGTGAACAACAATGGTGATGGGACATGGCACTGTGATCGGTGCGACCGGAGTTTCCCTGAGTGCGATTATAGGTACCTACTACAATTCCAGATCCAGGATCATTCAGGAATGACTTGGGTTACTGCGTTTCAAGAATCTGGCGAGGAAATCATGAGCGTCACTGCAAAAGAGTTATACCTTCTGAAGCATGAAGAACAAGATGATGTGAAATTTGCAGAAATCATACGGAGGGTGCTCTTTAATCAGTACTTGTTCAAATTGAAAATTAAGGAGGAGATGTTTAGCGATGAACAACGTGTGAAATCGACTGTTGTCAAAGCGGAGAAAGTGAATCCATCTTCTGAAAGCAGATACCTACTGAATTGCATTGAGAAGGTTTCAAAAGAGGGTGCCAATTCATTTCCAGGGACGCAAACAAATTACTCTATTGCTGCAGGGATGTCCACCGCCGGATATGGCTCTATGGATGTCAATTCCAATGGGCGTTATGTTGTGAATAATTTTAGTGGTAATACTACTCCCCAGTTCAAAACAGAACAGCCAAACCAGTTTACACGAAATGAATATGGAGGTGGGATAATCCATGCTTCGGGGAATATGGGAGCACAAGCCTTCTGCAATAATTGTGGCATTGCTGGTCATAGCTTTTTGAATTGTCCAAGATCCGTAAATCGACAGGGTCTGTCTGTTGGTGGGTCGGGCTTCTCAAACAGGCCATCTAACTCTCCTGCAGATGGGGGAACTCCTTCAAATGTGTGTTTCAAGTGCCAACAGCCAGGGCACTGGGCAAGAGATTGCCCTGGAGCAAATGCTGTCTCAGCAGCATATGGAGGTGGTGGTGGTAATGTATCAGGCAGATACATTTATTGATTTTTTCTATTTCCTATCCATCTGTCGCCTTGTGTTTGACAACAGAATTATGAATCTACACTTTTGAAATGTCCATCCTTGCCAAGCAATGTTAGGTCCAGTTTCTGCAGCTCTGGACTTATGTAAAAAGTTCTTTCGTTACATAGGCAATTTGTTAGTTCTTATTCTGAATTATTATTCAACAGTGCACAACAGTGCATAGCGTGCTTATATATATATATATATATATATATATATATATATATATATATGGGCGTGAGCGCCTTCGCTTCAGCATCGTGTGAAACATCTCTATATGATGGATCTCATGAAATGTCGTCGTCAAAATGGATCTGAGGGTTCATATTCATCTCGCAAGATGATCATCTCCTCCCTCCCTCTCTCCAGTCTCCCGCCTCTCTCTCGATCTCTTTTGTCCATGCGTCGGATCCCTCCCCCTCTCTCTCTTGCATGCGTGTGATCCGCATGCTTCAATCGATCGCCGACGATACTTGCCTCATTTTTTCCATTGCATCGCGCATCGGCTCATCTTCAATCGCCGACTTTGGCACATCTCGATCCCTCTCTCTCTCTATATCTGATCGATCGCTGACGATCCTCGTCGTCGCATTACCGCACCCTCGCAATTGATCACCTCACTGTTCACCCTCATCCTTGCCTCGCCTCCCCGTCTTGGTTGCCTCACCATCACGGCGTAGAATCGCCTCGCCCTCCTGGTCGCCTTGCTACCGCGAAGAGAGACAGAAGAGAAAGCATAAAGAAATCAAGAGGGAGAGGCAGGGAGGGCAAAATCTCATAAAAAATATCAGAGAAAATGCAAAATATCGCGCGACTGTAGTACTGAGCCAAGGACACTCAGCACATCCATTTTACTCCTGTTCAGAATGCTTCCAGAAGAGTTTTCTGATTTGATTCAACATAACTTTCCTTCCTTTCTTGTTATTTTTTTAATCAAACTAGTGACATCTTGTGGCAAATGCAATTTTTTACTGCAATATCAAATAGATACCACGAACAAGCAACAACGTATATAATGTTTCTCAAATAAACAGAAAAAGACGTGTTCGAAAGATATAGGCCGCCTTTTCTTATTTATGTATGTAAAAGCAAAACTCGAGTTTTGAATTCTAGTCGAATTTTTAAAATCCTAGTCCATTTAATGAGGACGAGTAATTTATCTATACAACACATTTTCTAAATGAATAGTCGAGCTCGTTGGGGAAAAGGTATTCTCGCTTTTTATATGATTGATAACTGTTTCGACTCTCGAGCACAAAGCTGTTCGTTCCGGGTGCAAGCAGAGAAACTTTCCGCTCCCGTTCGTTTCCCAATATTTGTTCGTTATTCCTTTTGATTTTCAATCGCTCTCATCCATAAAATATAATAAGTAAAAGATCTGAGGAGGAAAAAAAAAACTAAGTTGAAATAAGCACAAACTTTGGCAGAAGCACTAGGTGCATTCTGGACTGCACAGTGCATATAAAGATGACACTAGTTATCTAGATAATAATGATCTAATGCTCAATACACTTTATGCATGCAGTAACTAACAATTGAAAGATGAAAGAAATAAATAGAAAAAGGTATGAGGTTAAAGATTTGAATCCCTTAGCAACCAACAAGTCAGGCCATCCCTAGCTTGGCTGCTCATACAAGCTTAGGCTGGAAAGTTGCAGCCTCCATGACCTGCCAAGGCAAAATATCATATTATGGTGAGTCCACGGAGCAGCTCAATTTGGACGAGGCACCGGAATGCTAATAAGTAAACAGCAGAGTCTCGATCGAAAGATGACTCACTGGGGTTGGTGGTGGTCAGCACGCCGCTGCCTCCGAAGTAGCAGTTGTAGTCACGGCGGCCGGCGAACTGGTAGTAGGCGTTCATGGCGTAGCTGGCGTGGGACAGCAGCGTGTTGGGGTCGAAGCACGCGCCGCCGCTCTGTATGGGCTTGCAGTCCGCACCGCCGGCGCCGCACGCGTAGTCGATGTTGGCCTGCAGCGTCGCCTCGGTCGCGTCCGCCTTTGCCACGCACCACTTCGCCGTTGGGCGTCCCGGCGACGGCGAAGGCGACGGCTGCTTAGAACCAACCAAAAGTTTAGTGGTAAAAAACATGGTCAATTAGGCTTCGGCCGTACGTACAAATTCAAATAAAATTATACATAAATCGAGAATGGGCCGTGACGTCCTAAAAAAGCCCAACAGGCGTCGCACAAAGTTGACATAGGGAGGCAAAGTATTGGATATCGTCAAACTAAAGGACACTAAAATATAAGATAATTACGGGACTGCCATGGCGCCATAAACAGAGAAGTTTGTGCATAAGAGGAGTGGCACCACTGCAATTAAATCCATAAACCGAAGGCGTAAAGAGAAAAGCGAAAGCTCGGGGAAGAGAGGAGGGCATGGCAGCAGGAACGCCGACTCACCTTCGCGCCGCCGCGCGTGATGCCGGCGTCGTAGACCGGCGTGAGGTCGCCATTGAAAAGGCCGAAGTTGCGCTCCGCGGTCGGCCCCGGCTTCTGGTTCTCGTTGAACAGCGCGAACACGTAGGTCTCGAACGTCCGGCGCGGCATCAGCGCCGTTCCCCTGCCGGAGGTGACGAACCGTACCAGATTCCCGTTGAATGACGCAGCGGCGTCCAGACTCACCCCCACCTGCCCAGGATCCCCCGCCGAAGGCCACCCCGTCTCCCCGACAGCGATCTCCACGTCGCCGTACCCGAGCCTTTTCATCGCCGAGTACACCGCGTCCAGCTGCGCCTCGAACATGTTGGTGTAGTTGATTCCCGTCGCGGCGTCGAACACCCCACTGTTCGGCCGGAAGAGCGCGTAGTTGAGCGTCCTCGGCGTGTAGCCGAAGTAAGGGTACGGGTTGACGATGAACGGCGTCTTGGTCCGGCGGTGGAAGTCGAGCATTGGCGCGAAGATGGCCTGGTCGTAGCCCCTCCGGAAGCGGCCCGTGGAGGGAGGCTCTGAGGAGGAGAGGATGCCCAGCGAGTGCGGGGTGGAGACGCGGATCTCCGGAAATCCGGCCGCTGCAAGGGCGGCGGAGAGGGAGCGCATGGCCGGGACGAGGCGCGCGATGAGGTTGCGGTCGCTGGTGGCGATAATCTCGTTGCCGACGGCGACGAGGGTGATGTTGGTGGCCGGGTAAAAGGGGGCAACGTGGGCGGCGACCCATGCGACGGCGGCGGGGGTCGGGGGAGGGGATCGGCGTGTGGCGGCGAGTGAGGGGATATCTCCGTTGGGGACGGTAATCATGACGGAGATGCCGGTGCCAGCGAAGGCGCGGATGAAATCCGGGTTGGAGTCGAAGAGCTTGACGCGGTCGATGACGGTGTGATCCTTCAGAAACCTGGCCACGTCGGCCGGCGGCGGGAGGTTGTCTGCGAGGCCTCCGTAGTTGACGCCGATGGAGAGGGCGCCGCCAGCCATGGAGCAAAGGACGAGGAGGCAGAGGAGACGTCCGGTGAAACGCGGTGGCCGGGCGGCCATTTTTGGTGGAAGAAGAGGGAAAAGAGAGAGAGAGAGAGAGAGAGAGAGAGTCCAGAAGAGTCCAAGCAAAGGAAGAGATGTAATTTATGGTGGTGGATTCAGGGGGAGATATATGGAGGTGGGTTGGACTCGAAGGGATGTCCGGATCACTTGGATTCGGGTTCAAATCGAATTAAGAGATTACGTGGCGTGCACGTGGGTCGGGTGCACAATTTTGAAACGTTTTTGCGCGTGAAATAGAGGGACGTGGTTTTGGCCGTCTGCCATGCCACAAACACAACGTGCTCCGCGCAAGCATCGAGACACATAGAGAGAGAGAGAGAGAGAGATGAGATGAGAGAGAGAGAAAGATGAGAGAGAAAGATGAGAGAGAGAGATGGGCGCGTCGTGTGGTCCCACTCGCCGCGTTGAAACTTGGTAAACTTGTAAGTTGTAACCTCGTCCGTTTCTTGCCGCCACCCTCCACAGAAGAATATTATCTTTGCTTCAGAAAATAAAAAAACAGGTGAAAAAATAATATATTAAATGAAAGAAATAAACCATATGCGCAAAATTCACTATATTTCGGAAACCTAGTTAGTGCATAATAAAGCAAAGTCTACCGTATCAAGCAATCATTTTCCTCTAACGTAGTGTCTACTAGTGATGTGATTAACTTGTAATGCAGCGAGAATGATAAGCTTTAAATTTTGCAACTTCTGCTTCTTCTATTAGAAGAGCTGCAAATGTTTGCTTAAAGCATCCAGAGTTGATGGGAATATAAAATGTGGCATTAAAGATCAACCATTTTTATATATATGATTTTTTTCTTTTCCATGCATGTTAATTTCAATTAGCTCGAATTAGTATTGCATGCTCGTGCTCGTGGGATGACGTGCATGTGGTGGAGCGGTATTCGTCGGACTCGGACAACAAAAGGGAAAGGATGGCAACAAAAACAGTAACAGGTGTCGTATCCGTCTCACTTTGACCAACGGTTTAAGAAGGCTGCGTCAGCTTTGGAGTTCATTAATGGCGGAAGCCGGTTTTAAACCCCAATCCCTCCGGCCCTCCCCCCACCCTACTCCCCCCACCCCACACCTCTCTCCTGATTAAAATGATTGGGAAGCAAGACCCTCGTAATGGTTTTTTAATATACAAAGTTTCAAATTATTTTCTTCTTATCTATATTTATATCTAAGCAAAAGTAAAAGTATAAAATATGAGAGTGCGATAAGTGATGATTATTGTGATGATATATATTATCTATTAATAATATTTAAATTAATGATACTTATAATTTATAATACTAATATTTTATCTAACTGTTAGATGATTTTATCTTTAAATTTGAATTAAAGATAAAGTCGACAAATTAAAAGTAATTAATTTCATTAAAAAATTAATTAATTTATCCTGCGAAATTTGATTTTATCTCTAAAATTGGATCAGATAATATTACCATAACTATATGTGTCATGATTAAAGTAATAATAATTTATGTACAATCCTAAACGATATCACAATTTAGATTATATGAGATTGTATCCTAATATTTAGTACAATAGCATAAAATTAGTTATGTAAACATATCCTAATATTAATTGTAACCATAATAAATTTAATATTAAAATAAATAATAGCCAAAATTATATATAATCTTAATTTTAATTTGAGTAAGAGACTCGAAATAGTCATTAGAAATAGGATAATAATATTTGCATCCTAATATTAATAATAAAATATCAGATAACATATATATAGATAATTGAAAATTAAATCAGTTTCCTAACCAATCTTAGTCTACTCAAATTTGAATCATACTCTCAATATGTATAAGAACGTCATCTAATAAAATCAATATTTACATTAACAATCCTAATATATTTCGAATACTAATATATAAAAATGACATTTATTACTTAATTTTGGAATTTGAAAATATCCCGACCTAGGCAATCCTAATCAAATGTGTATCCTAATATTTATCCCTACTAATAGATTATTTGTAAACTCATATTTCATTTCGGGTTTATTAAAATAAAGATATTAATTATAAATGTTAGTTATATAAGATAATAATATATATATAATTGAAAGTTAAATGATATTAATAATATTCAACTAATCCTATATGGACTCAACTTTAATTCTACAAATAAAAAATGATTATAAATGACAATATAAGAAAATAAAAATATATGGTGATAAAAGTTTCTAGGTAAGGTAGTAACAACATATCCTAATATTAATTGTAGCAATAATAAATTTTAATATTGAAATCATTAATAATCAGTATTATATATAATCTTAATTGAACTCTAATAGTAATCAGAAATAGGATAATAATATTTGCATCATAATATAGTAATATTTAATTTCAGATATATTTAAGAATTTTGGATAGTTTTAAGCAGAAATATTAATAACAAAAGTTAGCTATATAAAATAATCATATAGGTACAATTTGAAAATAAATGATTTTCTTAACTAATTTAAATCTATTTCAAATTCTAATCATAGTCACAATAAGCAGGTCACAATAAATTTTAATTTATTTAAATAGAGGTATTAATAATAAAATATCAGATAACATATATATATATATGCAATTGAAAATTAAATCATTTTTCTTAATCAATCTTAATCTACTCAAATTCGAATATGTATAAGCACCTCATCTAACAAAATTAATATTTACATTAACAATCCTACTGTATTTCAAATATTAATATATAAAAATGAGATATATATATTAATATTTAATTTTGGAGTTTGAAAATATCCCAAATATATCTTAATCTAATAAGTGTCCTAATATCATCCCTAATAATAGGTAAGATTTGTAAACCGGTATTTCATTTCGGATTTATTAAAATAATGATATTAATTATAAATGTTAGTTATATAAGAGAATAATATATATACAATTGAATGTTAAATCATATTAATCATTTTCAACTAATCCTATATGGATGCCAGTTTAATTCTACAAATAAAAATTGAACATTATAAATGACAATATAAGAAAATAAAAATATAATGGTGATAAAAGTTTCTAGGCAAGGTAGTAATATTTACATGCATACAAAAAAAGTAAAAGTTAGAATATTTTGATAAAAAATATATTATGCTAAATTGATTAGATTTTTTATTAGCGAACAAAAACATTAATATTTTATAAATTTCAATAAATAATAACATTCATATCATTTAAAATAATTAGTATATTATAATTTATTACCATTTTCATTTATTTACAATAATAATAATAATAATATATACATTTGAATATCTAAGATTAAATAATATTTTTAATAAGTGATTTTGTATATTAAAAAAAATTGATCCGAAAAATAGCGAGTGAAATTTTTGGACCAAAAAATTTGCCTCACGAGAACCACTTTCATGCCCTATAAATTAATATTAATTTTTTTATCCACTCGAATATGAACAAATAATTATAAACAAATAATATAATTTGAGTAAAATTAATATTAATCTTTTTTTCTATCAATTTGAGTATAATCAAAATAAATAAAATTTCCTTTCTAAAGGTAATATGCAAGTAAATAATAATTTCATTTTAAAAGATAATTTGGTATTTTCTGAATTAAAATATAATTTAAACCAAAATTTCGATTTGAGTCAAATTAAGATTAATTTTTCTTTTTTTATATTTTTTTGTATGATTAAAATAATAATATTTTTTCTTAAAGGTAATATGTATGTCCTTTTCAAAAGCCAATTTACTATTTTCGTAATAAAGATAATTTAGAATAAATAATTCAATTTGATCATATTAAGGTTAATCTTAAAAAAAAATAATTTAAAATAAATATATAATTTGAGTGAAATTAATATTAATATTTTCTTTCTATCAAATTGAGTATGATAAAAATAAAATATAATTTTGTTTCTAAAAGATAATATGCAAGTAAATAATGATTTCATTTGAAAAGATAATTTGTTAATTTAGGAATTAAAAAAATAAATGAATATTTCAATTTCTGGCAAAGTAAGATTAATATTTCATTTTGTTATCAATTTGATAATGATTAAAATATATAATATTTTTTTCTTAAAGATAATGTGGAAGTACTTTTTAAAAAATAACTTATTAATTTTGGTGTAAACAATAATTTAAAATAACAATTCAATTTGAGCCAAATTAAGATTAATCTTTTCTTTTATCAATTTGATCATGATTAAAAGTAATATTTTTTTAAAAAAATTAATATCAAAATAAATAATAACTCATTTTCAAATGATGATTTGTTTTTTTCAGAATTTAAAAATAAATAATTTAATTTGAGTAGATTAAAATGACAATATTTCTTTCTTAAAGATAATATTTTATTTTTAAAAATAAAATATTATACTATTTCATTTTACAATATATTGTCTTATTTCAATTTTTTTTTGAAATAATTTAAATTAAAGAATGCAATTTGAATCCAATGAAAATTAATATTTCCTTATAAAATAAATAAAATTATAAATCAGAAAATATTTATATTTTAAAAAATTAATTATTTAATTACGAAAAAATCATTTAAGTTGGGATATGGTAGATTTAAATTGAGTTTTAAACTTTTTAAAATAGAGTAATCTATTTTTCACATTTAAATGCTAATCAATTAGTTTTAATAATTATTTTAAATTATAAGATTATAATTATATACAACATATTTTTTTGTAATATTCGTCATCCGTGCGATGTACGGGATTTCGGTCTAGTTTACTGTAATAGTTAAGTAATATGTTATGTTAATCTAGAAGGTAATAAAAATAGTGTATTCTATGCTTTTCAATTACCGTTATATTTTATTTACTTTTGGGTAACAGGTTCTTGAATCTAATAGTTGAGTAGTTTTATTTGTATAAGGATATATTAAAAAAAAATATGTTATAAAAGACTAATTAGGTAATGTTAGAATAGTGTTTTAAATTTAAGAAAAAAAAACATGTGGACGTTTTATTCATATTAAAAATCCTAAATTTGTATAGTGATCGAATTGCCTTTTTAGCTTTTGCATAATATAGAAAATAGATGCGTCAAGTTTCTTCTATTGAGTCTTGATTCGCCATCATTATAAAAAGTAGTAACATTTTATTGCACTCAACTTGTTCTCATTTGAAAAAATAAGATTATTTATTATGAACCGCGTGACCATGTCACCATACTAAGCATCCCTTTATGTAGAAGTATATTTTTCAATAATATATTAAAGCGTATTAAAATAAGCACCCTCAAACTAAGCCTTTGTTCTAGTTGTTCTTATCAAACGGCACATTTTTTACTTCGTGGAGTCCACCTCATTAATTATAAAAGAACAAATAATAAAAATAGAGTTAAATGAGTTCCTACGAGGCTCGACTCCTACGTTACTCTCGTCGTGCTCTCATATGAAGAACCATCTTAAGAACAAATTTATTTCTTCTAAATTCCATTTACCAATTGCCAAATAGTCCTAATTGTAATCAATTATTGAGGATTTATGTTCTTAAAATACTAGTATGTAAAATAACTTTGATAATTATCAATTATTGATAATTTTGTAAAAGATAGACTAAGCTTCTTAATTAGATTTTATTATTATGTTTTTTGCTTTATATTCCTTGTCTGTTAATGCCACTCTGAAATCCTTATTGTCACTCCTTCTTACCCATCTTTACCCCTATTTTTATACTATTAAAAATTAATAACTACTGTTTAAGATTACCACTTTCCAAAATAGCAAATGAATTACTCCTTTAATATTCTATCTAAAAAAGTTTAGTGACTTATTATTTAATTTAAAATAAAATTTATAAATTAATTATTATTTGATGAGTTTGTGATTCTCATTAAGTCAATCTTATTTTTAAATATTTTTCAAATTAAACAATTAAATGATATTAAATATTTAAAAACTTGAAGATGTAGAAATATTAAAAATGTAAAAATCAATTTATTTTAGGATCATATTTTGATTAACATGACTTAAAAAGTAGCCAATATTTTAGATATCATATACATGTAGAAGCTTAAAAAAATATAAAAATATTAAATAAGGTGAATAATACAACAATTGTAGTAAAACAAAGTAAAATTTATAATATTGAAAAATTTCATGTTAATTATTTAAATAATAATTGTATTGTTGAGGAAAGAGAAATGGACCTTTGACTTCTAATATTATAAAAAATAAAGAAATTTAATATTAATTATTATAAATATTTAAATGATAATTTTGTTGTTGAAAATAGGGATAGGAGATCCTTCATCTTCCACTATTATAAAAATATAAGAGGGATAGGAGACCCTTGATTTTCCACTATTATCAAAATATAAGATAATTTTACAGTTTAAAAAGTAAGGGTAAAATGAGTAATGGAGGAGTGGCATTAAAAATTGTGCTGTGGCATTAAAGGCACCCTTTGTGTTTTCTTGTCTACAAGTGAAGGATACCCACCCATATTGGTTTGTCTCTGGCAACTTGCAGGGCAAGTTAATCCGGTACAAAGCACCTCCTCTGAGACTAAGCTAGATGGAGGTGGAGGAGAAGGGAGTGAGTGGAGAGAGACGATGAGGTGCTGTTGAGGCTGCTAGTGGAGACAAGCATGCCGCTACGTGTGTGTGTGCGCGTGCGTGTGTGAGTTAAAAAATTTATGAGGATGACAAGGTTTGAATCCTCAACGTTTACATATGTTTTGAGTGTCATTACCATTATGACTAAGAGAAAAATAAATTTGAAGTGAGAAAAACATTGTATAACACAATTTACTCAAATTTTAATTATAAAATTATTATATTAATACATATATAAGTAAATTTTTTAAAGATCTACTAGGTTCAGTGCTCCTCTTGGAGTATATGTGGGTCTCCCCCTGTGCTCCCTCGCGTTCTGAACCGGCCCCTAACTGTGATCTACTACAATGAATCAGGCGGATGCTAGAGTGAATCATGCCTTTTTCAATCTGCCATATATCCATATTCGATGGCCGTAGGGAGCTTCATGTTGCATGCCCATCAAATGCTAAAATTTTTATTGATATGGAGACTAACTTTTATTGTAAAGAATATATTTGACTTTTGTTAATTTTTTTATACCTTTATCCTTGGTGAACCTCCATCTCTAGCAACTCGAAGGAATGGTGATAATAGAGAGTAAAAAACACATAGCACGATTGAGGGGGAAGTTGAATTGTATTTTTAAAAATTGATCAATACAACTCCACTGTTATGGTTTTATATTAACCATCGTAACTAACACAAAATGGTTTATACCGGCCGGTACATTCTCCAACTCTCGCTACAATAATACCTCAACTACCGATACACGGATATATGAAGTTTTACCTTAAACAAACAAATAGAAAAATACTATTGGTGATCTAAATAAGTGCAACATATAATTGATCATCTGCTAACACTCCCCCTCAAGTTGAGAATTTGAAAAGATTGAAAAGCCCCAACTTGTCTATAAGGTGTTCATGATGTTGCTTGCTTAACGTCTTTGTGAGAAGATCTACCACAAATTTTTATTACGTACAAAATAATAATAAATTTCAATGTATTTTGTGCATTCGTGAAAAATTAGATTATCAACCATATGAATTGCTTATTGACTATTCGTAAGAACGAGGAATGAATGTTGTAGTGGCAACTTAAGTTCTGCAAATAAACGGTCAAGCCATATTAACTCTGCTACTACGAGAGTTAAGTTGTGATATTCTGACTCTGTTGAGGATCTTGAGACAATCGACTATTTCTTGGATTTCCAGAAACCAGATAATTACCAATTTTGATGCAATAGGCAGAAAAACTGATTTTCATGTCAATATACAAGAGGCCCAGTCCACATCACTATAAGTTGTTACTGAAGTATTTTTCTGGAGAAAACAAAAGGCCACAACCAGAGATGACTTAATATATTCTCGAGGCTGCTTGATAATGTGAAGTTTCGAGAGCATGCATAAACTGGTTTAGACGCCTTACTGCAAAAGTAATATTTTGTATTGTATATATAAGATAGATTAATCTCCCTATTTTTTAGGATTATCAAGACGCTTGATTGGAATTCATATTAAACCAGGAGTCATACTCTACTGAAGTGAGTTTGAGGTTCTGCTCAAAAGGAGTATTAACTAATTTTGAGGCTGTAAGACCTAAATCAGCAAGCAAATTAAGGGCATACTTTCGTTGGTTTAGAGTGGTTCCTATAGATGAACGCAGTATTTCCATGCCTAAGAAAAACTTCAGCTCTCCTAAATCTTTCATTTTAATGTGTAATTGCAAGGCTTGTTTTGTGGAATCAACGAGATCCAAACTATTGTGAGCTACTAATATATCATTGACATATACAAGTAGAGCAACAAATTCATTTCCTCTGGACTTTATGAATAGCATATAATAATTGGAACTCTAAGAAAGACTAGCAGCCAATAAGATTTATGTGAGTTTAATGTTCCATTGACGTGAAACTTGTTTAAGGCCGTATGAGGAACGATTCAGCTTGCATACTTTCCCTTTTATCTCTCCCTCAAGTTGAAGACCCTCAGGTGAGGACATATAAACTTCTTCGCAAAAATCACCATTGAGAAAGGCGTTGTTCACATCCCAATGAAAAAGAAACCAATTAAGTTGATCATCATCTATTAAAATAGCTCTTACGATGATTGACGTGGCAACCGGGGAAAAAAATACTTAAAATCAATGCCTCCATTTTTTGGTTGTAACATTTAGGTACAAGACGTGCCTTGAATCTCTCAATATCTCATAAGATGTCAACTTAACTTTGTAAACTCATTTGCAATCAACAGGTTTCTTTCCTTATGGATGATCCACCAAATCTCAAGTCCCATTATTTTGTAAAGCTCAACTCCTCTTCCATGACTTTAATTCAGCTATCATTTTTATTGCTTGTTAATAAGAAACAAGTTCTTCGACCTTGAATAAAGCAGTGAGAAAAGCTTTATACTTATATGTACATGCCTTGAAACCACATTTTGTAATGGATGACTAATGGTTGAAGTCTTAGTTGAGGTTAGGACATAATCGTTAAGCCAACATGACTATTTAATTTGCCTTTTCAATCTTTGATATATGATAGGAGAAGATTTTGTGATAAAATCAAATCATTTGCTTCCATATTCACTTCATCTAATAATTCAAGAAGTTTGTCTGAGCTGAATTCAGATTATTAATGATATTAGAGAATAGATTATCAAATTCAATAGAATGAAAGGAATCAAATATCTAAGATTTCACCTGTTGATTGACAATAGTTGACATGAGAGGTAAACTCTTTGAGTAATTCAACTTATTTGTAAGGGAAAATATGCTCCACAAACTTAATATCTCTCGAATAATCCAAGAAGACAAGCTTAGCTCTTTTATTGAACTTATATGATGGAAGTTTGCTTGTCACATAACTTTTAAATGATCAAGGTTGGGCACCTTTTTGAAAAATAGTTCATAAGGTGAAATGTCACCGAGAATTTTTAAAGGCAATCTATTTATCACATGAACTGCTATCTATACTAAATTTCCTCAAAATTTTATAGGTAGATTAGATTGTAACAACATAGCTCTAAGAATGTGCCTATATTTTCTTTCTGCAATCCCATTTTGTTGTAAAGTATGTATGCAACTGGACTGGTGAATGATGCTTGGATTGGAAAAAAAGCTTTTACATTGTCAAATTTAATAAACTTGACTTTGATTTCATACTGATTCTCAAGATAAAATAACATTCTGATTTTTGCTTGACAAGATAGAGCCATGTAAGTCATGTAAAATCATCAACGGTAGTTACGAAGTACTTGTTACCATTGTATGTGGGTGACTTAAAAAGTCCCCATGTATCAACATGGATTAAAAATAGAGGTTCTGTAGACTTCCCAGTAGATGAAAAAGATAATTGGGTCTTTCGAACTAAAGGAGGGACAATAAAATGACGAGTACTATCTTTATTACAAAATTTAATATCAAGAATTAGCAACAATCTATCAAAAGGTAAATGATCAAGTGTTTGGTGTCATATGTCTAATATTTTAACTTGTGATCTTCCTAGCTTCGTGAATGTCCTTCAATAGGTAATATAAACCTTCTTTCTCCTCACCAATTTAGTTCCCCTTTCTATTCAGATGGTCCTGAATAAAAGCAAAATTTGATGTGAAGGATATTTCGAGCTTTAAATTTTTTGCTAGCTATGATACATAAATCAAATTGAATATGAAATTTGGCACAAATATAACATCATTTAGCTTGAAATGTGGACTTAAACAAATAGACCTTGAATGAGTAGCCATAGAAATGGATCCATTAGGCAAAGAAACTGCATTCTTAGCTTGTAAAGATATAATGTTTAGCCACTCTTTATATGACGTCATATGATTAGAGGCATCAAAATCTATTATCCATTCTTGTGAGAAAACATATGGAGTACCTGCCATGATAGCAAAATATGAAGTAGAAGATTCCTCATGGGTACCATGTAACAATTGCAAGATATATTTCTTTTCTTCTTTAGTGAAAGGAGATGTTAGTTTATTTTCATAATTCTCACATTTATCTGAATCATTGTTCGAAGATCGAATGTTAGCTGAATTAGTAAAATCTTGATTCCCATTTTTGAACTTGTAGCTAGTTGGGTACACTGCCGATTTATAACATTGTGCTTTTTTATGCTCGGGTTTCTTACAATGTTCATAAAATAGTGAAGGATCATGTTCACAAAATGATGAAGTATCTTTGGTTTAAAAGAATTATTCTGAAATTTCCTTCCCCATTTAATCTACCTCTAATTATACTGATCTTTTTTTTTTGTCTATGTTCTTCCTCAGCTAATAGAGAATGAGCATGACTAATGTAGGGTAAATGCCCCATAATTAGAATTTGAGATCTAATTAAAAGAATCATTTATACCCAATAGAAATCTTTATAACTTTCTTTTGTCAAGAAACTCTTTATACTCTTTCGCATTATCGAATCAAGCAAACTTGGGGACATAAGGTTTAATTATTCCCATGAATTCTTTAGTTTAGAAAAAATATTTTGAAATCGAAAGTTGTCCCTATCGAAGCATATACAATTCATTTTCTATTGAATAAACTTGCATAGTATTGACCTTTTGAAATCTCTCCTTCAATTTCAAACTAAACAACGTGAGCATATGAGATCCTATTTATCAATCCTTTCACACAAGAACTGACAATCCATAAGATCACCAAAGCATTGCATCTTTTCCAATTAAAACGTAGGTTTGGATCTACTTTTTCAATTGTAAAAGACCCATTTATGTTTATTTTTTTGCTAACGAAGCATTAAATATAGCATCACTCCAATCTGCATAATTCTTTGTGCCGACTAGCACATCTGGAACCGAATAAGCCCTCAAGAATCTAATGGACTTAAGAACAATAGATTCATAACATCAAACACAATAGGACTGGAACCCAATTTAATAGATCCTAACATTGTCTCCAAAAATAGAAGATCTCCAAATGCGAAAAAAACTACTCAAGATTCAGATCTGATTGAAGTCCATGAGATCTAAGAAGCTCGAATCAATTGAGGAGAAGATAGAACTCAGCTTTAGTATGGCTTATCTTGATCGCAACGAAGAAGTCAAATCCATAACTCTGATACCATGTTAATTTTTTATACCTTTATCTCCGGTAGACCTCTATCTATGGCAACTTGAAGAAATGGTGATAATAGAGAGTAAAAAACACAAATTACAATTGGGAGAGCAGCTTAATTATATTTTCAAAAGTTAACCAATACAACTCCACTCTTATGATTTTATAATAACCATCGTAATTGGCACAAAATGATTTATACCGATACATTCTCCAATTCCTGCACCGATACATGAAGTTTTACTCTAAACAAACAAATAGAAAACTATTGCTGATGATCTAAATAATTGTAACATATAATTGATCATCCGACAACAACTTTCACATATAATATTTTGATTTCACTTTCAAATCTTTCATGCTTCTTGCATTTTTTATCAAATGACCAGTTAAAATTAAATTTTGAGACAAAATATGATATGATTGGTAATGTCTGCTACCTTAGATTTTGTCCTATGGTCGAATTTAATTTAGAGGCATTACCTCGGTGTTTTAAATTTCAATATTCATTTTGATGAGTGAGATGAAAAACTAACTTCAAATGTAGTTTAAATCTAAATAGTGCAAGCTGGGAAGATCAATTCAAACGATTCATCATTAAAATTCGAGTAACCATGTTTGGATAATGGAAAGTTTTCTTCATTTTTTCCCTCACTTTATTATTCTAGTTATTTTTCAATATGATAGACGACCAAAACAACAGGTAAAAAAACATGTATTATGGATTTACATATCTTATCTCTATATTACTTACATATAGAAAGTTCAACAGTGGTTAGCTACAAAACACTGAAATGCTCATCAATCATGTTTTAAGATGCACAATTTATTATAAAACCCACCAAGTGCAAATAGGAAAGAAGTTAAAAGCCCACAACATATAATTCAGACACCATTGTATAACACACCTTCGGATGTGAAACTTTTTCACAATGTCTTTGGGGCTAGCGCATATATTGAATCATATATGAAGCAATTACGAGGGAAAGTAGTTCGGGTCGGATCAGATTTTTGCTCAAAAAAATTTGTTCGCTATTTTTCGAATCAATTTTTTAAATTAAAAAAATATCCAAAAACCTTTTAAAGTCGGCTTTTTTCAAACTCCTACTTTTATAAAATTATATTTTAAAAAATATATATTAAATTAAAGTTAACATAAAAATTATTTAATTTTATATTATATATAATATATACTACTAACATTTAAAATTTTACATATTAAAGTTCGATAATATGATAAAAAAGTGTGAGATTTTATTAAAAAAAGGTATTATATCGATCATAAAAAAATAGACAACTTATGAATTACAACAAACAACAACAAAGCCTTATCCCACTAGGTGGAGTCGGCTACATGAATCATACGACGCCATTCCGCTATTCGTTGATCCATGTTCATAAGATTCGACTAGATTTTATGCTGGCTGTCGGGGCCTAACACAATCCTCCTCCTTTATCCGGACTTGGAACCGACTATAAAATATAGGCGGAGTTAGACAACTTATGAATTAATTATTTAAATAAAAAATTATAAATAAAAATGAGCTCCACGAATCCTTCCGATTTTTTGGGAAGGGGGGGGGGGGGTTCGGATTTGTCAAATTTTTCTTACACCCCGCCAAATTTAAAAAAAAAAAAACTACCATGTTCTTTTACACTTCTGTATCCATCTCTACCATGGCTCTATGAGCATCAAACTCAGGCCGACACAAGGAAGTAACAGATTCTAAATCAAAACTTTCTACATGCTGTAATCAGCAAGTCCTACGAAGATTGTCTTTCTACAGTATGAATAGGATCAAAATTTGATTCTAGACAACCAAAAATTATCCAAATGATTCCCGAGAAAGTTTTGTTAGACTTCAACTCAATACAACAACAACAACAACAAAACCTTATCCCACTAGGTGTGGTCGGCTACATGGATCATACGACGTCATTCCACTTTATTAATAACCAAAATAATATATTCGTTGATCCATGTTCATGGGATTCGACAAGGTTTTACGCTGACTGTCGGAGCCTAACACAACCCTCCTCCTTTATCCGGACTTCAACTCCATATCTCAAAATTTAATTCCTTATGAATAGGACCTCAAATCATCTTTTGTTCTCACTATGGCATGCGACCTCCTCTCTCTTTCTTTCGTTGTCTTACTCCACAATGCACAATAGGAGACGAGCACGTCCCACACACAGAAGAAGTCCTACGCACGAGAAGATAAAGAAGGATTGTTAAAGAAAATGATATGGATTCTATATAGAACAATAAATATGAAATTCATAATATATTAAATTTAGTACGATATCAGATATATCTTACTCGGGCAATTTCAACAAACAACGTTCATAAACAAACACGTCATGCTTCATGCTTATAGATTGATCAGCGACGATGATTCTCAATTCTTGCAACATGACGACAGAGAAAGCTCGAATCTTTCAACGAGGAAAATGAAATGGTCTAGATCAAGTAAGATGGAGATGGAAGAGATGTTGCAGACGGGCAGTGCATGACAAAGATATAAGCTTTCCTCAACTGAAATGACGACGGTAAATTGGGAGCTCACACGAAAGACTCGTCTGTGTCAAGGCAATCGACCCTTCTTGAGTATCGAGAGGGAGTGCTTAGCTGCGTCCATGAGGTCGGCGATGTTGTGGAGGGATCGCTCCTCGGCGCCGAACAGGAAGATGCTGCGCACCTCTGCCTTCTTCCCGAGCCGGGCGGCGGGAGTGAGAGGCAACTCCGGGGCGTTGAGGCATCGCAGAATCTGGCGGTAGAGCGACAACACCTCTCCTCGATTCTTCGCCAAGTCCTCCGCCGTCGCCCATATCAATCCCTTAGTCATTCCTTCGTGGATGGCACGCTCTCGCCCCTTCGACCCTCGCCCTATGACGACAGAGAATATAAGGCCACAAGGTAAGTATATCAAGGCTTCTAATATATTAGGTTTAATTGAAGCTAGCAGCATTCCAAAGACGAATCCCATCACTTGGGTGACTGGTAAAATCTTCCATCCCGAACGTTCCTAAATTATAATTTTTCTTCTCTTTCGATTTTTCATATTTCCCAAGGCTGATGTCCAACATGTCCAAAGAACCTTGATTCCAGGACTGCTGCGGAGGGGAGAGATAAGCAGAGAGCGGGAGATTGATGTCAGGAGCGCCTACCGCTGCTGAATCAAGAGCTCACGGTCACAGTCCTCATGAGAATGGGCACCAATTGCTGGCGTGGCGCCGGCTGGGTTCATGGAGAGGAGGAAGGAAGGGTGGTGGTTCTCAAGGCCTCCCTCATGGCACGGTCACGCTCGCTGGTCTGATTCTGTCTATCTGATGTAGTTCGCAATTCACAGCACCCAACAGAAGCATCCCATCAAAGAGACACACACAATCTATCCCCCCTATGAAACCACACCTAGTTTCTGCTCAATCCCTACTCAATAAGAAAGAAAGGAAAACCCGAAGAAAAGAACACGTTCCAATCTTTAGAGGATCCCATCAACTAAAACAACCAAGCCTAAATCCTAACACTTCCAATGTCCAAACTCCAAAAGAACATTTTCTCCGAATACAAACGGATCAAATGAGAGACCTTTGCCGATCCTGCGCTATAAGAACCCCACGAAAACCGCCGGAAACGGGAGCGCATAGGCGCACCAGAGAGATCAGACCGACGCCCATCTTCCCATGAAACTATGAAAGGATCGAAATGGCATCAGAAGGAAAGAGGGGGGCCAGGAATCGAAATTCCCCATCCCCCCACTAGGAATCGAAGGGTATCTTGGACGATTACCTTTTGGGACTCAAGCCACGTACAGGGTTCGAATCGAAGGCGAATGAGCCCTCGCAAAGCGTCGGCCGCCTCCAAGTTTTATAGCTTTCTCGCTCCTCTCTCCTACAGACACACACTCTCGTTTCTAGGGTTAACGTTTATAGAAGATAACAGACGTGAAACGGATGGGCCGAGGAGGAGCTGAAGAAGACGCGGACGAAAGAAAGAAGACGACCGCGACGGCGTTTGGATGCCGCGTTGCTGCCTCCACCAAAAAAAAAAAAGCCCTCGCCGTTTCTTGACGGCAACTGATACATGGCTTTATTTTTGTTCCTGAGTTATTATTGATTTTGAATTTTTTTTCCTGAAAAAATTGCATGAAAAGATCTTATTTTTTTAATAATTAAATTACGAAAGTATTGTAGCTACAATTGGATAAAATTATGAAGGAGATTAATATGCCATATACATGCAGTCGTACATAAATGAATTTTCATGCATCATATCTTTCAATCAATGCGGGATGAATGTTTTTATAGGTGTTCTCACACCTCACTTGGTTAGACCCAATTTGACTCCAAACATAACTCAACTCCATCAACTTTAGTAAGGTTGAGTTGGGTCAGATTACATGACTTTTAGAATTGTATTGCATGATTTTTAATACTCAAATTCGATATAATCCGACTTATTTATATTTATATTTTAAATATATAATATAAAACATATATTTCATATTTTATTTTAAACAATTAAAATGGTTTGTTAATTTTTTGATTACTTTTTTATATTTTAAGTGATTTATTTCTATATTTTTAAAACATCTAAACTAATGAAAAATAATTTAAATTTAGATAAGATATAATGTCTGGATAAATCCAATAATGAACACCCCTAACACCCCTAAGTGTTTTTCAATGCGAACGTCTTTCAAACTCCTAACAACTAAAAATAATGATATATGATCCTCAATTTTCAACTTTTATATGACTAACATATTTAGCGATTTTATTTTTTACAATTAAATAAAAATTAATATAAGCTTTTGGTCAACTACTTTTAAATCAAATACGACAACATTATGGGTCATCAATCATAAACAATTTCTCATATTCGTGAAACATACCGTGAACCATCACTCACGCGTCCTGAACATGCTTCACAATTCGTAAAGCGATTCTTTGCTTTGTTCATTTCGTGTGGTGATTCCACATTTGCTTTGATAATTTCGTATGGTGATTTGATTCTAGAGCTAAGGAACGTAAGAGCAATAAAAAAGATTTTGGAGCATCGTACTCTTTCCTCAATGATCGTAGCACCAAGAGAAATAAAAAAATGGAGAATTTTTTTTATTGAAACATAAAAATCCATTCCTCTTATTTAAATTTTTTTATCTTCTCAAAGTTTATTGAGGATTTCAATCATTCCTATATTGTTTATTATATTACTTTAATATTGGATAACGTCCTTTCTTTATTACACAGATTTGTTTTACTAATTTGAATTCAAAATAAACATGAAAAATAAACAAATGAAACTAAAAAAAGGTTGCTTAAAGTTATTTGTCTATTCCTCAAACTATAATGTTATTGTAATCCCTTCAAAAATAACTCACATCAAATGGAAATTTGAAGGCATTGCAATTATTGCACGAGTGGCATAGTACGATATCAGATATGTCTCACTTAGGCATTTCAACAAACAACTTTCATAAACAAACACTCGTTGCATTTATTTCATGCATCGTGCTTTTAGATTGATCATTGATGATGATTCCCAATTCTTGCAACATGACGGCAGGAAAAAAATGCTCGAATCTTTGAACCAGGAAAATGAAATGGTCTAGATCCAATAGGATGGAGATGGAAGAGATGTCGCAAACGGGTAGTGCATGACAAAGATGTAAGCTTTTTTAAACTGAAATGGCGACGGTGAATTGGGAACTCACGCGAAAGGCTCGTCCGCTTCAAGGCAATCGGCCCTTCTTGAGCACCGAGAGGGAGTGCTTAGCGGCGTCCATGAGGTCGGCGATGTTGTGGAGGGATCGCTCCTCGGCGCCGAACAGGAAGATGCTGCGCACCTCTGCCTTCTTCGCGAGCCGGGCGGCGGGGGTGAGAGGCAACTCCGGGGCGTTGAGGCATCGCAGAATCTGGCGGTACAGCGATAGCACCTCTCCTCGATTCTTCGCCAAGTCCTCCGCCGTCGCCCATATCAATCCCTTCGCCATTCCTTCGTGGATGGCACGCTCTCGCCCCTTCGACCCTACCCTGGCCCTAAGACGACGAAAAATGTGAGTTCCCAAGGTAAAAAGATATCGCAGCCGCCCCTTCAACGCTTGAACACGCCGGCTGCCGGCGACGTGTTATTGAACTGTGGAGGTGGGGGGTCGAGGAACACGTAGTCGGCTGAGATATCGCAGCCTTTGTTATCAAACGGACGTTTCGAATCAAATCAGAAGTAAATATATGGCGGATCCAACGTTTCTCGCATAACAGATCTATGCCGCACAAACACAAGGATCGCGTGCTATGAACACGCGCGCCATTTTTTTTTTTTTCTAATTCTGATGTTAACAGGACACGCGAAGGACTGAAAAGACGAAAGTACAAAGGCACAATCGCGGTGGACGGTCCAATATGAGGGTATAATGGCCATTTAAGTCTAACCACTATATTTGGCACCGCTCTGGCGCTCTCTGCATCGTTGTGATGGTAATAACCTGAGAATTCTCTGCTTCGGGTTCCTCACTTCACTCTTTCGCTCTCTGTTTCCTCTGCTTTATTTGTGCGGAGTTCGAACAAGATGCCGACGAGCATGTTCTCCGGCTCGATCTCGTCGCCGAAGGTCGACGTCACCATCGACATGGGGAACCCTTTCCTCAACCGCACCGTGGACGGATTCCTCAAGATTGGAACTGTAATTGTTATGATCGCCCTGCAACTCCGCTTTCCTTGGATTCTGGATGCACTGTTTTTAGTTTTCTGTAATGCAGCATCTCATCTTGAAACTGCGCAATTCTTACACTTTTGTGTTTCCTAGGTTGCTGCTTCCAGGGTTGCAGTGGAGGAAGCCTACCACTGCGCGCATAAAGGTCCTTCTCCCTGCGTTTAATCACCTTTTTGAACGTTGTCATCCTTCTGATTTGTATGTTATTTTAGTGATGGTGTTCTAAGCTTCTGTCACTTACACTAATGCTTCACAAATTGCATGTTGTGTCACACTGTCACTCATGTCCTTATATTATCTGCTTTACTCGCTACTTTGAGCAAGCATAACATTTCATCGCCTTGTTGCAGGGACCATTACCAAACACAATTTTGAGGAAGCTGTGAGTATCCAATAGGTTTTCAGTCTGTGTAGTTTTTTCATATTTTTCTTCATGTGATAGCATAACAAAGATCATACAAGAGGCATTAGGAAGAAGGGCAAACATGTCTGTTTCCTTATTTGGTTATCTTTGTTACCATCATGGTAGTTGAATACTTGCTGTATGATGCCCTGCATATGTGACTTGTCTCGAGGAACATATCAGGAAGAATTTACCTTAGAGCTGATCTTTTGACTCCATTTTTTACAGTTGAAGAAAATGTGCAAAGAAGGTGCTTATTGGGGTAAGTAAGAGCTCATGTCCTCGACTGATGCATTAATTCAGATTTTTTATTTGGGTTCCGACGCTTTCTACAGGCACTGTAGCTGGGGTTTATGTTGGAATGGAGTATGGAATAGAAAGGATTCGGGGTACCAA
The DNA here is from genome assembly GCA_030549335.1 of Pontederia crassipes. Lineage (NCBI taxonomy): Eukaryota > Viridiplantae > Streptophyta > Magnoliopsida > Commelinales > Pontederiaceae > Pontederia > Pontederia crassipes. Next base: position 11,320,333 of record CM060188.1, on the reverse strand, counting down.
AGATTGGGTAACCTCCGATTCTTAACATATTCTCTTGATTGTTCTTGTATTCTGATGATCTGGTTACACTTTAGACGCTCAATTAGATACATCAGACTAATATATCCTTTTAATTTCTAGATTGTTTTTTCTTTCCTTTTACTAGCTCATGGGCCTCTCTCTGTGATTAAATAAAAAATTATGAGGGAGCAGCACCTGCCTATCTGAATTGTTAGATAATCTTACTTTTGTGCATACGGATATCACTGCAATTTATGGGATTTGAAGATGATATAAACTATATATGTCGATGTGAGTACATGATCGTATAATCAGGATGACGGTGCCTTGTTAAATACAATGTCTACTTGGATACATTTCAGATTCAAAATTATAGAACTTATTATCCATCCTCTGGTTACATGAAGATGGCAGTCTCCACATGTGTTCTTCATTTTCATGTCGAGCTTTAGAATCTGCTCATGGGACTTTATGTTCCAATAATGATATTCGTCTTTGTGCAGTGATCTGCCAATTAACTTCTTTCTATGAAAACTGTGGAATACCAATTCCCCATCTACTCACTCTTTGAGCACAAGGAATCCTAACTTCTCTTCTCTTCCTACTCAAGAGCCTAACGATACCTGACATGAAATCTTTTCTGGTGTCGGTGACACACTGCAACTTCAGGTCGTGTGTCTTGGATTCACCTGAGTTTCTGTTGTTGCAGAAGAACGCAATGCTTGGCGGTGCAGTGACTGGTCTACTCATTTCTGCGGCCAAGAACAACGGCAGAGACAAGGTCATCAGAGATGCTATCACCGGCGGCGCTGTCGCAACGGCAGCAGAGTTTATCAACTATCTCACTTGAGGGAGACGCGCTGGTTGAGCTTTAGCTTCTGCTACAACAGCCATCCTACCATGGCTCTTGACTTTATATGTTGCAAACCTTAGAATTAATGCAGTATGAACTGAATAATCGTCTCACTCGATCCCTCTGCTTCGTTTTCAAAATTTCCATTTTTTTTAGTATTGGCTGGTCTCTTGGTAGCGTTGGGGAATCGGAAAACTAATTTATTTCTTGACCATGATTCTAAAATTCGAATTCGAAACTGCTAAAACCTCTCGAGCTTTTGAATAATTTTGAGCCAATCAAAATTGATTTTCAAAATTTCCAATTTGATCGGACGACACAAGAAACGGCTTTCTTTGAAATTTTATGCAGAGTTGACTCTATAAAGGAGTGGAAATCACATTTTGACCATTGAAGTTGACATAATAATAATATGATAATTAGCACTCCATATCATGCCACACATACTCTGCTCCGATTAGGGCCGAGCAGACCAGATCGTCAAGATCCAATAGAACCTAATTTTTCATAGATCCGAGACGTCGTAAAAAAAAGTCCAGTCCATTCCGGGTCCAAAAAGATTTGAGTTAGGAAAAAAAATGTATTACATAATAAAAAAAGAGTTTTTAGTTAATCATAGTTAACGTTTATAAATATTCTATTTTATTAAAAATGTTTTAACACTATAGTCAGATAATCTCGATTTAATCAAAATCTTGAAGAGAACTAAAACAGGATAAGGATCAAGCTCTCCGGGTATTTTACTGCTGTCAAAACTGATACAGCCTTGCTTCTACACAAACCACAGCAAGTGGAAGGTAGATATCACGTTAGCACTGACTATCCATACTGATCTCGCAGCGTCAGCACAAACTATACAGCTCGTAATCGCAGAAACATGTCATGGAGTCTGAATGGCCATTGCCAACCAAATTCCTAGCTCTTGTTTCGTGAGTGGAAAATCTGAAACAGCTTCTGTTCCTTCTCAGCGTGTGAAGCTCACACAAATTACTTTGTGTGACAATAAAACTATCACAATTTACGAGCATGTGCAACTACAACACGTCAACACCCTGGTTCATGTTCTCTGATGATGTAACGGATGCAAATTCTATACAAGGAAATCCATGCAAATAAATTGAAATCAATTCAAAAATAATTGGAAATCAATGTCATTAATGAGGAGAAATCAAAATTTATTCAGATTCGAATTCAAAAAAAAAGAAAAAAAAGGAAACAAAGCAAGAGTAAACGGCCGACAGGAGAGGATTTTCCTCCCCTAATGCCGCTCGGAATCGATCGGCCATCCTGGCAGGCCGATGCCATAAAAGAGATCACAAGGGGTGCCTTTGCGACCCCTTGGATACCCCTACTCGGCCGTCACCTCTTCTACTTCTTTTTCTTCTACGATATCGACGATCGACGCACACGCCCGAACGACGAAACGGAGGCTGACTTCGCCGACGAACGATCGATGACCTCTCGACGTCCAGCGACCTCCCTCGACCTCCGTGAGGCTTAAGCGATCCTCCCCATCGACTTAGTGACGACCGACGATGATCGGACCGAGCACAGGATCACCGGCGACCGGAAAACGCGAAACAGAGGTACCTTAGCGTTTTAAATCCATAGACGAAGAAATATAGATCTAAAGTTGCGCTTAAAGATATCATAGTGATCATGAATGTTATAGTTGTATTTTTCATATTGTAATCTACCCGATTCGACGATCGGAAGGTCGCCAGAATTGGAGAAGACGACCGGCGCAGTTTCTGCGCGATAGAACTCGGCCTGCGTCGTCCTCGACCCGGCCCGGGTCATACCCAAGCGCGGACCAAGTCTGTCAATACTCGGACCGAGTCGCCTCATCGGGCGACATCGCGTGAACGCGACCAGAAACCCGACCGGGACAGGTAGCAACCCGGCCCGGGTCGTATCGAGTCGGATCTAATGCGAATCCGACTCGACAATGATTATTGTATTACACCTGGTCCGAGTCTGACCTCAACTCGGACCGGGTCATGCACAAAAATTCATCGACAGAGACTCGACCCGAGTTCCATCAACCCATCGAGTTCAATCCACCGGAGTAGCGGCCTTTTTTCTGTTAAATCCGTTCTTTTAGAAATTAGGTCCCATTTTTCATCAAAATTATCTGAAATCTTATCGGAGATCTTAAAGATTATAATGAACTTTATCTTGTTCTAAAGAAGATCCAACTCTTAGTGAAAAGGGATCATTCTCTTTACTGATTTCACTTTATCAAAGATAATTAAAGAAAAATAAAGTAAAGATAAAGTCACGGAATTGCTATGTGCCGTCCCAATGTTAAAGCAAAGATTAAAGTTAAAGCAGAGGAGGAATATGTAGTTAGCTGAGGGGACAGCGAAGCTACTGTCTTCAATGACTACTATTCCTGATATTTCAGGTCTTCTTCCACCTGTATCTCGAATAAAGGGTGGTGCTAGAGGACACACCCCTTTCCTTAAAAATTAAAGTATTATGCCAGAGGGACAGGTGACTAGCTGAGGAGACAATGAACTTACGGATCGCTTAATTGACTACTGTTCTTGGATTGTAGGAATTCTCCCCCTACCTTTCGAACTGGGTGAGGTCGTAACACCCACCCCTTTTCCCTTTATGGGTTTACTGGCTTCAGAGCAAAGCGACACCCCTGGCATCCCAACCTAATAACGTCGAGCTCGCATAGGACAACTAACTTTAAGGATATTATAGTAATGTAAAAGACGTAGTGCAACTCACAGTAAAGCAATGTAAAGCAGAGTATTGTAAAGTAAAGCAATGCAAAATATAGTACTGTAATATAAAGCAGAGTACTGCAAAGTAAAGCATAGAGTATAGTAAAACAGTAAAGCATGAAACATGGTATAGTAAGGATTTTGTATAGTAAAAAATAAAGCAAAGACATTTCTATAGGCAGAGATTGATTCCTCGATTGCATATTTATCATTGATCTTTATTTCTCCGTCTATTTACTATTGTACTGGGCTTTATGCTCACGGGTATTCGATTCCACTGTAATAGGATTTTACAGGTGAGAATGCCAATTGAAGAGGAAGTAGGGCACAGAGCTTGGAGAACGCTGCACATGACTGTTACATTACTTAAAATTTTCCTTGCTCTATTTGTTTCAAGTTGTAATTGGTTTAGAGACACTACGTTATTCCGCTCATCGAACTTCTCTTTCGCATGTTGAACTGATGCATTTCCATATTTCGTCATGCACTACATTACCACTTTCCGCTTTGATGTTAACGTTTGAACTTCTGCATATTGAACTATTTACATTATCAAATATTTCTTGACATTCCACTTTTTAATCTTTCGCATTAAATCCTTTGATTATATTTTTATTATCATATTAGTGCCACATAAGCTATATTGTTGAATAGTCATGATCAATAGAATAATAAATAATATAGCGCTCTCGAGATTAACCTGACTGTTTACGTAATAGGAGAAACGATTTTGGGGATGTTACATAGTAAAAATATCAGTAGGTACTGGAAGATGATGACGACGTTGTACCAACCAGGGTTATCCAGCAGACGGACGGCATACCCATATGATGCGTTTACCAGTGAAAGCAGAGGTCGACATGACTGACATGTCCGAATGCGACGTGTAGAAAGGAGACAAGACGACGTGTCGCTGTAAGAATTGTTGAGTCGTTTACACTTACTTCACTGTGAAAGGTCCTGCCGTGAAAGGTGGTATTAAGTTCCAACAAAGGTTGAGATAGTGGAAGCACTTTCGCTTTGGAGTCTTATCTGACACTGCCAATTATACGATTCTTTACTTGAATTTATGATTAATGTGCTTAGCAGCGTCCACGCTACTTTGCAGTACAATGTGATTAGACCGTCCACGCTACTTTGCAGTACAAAAAAAAAAGAAACAAATAGAATAGAGTAAATCAGGATTCTCAAAGTCAAAGAACGCTGCACAATCGTTTTCTGACACTGGGGAGAGCAACGGACGAAAGTTTGAATGGAAGCTTGAAATCTGTGGATGGATGGAAATCCTTCGGTTTGAGAATGAAATTTAATAGAATAATGAAGTAATTTAACTATTTTAGTGCATGCAATAAAGATTTCATCTATTACATTTTTTACTTTTTATATGTAACTACAAATTATACTTTTCAACAATTATTTGATTAATAATTAATTACAATATGATTGTTTATTTGCATTCATCACATTATTAATTATATAATAATAATATGGTTACATTACTATATAATATAATGTTATAATAACTAGGGGTGTCATCCTCCCCCGTCTGGGGGCTCAGAGGGAAGGCCGGAAGGTCATTTGATATCTCACCCTTATACAAAGGCCTATTAATTTTGTGGTAATTAATACTAATAAAATTAAATTAATAGTAAGATTTAATAATTTAAGATACTTATTGATTTTAAGTCATCGATTAAATATGGATATTACCTTTCATTTCTGAATCATAATTAATTTATAATAACAAATATTTTTTATCTTTTTAATTCAATTTCTTATTAATTCATTTTCAACAATCAATAACACTTCAATTAATTTCTTCTCATAATTAATCAAATAACATTTTTTTATTAATTTTGTTCATGATTAGCATTAATTTTATTTTTTAACATTGAAAAATTACACTTAAATTATTTCTTATTTATTATCTTCATAAATTAACTATTTTAAAATATGTAAATGTAGATTTTCATACCAATAATGAAGAGCAAAGATGAAAGGAAAGAGGTGTAAGACAAAACCTTAGTTCATGACAGCATGACAGAGAGAAGTAGAATGACGAAAAGTGCAACAACTTTCTTGTCCATTCACGCTTAATGCATAAATTACTAGATAGGCAAGTATGCACTACAAACACATACAGGAATAAGCATCAAACAACTCAATAGATGGGTGATCAGATGCTAATTCATGGAACATTATTTCTAGACAAACGGTCACAAGCAACGACGAGAAGCACGACACTCTTCATCTCTCTGTGACTCTCTCCCCCTTTTTTTGTCACAGCCGGACTGGTGCGTTCATTTGCAGTTGCAAGGGTTGCAGGTGCAGCTGGATCCGCACTTGCAGCCTTCGTTCTCGGACCCTGCAGCCTCAAAATCCTCGAAGTGCCTGTAAATGCATCAAAACTCCTTACGTTAAACGCCTCCGAGCAAAGCAAATTGATGGACAGCTTGCTGAGAAGTTTCCCACGTTAATATACTTATGCCTTCAAATTAAAGGAAAAAAAAAGGACAGACCCCTTCCCAGCTGCAACCTCCATGATCATGCTCTGTGCTGAGGCATTCTTCCCATCGACCATGTCAGGATACATTTTGCATCTGCAATCATGTGATCGTATCAGGAAAACTTGGATCAGATGCTTTACAATCATAAAAAGAATAATCAGGCAAGATAAACATAAATTAGATATTAAACAAGATGGTATCTCTTGCATACAGAATTCATGCAATCATTCAGAACAATAACACACACACACGCAAAGAGAGAGAGAGAGAGAAGAAACAATACCCGCTGCAGCCGTTGCCGCACTTGCAGCCGGACCCGCAGCCGCAGTTACCTCCGCAGCAAGACATCTTAATTCGGTTCTAAACTTTTTGGATTTGGAAACAGGAAGAGAAGAAGGTTGCGACTGAGATGTGCTAAATCTTTACAACTCTGTGTTGGATGGCAAACGAGAACTGTCGCATTTATAGGAAAGGGAAGGGAAAGGGAAGAGTGAGGCCATCGGCCATCCACGAGTTCCGATCCGACAGTGGTTGCCGTGGCCGTCATTTCTTCTCCCACGTATCCTTCTGGCCTTCCGGTATCTCCGCCAAATCGTTGGACTGCTTTAAATTCTCCTAATTAATTGCCTTATCCTCACTTATCTTTTAAGTTAATGCAAAATACCTTAACGAGTATTAATTTCGCGTCATTAAGGCAATGTTTTAATAATTGGATAGGACAATTAATTGGGTGATGATTGAATGGGTCTATCAGAATGAATCGAATTTTATTAAAATAACATTATGTATAATATTTTTGAAGATATATAAATAACAAATAGTATATTACATATAAAAAGAATTAGTAATCATACTAACATAAATATATTTTTTACTATATTTAAAAATATTATTACTGAAGAGAAAATGACTCCCAATTGTTAATACTTAATATATTGGATTATTATTAATTTTTTATTTATCTTTAAGTGTTATAAATAGTATGTTAAAATATTTTTACCATAAATCACTTTTATATTTTAATTTTATTATAATTTATGTCTTCCCATTTCTTCCTTTCTCTCTTCATTAATTTCACTTTCCTTTTACTCAATTTTTTCTTTCTCTTCATTAATTCTATGTTTATCATTTAATTCTATTAACAATACATTAATTTATAATTTATTATCACCGTAAATCACTTTTATATTTTATTATTCTTATTTTATTTTCATTCCTTCATCTCTCTCTTCATTTATTTTGATTTTCTTTTCTTTACCTTTCTTCTTTATCTCTTCCCTCCTGTCCGTTTTACTCTTTCCCTAATTTCCTTTTATTTTTTTACCATCCTTTTCTTTCTTTTGTAGTGGTCTTTTTTTCTATTTTTAAATTAAACCGAAATACTCCCCGTTCACTGGTTTATACCGGTTTAGTCCACTTTTTCTCAGTCAAATGATCATTCCGATTTTGACTTTGAATCGGATCGGACGAATCACTTATTCATAATTGAATCGATTAAACGGACTGGTGCGGTCCGATTTTAATAACCTTGTAACGCTTCCAAAATCGTCCCTCCTGCCACGTAAGCAGTCAGGTTGACTCCGGGAGTACTACACTGCCTACTACACTATTGACCATGATCATTCAACAAAATGCACATCAATATTATAATAAATCATAATAAATGACTTTAATGCGGAAGTTCAATCATCAAAATATCAAAGACATAATTCATCCATACGGTGATACAAGATGATAAGAGGTCATAAATCTCAAGAAGTTCAATAGGCAGAAGAAATTCGATAAGCGGAATAGCATGATGTCTATGGATAACATGAGAATCATAATGCTGAATTCAATTGAGCTAAACTTGATGATAGAATAGTCATGTGCAGTATCTTTCAAGCTCTGTGCCCTCTAACACCTCGTCAGTTAGCGTTCTCACATGCAAAATCCCATTGTAAGGGAATAGAATACCCATGGAAAAAAGCCCAGTACAATAACAAGATAGACAATGAAATAGCGATCAATTATAATCATATAATCAATATATCAATAATGATGCATTGACTATAATGGATCAATACATCATTCTTTGACAATGTCAATATCAGTGCTTTGTTCTTTACTATGATTATACTTTGTCTTCCCTCTGCATTATCTTTATCATGTCATGTTCCATGCTTTACTGTACCATATTCTATACTATATCATAATTTACTATGATTTACTTCACAGTACTCTGCTTTACATTGCTTTACTATGAGTTGCACTACGTCTTTTATATTTACTATAATGTCCTTAAAGTTAGTTGTCTTATGCGAGCTCGACTTTATTAGTTGGGATGCTAGAGGTGTCTCTCTGAATCTTTAAAGCCAGTAAACTCAAAAAGGGAAAGGGATAGGTGTTAATGACTCACCCAATTCGGAATGTAGGTGAGAGAGAACCTACACTCCAGGAATAGTGGTCAATTAAGAAACTTGTAGGTTCACTGTCTCCTCAGTTAGCTACATATCCCTCTGGCTCAATACTATAATCTCTGGAGGAAGGAGTGTGATCATTGCATCACCCTTATTCGAGATACAGGTGGGACATATCTGAAATTTCAGTAACAATGGTCATCAAAGACCAGTAGCTTCGTTGTCTCCTCAACTAACTACCTGTCTCTCTCTGTGCTATACTCTGATCTTTGTTCCATGCTTTGGGAGCGGCGCATAGCAATCCTATGTTTTTATCTTTACTTATCTTGAAATCTATGATCCAGGACCTAACTGAGCGTTAATCTTTGTACAATAGGACTCAACCAGTACATGTGAGCTGGGTAGAGTCTCAGAATTATGATTTAAAGTTGAAATTGATTCACTATCAGAACTGGTCGACCGATTCTGGACCGGTCGATTGTTCCTCTTGATTCAGCCGCGCCGATCTGGTGGACTTGAACTGGTCGACCGTCCACTGTGGGACAGGTCGACCGTCCACTGTGGGACGGGTTGACCGTCCACTGTGGTCCTCTTGGATTGGTCGACCTTCTTCTTTGTCGGTTGTCTGTAGATCGGTCGACCGTACACGTGAGCCGGTCGACCGGTTACTCTACTAGATCGGTCGACCATTCTGATGATCTGTCGACCGGTCGCAAGGTTTACAAAATGCGCACTGCACGTAGGATTGGTCATTCGCTTGGAAGATCGATCGATCGAGCTCGAGGCTAGATCTGTCAGATGATAAGTAGGTCGGTCGACCGCTCTGTGAGGCCGGTCGACCACTCTGTGAGGTCGGTCGACCGATCGATAGGAACTCGACGAGTTCCTTATAAGGAACGATCGACCGTTTCCAAAATCGATCGACCGGTCCTTGCGATAAAATAGGTCCGCCGGACTTCGTCTTCGATTCCGACGATCTTTCGATCCTCAAATCATCACGATGAAAATAGAAAAAACGAAAGGAACGATCTCAGGATCACAATGATATAACGCTTTGCATCAAACAATTCATATTTCTTCGTCCAAGGATTTAACGCTAAGATACTTCTATTCGTCGGTTTTCGGGTTCGCCGGATCACTGTCGTCGTACGGTCGGTCATTGGTCATTCCTGGTCAGCGAAGGGAGTTCGCCTGGTCCTTGCGCATGTCGAGGAAGGGTCACTGTGCGTCGAAGGTCGTCGGGCGTCGGATTGTTGTTCGTTCGTTGCCGCCTGTTCTGCTTCGCACGTCGTATGTGTGCGTCGGTCGTCGGTTTGGAGGAAGAAGAAGATGAAGCGGTGGCGGCTGGCTAAGGTGTCAAAGGGGACGCGAGGGCGCCCCTTCGCGTCCTCTTATAGTCTCGGCCCGCCGTTTCCTAGCGGCAATCAGGGGAGGATTTTCCTCCCCTGTCGGCCGTTCTTTTTTTTTCGAATTCGTTTCAAATTCTAATTTAATTTTGAGTTGATTTTCATTAATTGCATTGATTCCTATTAATTTTTCCATTGATTTCCTTATGAGGAATTGCAAATGTTATATTATTACCCCCTTAAAAGAAAATTCATCCTCAATTTTTGATAAGAGTCAGGACTTATCGAATAATTGTGGAAATTTTTCTCGCATCTCTGAGTCCAATTCCCAGGTTGCCTCTTTTCCTTGATGGTGCTTCCATCTATTTTGACCAGTGATACTCTCTTTTTTCCTTGTTGATGCTCTTGAGTCTTGATATTGCAGTATTTTCGTGGGTTGTTCTTCATATGTCAGATCCTCTCAGAGGTTTGGTTCCTGAATTTGAATGACATTGGCGTAGTCATGATTGTACTTCCGAAGTAAAGAGACCTGGAAGACGTTGTGTACTTTAGCATATGCCGGGGGTAGGGCCAACCTGCATGCTGAGTCTCCGACCATATCCAAGATTTCAAATGGACCTACGTACCTTGGACTCAATTTCTCACGCTTGCTAAAATGCATCACTCCTTTGGTGGGGGAGACCTTAAGCAGAACTTGATCTCCTATCTTGAACGTATGTTATCGACGTTTCTTGTCTGCATAAGCCTTCTGACGATCTTGAGCGAACTTCATCATCTTCTTTATCAGTTCGACCCTGTTCGTGTACTCTTGGATTTGCTTTTGTAATTCCGCGCTCAAGATCTTCCTTTTGCCCACTCCGCCCCAACATGCCGGGGAGCGACATGGTCGACCATATAGTGTTTCAAAGGGGAACATCTCAATACTAGCATGGAAGCTGTTATTGTAAGAGAACTCTATGAGAGGAAGATGTTTATCCTAGTTGCCATGCCAATCTAAAGTGCATGCTCTAAGCATATCTTCCAGCGTCTGAATCGTCCTCTCTGATTGACCATCGATCTAAGGGTGGAAGACGGTATTGTAGCGAAGTCTCGTCCTAAAAGCAATCTGGAGGCTCTTCCAGAATCTTGATGTGAACCTAAGATCTCTATCAGACACGATGATTGATGGAATCCCGTGAAGTCTAACAATCTCTTGCACATATAGGTTCATTAAATTTTCAAGAGATTATTTTACCTTGATGGGTAAAAAGTGAGTCGATTTAGTGAGTCGGTCCACTATTATCCAAATGGCATCATGCCCCTTCTGAGTTCGGGGTAAACCGGTGATGAAGTTCATTGATATCTCTTCCCACTTCCACTGTGGGATGCCCAGACTCTTCAAGGATCCTTGAGGTTTCTGATGTTCCACCTTGACCTGTTGGCACACTATGCATTTGGAGAGATATTCCGCTATTTCCTTCTTCATGTCTGGCCACCAGAAACTCCTCTGTACATCCTTGTATATTTTTCTACTCCCTGTGTGGATTGCAAACTCTGACTTGTGGCATTCATCTAGTACTTCCCTTCGGAATTCAGGGTTATTTAGTACCCATAAATGATCACGGTACCTGATGTCATCATATGAAGAGGCCTTGAATTTTGTAGTTTCAAGACTAGTCATTATCATCATAGTCTGATATTCTGAATCTTCTACTTGTGCTTCAATGATCCTTCCGATCATGTCTGGTACTATATGCTGCATCATCATTACTGATCCGTCATATCTTATCCTTGGTGTCCACTTGAAAAGTTCTTCCATCATTTCGAATTGTCGAAGTCGCATGAAGGCAACAGATCCTTCCCACTTTCGATTAAGTGCATCTGCCACTAAGTTTGCTTTACCTTGGTGGTAATTGATAGAGAACTCATAGTCCTTTAATAACTCCATCCATCTTCTTTGGCACATATTTAGATTCTTCTATGTGAAGACATACTTCAAGCTCTTGTGGTCAGTGTAGACCACAAATTCTTCTCCATACAGATAATTGCGTCAAAGCTTGAGGGCAAACACTACTGCTGCCAATTCGAGGTCATGAGTTAGATAATTGACCTCATATTTCTTCAGCTATCTGGATGTGTATGACACTACTTTCTCATGTTACATTAATACGCACTCCAATCATGTACCACTAGCATCACCGTAAACTGCGTAACCATCGTTGCCCGATGATAACGTCAGGATTGGTGCTGAAGTTAGTCGTTTCTTTAACTCTTGAAAGCTTTCTTCACACTTGGACGACCAGGTAAACTTTTCTCCTTTTCTTGTAAGCTTGGTCAGTAGTAATGCAATTCTGGAGAAATCCTTGATGAAGCGTCTGTAGTAGCCTGCTAGACCAAGGAAGCTCCTGATCTCGGAGATATTCTTTGGTTGAATTCAGTTGGATACTGCTTCTACCTTCGCTGGATCCACTGCAATTCCGTCTTTGGAGACGATGTGACCAAGAAACATTATCTGTTCTAGCCAGAATTCACATTTGGAGAACTTCGTGTACAATTTCTTTGCTTGCAAAGTCTCCAATACTATCCTCAAATGTTCCCTGTGTTGTTCTGTGCTTGGCAAGTAGATGAGGATGTCGTCGACGAAAACAATTACGAACTTATTCAGATGTTCGTGGAAAGTTCGATTCATGAGATCCATGAAAGCTACTGAAGCATTTGTTAATCCAAACGGCATTACTAGGAACTCGTAATGTTCATATTTTGATCAGAATACTGTCGTTGGAATGTCTTTTTCTGCTACCTTTAACTGATGGTCCTCAGATCAATCTTGGAGAACACCTTTGCTTTGGACAATTGATCAAATAAGTCGTCAATGCGAGGTAGCGGGTACTTATTTTTTATTATTACTTTGTTCAACATTCTGTAGTCGATACAAAGTCTTAACGATTCATCCTTTTTTTTTAACAAAGAGGACTGGTGCACCCCACGATGATACACTAGGCCTGATGAAATATTTATCCAACAACTCTTGAATCTGGTTCTTTAATTCCTTCATCTATGCTGGAGTCATGCAGTACGAAGCTTTGGAGATCGGTGTTATGCCGGGTGCCACTTCAATATGAAAGTCTATCTCTCTTCTGGGCGATAGACAACTGACGTCATCAGGGAATACGTCAGAAAATTCCCTCACAACTTCTATGTCTTGAGGGGTCTTGGCTGGCTCTGTTAACTTGGCAACACTTGTCAGATAACATCTGCACCCATTTTGAAGTAGTTTATGTACTTTTATGGCAGACACTATCATATTTGATTCCTTTTATGCAATGCCTCTGACAATGACTTTATCTGTACTATGCATGTCTATAATCACTTTCTTTTGCTTGAACAAGATAGAAGCATCATGGGAGGTTAGCCAATCCATGCCCAAAATTATATCATAATCTTTCATAGGGATAATGATAAGATTTGCAGGAAAGTTCATTTTCTCTATCTCTATGGGTACATTAGGAAGATACTTTGTGGTAATCAGGATTCCTTGTGATGTCAAAATATTCATCTTATGCTCTAAGTTCATTGCAGTTAACCCTAATGTAGTAGCACACTCTTCAGATATAAAAGAATGGGAGGTACCGGAATCAAACAATACTGTAGTGGATAGTTTAGTTATGAATAGCGTACCTCGAATGATATTAGTGTCATTCTGTGGAGCATCCTTTTCTAAATTGAAGAGTCTTCCTTGCACTAACTGTTGTTGTCCACGTCTTGGATAGTTCACTGCGATATGGACAATTTCACCACAATAGTAGATGCTCCAGACTTCATGCGACATTCCCTCGCGTGGGTCCTATCACAGGTATTGCATAAGACCCGCTCACCTTGTGCGGGTGGTACCTGAGGGGTTTTGGGAGGCTGTTGCCTCTGCTGCTTGGCTGAGCGCCTTTGCACCTGCTGAGGGGGTCTTGGATTCTGTTGCTGCTGCTGTGGTTGCTGTTGTTGTGGTGGAGGAGCTTGTTGTGGAGGGCGGTGGGGCTCTTGCTGTGGACGGTTGTACTGTTAAGGCATTGGGTAAGGGCGTGGCCGATTATCCCGTCGTTGATGCTGACAGTTGTTCCTTCTAAATTGTTATTGTTGTTGGTGCTGGAACCTGTCCTACATCCTATTGGACCCTCTTGGCTTTCTGAAGGTCTTGGTGGTCCTTCTCGGTCAGTGTAGCCAAACTGATCGCATCGTCCAAGGTCTTGCATTTTCCTGATCTCGTTTGGGACCTCAAGACGGGGTTCAGTCCGTCCACAAAACACTGTTACATCTAGCTCATCCATAATTAGCCTGGAGTATTTCCTCAGTCGAACAAACTTCGTCATGTATTGGACCACTATTATGGTCCCTTGTTCTAGGTTCAGAAACTCTTTCTGTTTCAGATCTCTTTGAAACTTAGGGAAGTAGCGCGTCTCAAATGCTTTGCGAAAGTCCTCCCAGACAACAATTTTGATTTTCGAAAAGCTGGTGGCCTTCTTTACTTTCCACCATTCCTTTGCGTCCTTCTGGATGATGTCTCAGGCGAACAATACCTTCTTGTTCTCAGGGACGTCGAGGATGTCGAACTTGTCCTCTATTATCTCTATCCACTGTTCAGCTATCTCTATGCCCCCTTCTCCACTAAATATCGAAGGTTTCGACCTCCAGAACTCTTGTAGCGTGCAGGGAAGAGAAACTTGACGTCCTTACTGTACTGGTGGTTCAGGTGGAGGAGGAGAAGGTGGAAGTAGAGGAGGATAAGATGGAGGTGGAGGAATGAAATGGGTCTCCCCTTCATTAAGTATCTCATTCTCATTAGTGGATGCTTGTGACATTCTTTGAGGAGACATTTATAAAAAGGCCATGAGAACATTTGAGAACTAGCATATAATTAAAGATCTTTAACCAAAATAAAAATCTTAGATAAAAAAAATTTGAGACCTTATGATTCAATATCCACTAAAACAAAAGTTAATCTCATGGTAAGGTTAGTCAAAGCAAAACATTAGTATCTGTCTAAGGCACACTAAGGCCTTCACATCAAGAAACACTAGACACTAATCATTACGTTGCAAGGGTTCCCTGGGTTCATTCCCGGGGTCCCTCTCATGCTTAAGAGAATTCGAGCATTCATCTTCAAAATGCCCCTCTTGATTGCAGTAACTGCAGTATGGTTCTGGATTTGTCTGATTTATCGGGCTGTTCCCAACTTTGCAATTCCCTATTTGGTTCAGGATCTTCTTCTTCTTCATCTGAAGACAGACAAATATGATTGTTGATGCGCCTCCTATCATTTGCAAGTGCCTCCTTCGTTTCCTTTCTTCAGATGTCTCAACTGGCGGGGAAGGCATCACTGGATTATTATTTTCCATGCTTTCCAAATCAGAATGCTCTTGTTCTTCTGAAGCAAGATGCGGCGGAATCGCACGGCCACGGCCACGTCCGCGATCACATCCGCGACCCTGTGCTGGTACTTGCACCTGCTCTTGTTCTTGAACCGGAGCAGTAGATGGGTGCATAACTACTTCAGCTACCCTCAACACTCGGCTTCCGCCACGTACCACTCTGGACGTTATGCGGCACGGAGGCATCTATAGGAACAAGTTAACTCAATAACATAAGTATCCTTACATGAAAATGTACATTAGTACTTACTTGAGGAGTGGAGCCGCAGATGCTTGAGAAACTTGCACATGACTTTACTTTGAATTATAAAAGAATATGAACAAAGAATGACTATGCATGAACATTTACTCTACTATAATCAATGAGGGAGCCATGAACTTAGGCTCTGATACCAAACTGTAACACCCCCAAAATCGCTCCTCCTGTCACATAGGCAATCAGGTTGATCCCGGGAGCACTACACTGCCTACTACACTATTGACCATGATCATTCAACAAAATGCACATGTGGCATCAATATTATAATAAAACATAATAAAGGACTTTAATGCAGAAGTTCAATCGTCAAAATATCAAAGACATAATTCACCCATACGGTGATACAAGAATATAAGAGATCATAAATCTCAAGAAGTTCAATAGGCGAAAGAAATTCGATAAGCAGAATAGCATGATGTCTATGGATAACATGAGAATCATAATGCTGAATTCAATTGAGCTAAGCTTGATGATAGAATAATCATGTGCAGCATCCTTCAAGCTATGTGCCCTTCAACACCTTGTCAGTTAGCGTTCTCACCTGCAAAATCCCATTGCAGGGGAATAGAATACCCATGAGCAAAAAGCCCAGTACAATAGCAAGATAGACGATAAAATATGGATCAATGATAATCATATAATCAATATATCAATGATGAACAATACTATACTCTGATTTCATGCATTGAATATAATGGATCAATACATCATTCTTTGACAATGTCAATATCAATGCTTTCTTTTTTACTATGACTATACTTTGTCTTTACTCTGCATTATCTTTACCATGCCATGTTCCATGCTTACTATACCATATTCTATAGGATAAAATGTGTGTCCCCCCATTTAAAATGGGGGGACCGTCCCCCATTCTCTTGCACCCGTCTGATCCGGATCGGACGGGCGCGGATGAAAATATGGGTTTTTACTCTTGAACCGGGTTTATTGAGAGCAAATTGGTGTCCCCCGGCCGGTCAGTCCAAATCTCGATCGGACCGAAATATATAACGTGTTTCTTGTAAAAACCTTCCCCCTTTTTACCATCTCTCACTCTCACCTCTCTCGCGGGCGATCGGCCGGCCATTGCACATCGCGCCTCTCTCGCGGGCGATCGATCCGATCCACGATGGCCCCTCTCTCGCGGGCGATCGGCGCGATCTATGATAGGATCTGTGTGTCCCCGACGATCGGATTTGCGTGTTCCCGATGACCGAATCTGCGTGTCCCCGACGAGATCCGCACGACCCCGCCCAGATGTGGGTTTTTCCGACCTAAGGTGTGTTCTTCCGACTGGATCGCTATTTTTCCGACGTTTATCCATTTTTTCCAACCACAGATCTATGCTTTTCCAATTTTTCCGACCAGATCTATTTTTTTCTGACTAGGCCGCACACTAGCCGCCGCCTAGCTTGCCCTGCGCGTACGACCCCGACCGCCGCCGCCGCCTGGCCCGCTCGCAAGACCCCGACCACCGCCGCTGTCGCCTGCCCCACTCGCAAGACCCCGATCGCCGCCGCCGTCGCTGCCTGGCTTGCCCCGCTCGCAAGAAACCGACCGCCGCCGCCGCCTGGCTTGCCTTGCTCGCAAGACCCCGACCCCCGCCGCCGTCTGGCCTGCCCCGCGCGCACGACCCCGACCGCCGTCGCCGCCTGGCCCGCTCGCAAGACCCCGACCGCCGCCGCCACCGCCTGGTATGTCATCTACATTTTTCCAATTTTTTATCCTCAGACCGACCGACCTTTGTCTTCACCGACAGGAAAGACGATTCCCCGCCTCCGCCGCCGCACGCACGTACGTTCTCGCTGAGGTCCGTCGCACGCCTAATCACTATCGTTGACCGTCGTCGCACGCCGTTGCACATCCCCTTCCGCCCCCACTGACGCCGTCGTACGCCTAACGACTATCGCTGCCGCCGGGTAGCCGTGTAATTAGTTAAACACTTAGTAGTTGATCACCTTGTAATTATGTCATAATTACCTTCAATTGTAAGCAGTCACCTTGTAATTATGTAATAATGACCTTGAAGCTTGATCACGTTGTACTTAGTTAATCAACTTCATCATGTAACTAGATAATCGTCTAGTAATTACTTAATCATTTCAGGATTGGTCAAACGACATGAGTTAATGACTTTTTTAATTATTTCATGTGTAAATATGTTTGCTTAATAATTATCGTTTACAATGATACGAGTTTTTAATAAATGTTTAACGCAACAGTGAGCAAAAATATTGTGGACATTGTTTACAAAAACATAGTTTCATGTGGTCATTTTACATGTTTAATCTTGTTTAATTGTTTGAAAATTTTGTAAATTTTACAAAAACATAGTTGCAATTGGCCATCATGTTTGTAAATTTTACACGATACAAATTTGTAAATTTCAATAAGAATTAGTTTATCGAAAATTTTATGATTATGAGTTTGTAATTTCTAATGTTCATTTGTTTGTATTTTTAGGTAAGATTGCACATGGACGGTGAGAATAGTGTTAGTAACATGGCAAAATTGACCGAAGAATGGATGAATGAAGACGATATTGAACATGATACACTTGAAGAAGATGATGCTAATTTTGTCAAAGCATATGAGTTACCGAAACCTTATGTTGGAATGCTATTTGACATAGATGAAGAAGCCTACAAGTACTATAACATGTATGTTAAACTAGTGGATTTTTCTGTGAGAAAGCAAACTTCACATAAGCACAAAATTACAAGAAAGGTAATCAATGTGAAGTATGTTTATTCTAAGGAAGGGCACAAGAGTATTAGACAAGGACAGACACAAACTTTTACACAAAGAAGAAAAGTTAGGGACGACTGTCATGCTCATCTATATGTGGTTTTAAGGCAAGATGAAAAATGGGAGGTGAAAAATTTTCAAGAAGAACACCATCATTTTCTGACAACTCCATCGAAGGTAAATTTTTAACTGAACATATCATAGACATATCACAAACATATCGCAAATTGTATAACATATCGTAAATTTTTAAATAAACATATCGTAGACATATCGCAAACATTTCATAAACATATCTACAAAAGGTTATATCACAGCATATTACAACTACAAAAAGTTCATTAAAACTAATACATGTTCATATCAACTACAGAAAGTTCATTACAAAGTAATACATGTTCATATCAACTACAGAAAGTTCATTACAAACTAATACAAGTTCATTGCAACTACAGAAAGTTCATTTTGACTAATACAAATGATATTATCATTCCAAGAAGTAAATACATGATTTTATCTCTCCTTGCAACATCTTCATAGGCGATAATTTTATTGAGCAACCCTATTAAAATGATCATATATTTATCTGATCTTCGCCTTTGAACTTTTCATCGTCTTTTAGTAAACTTCTTAAAATATTCTTATGCCGATCATTCATAGTCGGAGTGAACCACTGAAAAAAATTACAATCTTCGTGTGGAGGCTTACCCTGTAAGAACATTATACACAGAATGAAGGCCAAAATACATTACTTATTTGCAATGAAAATGTTTACCCGATAATGAGAGCACCCCCAAAATCACCTCCCAGAATTATTATTTGTCCATGAAATTTGTAATATTGCTTTATCACCACACGCACAAAAAGGAATATCTAATTGAGATATGAAAGAGGTAGAAGATGACATGCCTCACCTGTGAAACAAGAAGACATGCATGCATACATGAACACAGCAAAGTAACATGAAACAAATAAGTACAAAGAAGATAATTAAGTACAATTTATGATGAACATTTTCAAAAAGGTATCACTTTACAAACTATCTTTGCTCCTACTTTTTTAGTAACTTTTTGCGATCAATAACTAGGCAGAATATACCAACAATAACAGCAGCAAATAGACCAAACATTTAATCATTGGAAGAGCATTATCAATAAGGATATCAAATGTCTGATCAGTCGGCATTATCGAAGAGCGCATGTAATTTTATGGAGGTCCGATTGTCATTTATCGCTGCTACAAGCTGATCAACAGGATTGTCTAAAGAGCAAAAATAAAAAGTTTCAGCAAAGGGAGTCAAATTGATAATTCACCTAGTTTCAAAGAGGGGCAGGCGGCGGGCGGGGCCGTGCGCAGCCCAGGCGGCGACGGCGACGGGAGGGGGGGGGTCGTGCAAGCGGGGTCGTGCAAGCGAGGACGTGCGCAGCCTAGGCGGCGGCGGCGGGGGTCGTGCAAGCGGGTTTGTGCAAGCGAGGCCGTGTGCAGCCTAGGCGGCGGCAGCGGTCGGGGTCTTGCGAGCGGGGCAGGCGACGGTGGCGGTCGGGGTCTTGCGAGCGGGGTCAGCGGCGGCGGTCGGGGTCGTGCGCACGGGGCAGGCGACGGCGATGGCGACGGCGACGGCGGTCGGGGTCTTGCGAGTGGGGCAAGCGACGGCGGCGGCGACGGTCGGGGTCTTGCGAGCGGGGCAGGCGACGGCGGTGGTCAGGGTCGTGCACGCGGGGCAGGCCAGGCGGCGACGACGGTCGGGGTTTTGCGCCCGGGGCAGGCCAGGCGACGGCGGCGGTTGGGGTCTTGTGAGCAGGGAAGGCGACGATGACGGTCGGGGTCGTGCGCGCGAGGCAGGCCAGGCGACGGCGGTCGAGGTCTTGCGAGTGGGGCAAGCGACGACGGCGGTCGGGGTTTTGCACACGGGGCAGGCCAGGCGGCGGCGGTCGGGGTCTTGCGAGCGGGGCAGGCGATGGTGGCGATCGGGGTCGTGCGCACGGGGCAGGCCAGGCGGCGGTGGCGGTCGGGGTCTTGCGAGCGGGGCAGGCGACGGCGGCGGCGGTCAGGGTCTTGTGAGCGGGCCAGGCGGCGGCGGTGGTCGGGGTCATCCGCACGGGGCAGGCGGCGGTGGCGGTCGGGGTCTTGCGAGCGGGCCAGGCGGCGGCGGTGGTCGGGGTCATCCGCACGGGGCAGGCGGCGGTGGCGGTCGGGGTCTTGCGAGCGGGGCAGGCGGCGGCGGCGGTAGCGGTCGGGGTCTTGCGAGCGGGCCAGGCGACGGCGGCGGTCGGGGTCGTGCGCGTGGGGTAGGCCAAGCGACAGCGGCGACGGCGAGCATGCGGCTTGGTCGAAAAAAAAATAGATCTGGTCAAAAAAATTGGAAAAACATAGATCTGTGGTCAAAAAAATGGATAAACATCGGAAAAATAGCGATCTGGTCGGAAGAACACACCTTAGGTCAGAAAAATCCAGATCTGGGCGGGGTCGCGCGGATCTCGTCGGGGACACGCAGATCCCATCATCGGGGACATGCAGATTCGATCATCGGGGACACGTAGATCCGGTCGTAGATCGCGCCGATCGCCCGCGAGAGAGGTGTGATCTACGGTGGCCGGCCGATCGCCCGCGAGAAAGGTGAGAGTGAGAGATGGTAAAAAGGGGAAAGATTTTAAAAACAAACGCGTTATATATTTTGGTCCGACTGAGATTCGGACCGACCGGTCGGGGGACACCAATTTGCTATAAAAAAAACCTAGTTCAAGAGTAAAAACCCATATTTTCATCCGCGCCCGTCCGTCGCAGGAGAATGGGGGACGGTCCCTCCATTTTAAATCGGGGGGGGGGGGGGGGGGGGACACTCATTTTATCCTATTCTATACTATATCATACTTTAGTTTACCATATTTTATGCTTTACTTCACGATACTCTGCTTTACATTGCTTTACTGTGAGTTGCACTACGTCTTTTACATTACTTTAATATCCTTAAAATTAGTTGTCCTATGCGAGCTTGACTTTATTAGTTGGGATGACAGAGGTGTCTTTCTGAATCTCTAAAATCAGTAAGCCCAAAAAAGGAAAGGGGTGGGTGTTAATGCCTCACCCAATTTGGAATGTAGGTGGGAGAGAACCTATACCCCAAGAACAGTGATCAATTAAGAAACTTGTAGGTTCACTGTCTTCTCAGTTAGCTACATGTCCTTCTGGCTCGATACTATAATCTCTGGGGGAAGGAGTTTGACCATTGCATCATCTTTCTTTGAGATACAAGTGGGAGAAGACCTGAAATCTCAGGAACAGTAGTCATCAAAGACCAGTAGCTTCGTTATCTCCTCAGCTAACTACCTACCCCTCTCTGTACTATACTCTGATATTTGTTTCATGCTTTTGGTGCGGCACATAGCAATCTCATGTCTTTATCTTTACTTTATTTATCTTTACTTATCCTGAAATCTATGATTCGGGATCCAACTGAGCGTTAATCTTTGTACAATAGGACTCAGCCAGTACAGGTGAGCTGGATAGAGTCTCAGAATTATGATTTAAAGTTGGAATTGATTCATTATCAGAACCGATCAACCATTTCTGGACCGGTCGATCGTTCCTCTTGATTCGGCCGAGCCGATCTGGTGGATTTGAACTAGTCGACCGTCCACTGTGGGACTGGTCGACCGTTCTAGAATACCGGTCGATCGGTCCTCTTGGATCGGTTGACCTTTTTCTTTGTCGATTGTATGTAGATCGATCGATCGTACACGTGAGCCGGTCGACTGGTTACTCTACTGGATGGGTCCACCATTCTGGTGATCGGTCGATCGGTCGCAAGGTTTACAAAATGCGCACTGCGCGTAGTATCGGTCATCCGCTCGGAAGATCAGTCGATCGAGTCCGAGGCTAGATCTGTCAGATGATAAATAAGGTCGGCTGACCGTTCTGGGAGGCCGGTCGACCGATCGACAGGAACTCCGACGAGTTCCTCATAGGGAACGGTCGACCATTTCCAAAATCGGTTGACCGGTCCCTGCAATAAAACAGGGCTGCCAGACTTCGTCTTCGATTTCGGCGATCTTCTGATCGTCAAATCATCACGATGAAAATAGGAAAAACAAAGGTAACGACCTCAGGATCACAGTGATATAACTCTTTGCATCAAACAATCTATATTTCTTCGTCTTGGGATTTAAAATGCTAAGGTACCTATGTTCGTCGGTTTTCGGGTTCGTCGGATCACTGTCGTCGTACGGTCAATCGTTGGTCGTTCCTGGTCGGCGAAGGGAGTTCGCCTGGTCCTTGCGCACGTCGAGAAGGGTCACCGTGCGTCGAAGGTTGTCGGGCATCGGATTGTTGTTCATTCATCGCCGCTTGTTCTGCTTCGCGCGTCGTATGTGTGTGTCGTAGCCGGTTCGGAGGAAGAAAAAGAGGCGGCGGCTGGCTAGGATGTCGAAGGGGACGCGAGGGCGCCCCTTCGCGTCCTCTTATAGTCTCGGCCAGCCATTTCCTAGCGGCAATCAGGGGACGATTGTTCTTCTTTCCTTTTTTTAATTCGTTTCAAATTCTAATTTAATTTTGAGTTGATTTCCATTAATTGCATTGATTCCTATTAATTTTTCCATTGATTTCCAGGAATTGCAGATGTTACAAACCTAGCATTAATGCGACAACCACGTAGCATTAATTTGTCGGAACTCTATTTCAAAACAAGAGAGGGAAATGGTGCTGGGAATAGTGATTAATTATAAGAATTTGATTGATACTTAACGTTAGGTTCTTTACAAGATTGAAGCGGCATGGGATATCAACAAGATTTGAGTGGAGTGATAGCGGTTTCTTTTTGTTTAAGTAAAAGTTTCGAGTTCGAATATTTGTGAATGTAAAAAATTTTTATTTGGAGTCTGACCTGCTAGGCACATGACACGTTGTGATCTTATCAGATTAGTTGGACTCGATGATGGACTAATTTTTTAATTTATGACCAGTGGACTCAA
Source organism: Pontederia crassipes (assembly GCA_030549335.1). NCBI lineage: Eukaryota > Viridiplantae > Streptophyta > Magnoliopsida > Commelinales > Pontederiaceae > Pontederia > Pontederia crassipes. The sequence goes on along the minus strand of CM060188.1, from coordinate 11,297,120 downwards.
TAGCACCGTGTGAATTGAAGAGTCCGACGCTACTTTTCGAATACCGATGGTAGGGTATCCAAAAAAATTAAAAAAAAGTGGCATGTGATTTGGCGATTGCATACAATTACGGACTGGTCTGGGGAATTACTCCCCATACCTTTATTACATTTTTTTAATAATATTACTTTTGAGTTTTAAATGTTTCATAATGTATTTGTGACGTATATGCATAACTCCATGTTTAATGTTTATAGAAGAAAATGAAATTAATCTACCCAAAAAAAATGAAAGAAAGAATGACACACCCTAGTGAAATATGGTAAAATAATCTTCATTATAGAGGGAGATAATAAAAATTTCTACTGATTTTGGGAAAGTGATTGTGAGTTTGTTCGATATATATAAATGGGGAAATAAAAAAAGTTTTGTTGATAATATGGGAAATTGATTTAATTCCTATGTATATATGAGAAAGATTATTTAATTAGAACAATACGGATATTTTAGTATATTTATACACGGACATGTTTGATACAAGAAGAGACTTCAAGAATAGTATCTTGTTCTCACTTTTTTTTTGTCAAACATTAATTTTAGAAATATGTGTATCCCATATTAATCATTGCAGAACAAAGAAAAAAAAAGACGAATAAATTGTTCTTGCCTCACTTTAAAACATCCATATTCTCATAAGAACATAGTTTGGTTGTTTGGTTTTTTTCTTGACCCTGTGATACTCCCAAATTTTGTTCTATCAAGAGCAGCACTCTTCTCACTCCTCTCAGAAACCCAAATGGTCTAAAATTTTATTGTTCTGGGTCCACACGTCAAAAAATATGTTGTTTGAATAAAATATTGACAACAAAAGAAAGTTATTTTAAAATTTATTAACTTTTTATCAAACAGGCTCAAGAGATTGAAAAAGTATGGTATAACCTAAAGTTTGAAAATTTTGCTCAAAACATTGTATCACCTACTTGTGAGTTTAGCATGTGGAGCTTCGTGATTCTTGAAAGTTTCATTTTGTTGGAGGTGCCATAAATGATAGTATCATAGTAATGATGATGCCCACAATCCATTATACACAATGAGATAAGATCGTTTTAGTTTAGTTTTAGTTTGGAATTGCATTTTATAAAGTTGTAAAGTGGTGTATATATGGTTTATTGTTGATATTAATGTTATAGTGTTTTATTTTAGACTTTTGCGTATGTGTATATAATCAAATGTCAAAGAAAAATTAGGTAACATCTTTAGAGCATCCCACTGAACATGTGTTTGGGGTGTACATTCCAAGAGAAAAGCATTGTAGAACATATTAGAGTCTAATATAAGACATTTTTAGTCTGTGTGCATATGTTACAAGCAATCATCGTGTTAGACAATATATAGTCAAGTAATTTTTCATTTATAATATGGTTTATGGAACTCAACATCTTTGGGGTGTACCAATGTATATGCCTCAGAAGAATGATGTTCCTTTATGTTAAACTTTATTCGTCAATCGGAATCGTAGTTCTTTCGAGTTTCACACGAATAATTGAATTGATAATTCAATATGTATTTGGATATGGTGGGATGTAATGATAGATAAATCAGATATTTGATGCGATAGAAAAAAATAGCTATGATAAAATAATTTTAGTAGGTGTTTGAATAAAAAATAGAATTTTTTTCCTCTAATTTTCCCTCATTTATTATGAACTTTTTTCGCGTCTGCCCATAACTTTCATATTTTTTGGAGATTTCCCTTAAACTATGTCACTTTTTCACTTAGGTCCATTCGTCAACTTCTGTTAATTTTTCCATTAATTTTCATTATTTTGATTTAAGAAATGACCCAATTGTCTTCGCGCATAACGACATAGTTTAGGAGAGATATGAGGAAAGGGAGTCAGAGGAAAAATTCTTAAAAAAATAAGTACTGTAAATATAAAATATAATTTTTTTAAAAAAATAATTTTAAAAGTTTTTTTAAAAACATTTAGTTAAAAAATATATTATTTAAATACAAAAGAGCATTTTTAAATAAAACATATTTAATGTAATATTAAATTCTTTTAATGAAATAATAACTAATAAATAATAATATATTAATCCTTCATAATAAATATCTTATATTTAATAAATAAATTATTTATGGAGAGAGAAATGATAAAAGAGAGAAAAAAAACAAAACTGAAAAATTGTCATGTCACAAACAAATGAAAAAGAATGTTTGTCATGTGCCTAGTTCCCATATCGAGTTCTTGGTCCGATTTCGCCAAACATCACGTCGTGTAACACCTCAGAATGTTATTAGGGGTTATTTGATCTTTGGGTCAAACCCTAATGACTCCCATCTAAATCTTCTCGGTTTACCTCTTTTGTTCTCTTGATGGCTAGGGCTTGAGGAAGAAAAATCTAAAGAATATAAAAGAAGATGACGAAGGAAAAAGAGAAGGATATAAAAATTAAAGTATGTAAAGGAGATCAAGCTCCTCTCTCAATGATTGTCCATGTATTCAAATGACAGCTTGAGGACTCTTGTCATCAAAATGGATTGTGATTGTGGGTTGCATGATTCTAAGATATATATGATTAGATCCATTATTAATCCTTGTTTTGTGATCTAGTTTGATATTGAGGATTCTAAAGGAAAATCCTAGAAATTGAATGTTTATGATTTAATGTTGTTTAAACTCCTCTAGTTCTTATGCTTATGAATCATGCCCTAATTATATTCCTAATTATATGCATATTTTTCCATTCGAGTTGATGTAAAAATATGGATTTTTGATTGGATGTCGAGACTTTTGGACGTCGGCACAGTCGTGCCGGCCTCCAGAACAGTTGTGATCGAGCGACTAAAAGTCGAGCAAAGGCCAAGGTGTTGACACACTTGTTACAGATATTGTCACGATCGTAACAATGTCATTGCATGATTGTGACCTCTCCGGTTACGATCGTGAGCGAAGAGAATGCAGGAACGAGTCCAAAATTGGACTCGTACGTGGTCATATTCTATGATAGCACGATCGTGAAAATGACCCGGCACAATTGTGACACCCTAGTCATGATCGTGACCAATACTTAAAAGAAAATGGACGGGGTCACGATCACGAGCGAGGATATGGTCATAGGCGTGATCACTGTGTCACGATCATGACCGACTGATAAATACTCATATATTATTTTAGAGTTATTTTCAATGTATTTATAATATGTATTGATGTTCGATGTTTGTATATGAATATAGAAATACGAAATGCATGCACAGTCATAACTATGTTAAAATTTGAAGATTGAGCGACATAATAATTGATTGTTGTTTGAAAAACATAATGAACACAGTTGTGGATGATCCTTACATGTCGACCCTCAATGATCTTTATCGGATTGTTAGAAAATAATCGTTCTTACACCTCGATGTATATATTTCCTTCAGGAAGAATCGTTCTCACATTGGCGACGATGTTTGTATTCCTAATCGTCTTTGGACGAAGGAAGTATTATCTCTAAGGCTTAGCTAGTCTATTGTGAAGGCAATGACATAAATCTCAACTATGAGAAGATATAAGATTGTAAGGGCTTCGTAGATTGATGTCCACGAAAGTAGAGTCCGAAAAGGTTATGAAGCAACCATGAGAAAGTTAATGAAGCAATTGATAAGGTAAGTGCAAGTCACTTATATACCCATGATGATTCATGATTGTTAATGAATGTTCTCTTACTTCATATAATGATGGTTGATTACATATCTTACCATGCTATTATGTCGTATGCATAATGATAGATTATTATGGTTGATTTACATGTAAAATCATATGTTAAGTACATGAAATGCATATTTCTCTTATATCATATATATGAAATTGAATATGCAAAACATGTAGTATCATGTTTAAGATCATAACATCGCATTGCATGGTCTTTACGTACTTTAACTGATAAATTCTAAATTCATACAGGTAAATAATGTATGAATGAATGACGACTCAACTCATGACGAGACGATTGCACAATGGTTTAGTCTCAATGTTATGGAGTCTATTAGACTATTAGTTTTATAGACGTTTTTGAATAATAGAGGTTAGCTATGGTTAGCATTCTATAACACTATTTTTAGATGTTTTATGAAGTTTTTTTGCTGAATTTGAAAATATTATTTTATTCTATTTTATTAATTTAAATTTTTCATTGCTTTAATGATAAATTATTTTATTATGATTATGTGATGACGAACATACTAATACAATTGAATATCCTAATTGCTTTTGATGCACGACATTCATGCATAATTGTTAGGCCAATTTTAGAAGTCTTTTGTATTATAAATTGGGAAAACTATTTAAAATACAAGAAAATTCTCTTGAGATTTATTACTACCTAAACTTAGTTAAATTTATAGTAGGAAATGGAAATGCGCTGGAGTTTGGACAAAAAAACCGAGGAAATCAACTCCTAGTAACTGTCACAGCCATACCATGCCTATTCAAGGCCGTGCCACATGAAGGTCAAGAAGTACGCTTGTCATGGTCGTGTTGTACAACTCCACGCCCTTGTGAAAAAGGATGCATCATCGAAGCTTTTGTCACGCCCGTGCAAGCTTATTTTCACAGGCGTGACAAAACATGGCGAGCGGATCATTCTGTCATGGACGTGCGGGAGTTAATCACAACTGTGCGAGATGAAGGCTGTAAATTTTCTTCTGTCACGGTCATGCCACTTACATGTCACAACCATGATGATGGAATATTAAGTCATTTTTATACATATTTTTTTATAAAATTTTGGGTTGTTAAGCCAAGCTACGGGGAAAATAATTTAAGAAGACCCCAGATCAATGGGGAAAACATTTTTGGAGGGCAGAAATCAAAGGTTGAAGGCTTGGTGAAGACAATGAGAGGCTATAACGAAATTCTGCCGGAAACTCGAAAGAGGACGGTAGAATTAGGAGTAGTTCCACTTGTTCTTTATTCTCTTCCTGAAATATTATTTAGATTGATGTACTCTAATTTTATGGAGTAGTTCTTTTGGATCTTCTTAATTGAACCATACTCTTTATGAATTCTTCGTATAATTAGTTGATAGAGCAATAGCATGTTTGATGATTTTATTAATTGTTGCTTGAGATTTATTCCTTTGAATCTTTTTATTATCTGAAAATAAGTTTTAAGATTCTCTAGAATTTTTCTCTAATTTTACTCTTTCATGTCACTTTTGGGGAAATCGCAAGAGATCCAATTGTGTTGTTATTAATGTGACTTGAAAAAGTCCTTAACTTTATATTACAATGGAATGCGTTTTGAGATTTAATAAATTAGATTAAAAATCGAAAGGATTAATCTCTTTTATTGATTTCAAAATAGGATTTAAAGCCTAAAATATTGGTTAAATCAATTAGATATTTTTACTTTATTAATCCATCATCTTTTGTCTAACAATTTATACATGAGTAGTGGTGTTAATCAAGATGAATCCTATTCATCAATTCCATACTTTTAAACCCCATTGATCATATCTCTATATTTATATTATTTATTCTTCTTATTTCTACAAAACACAAAGTTATTTTCTTTTCTCAGTTTATAAGTAAGAAAAGTTATTAATTATTTCTTGTACTCGTGGGAACGATACTTTATGCTCATTATTCTATTATTTGAACTATTAGTTCGCTTGCTAATGTTTCTAAATTCGCATCAGCTTTCGACTTTTATGATGAATTTTCGGAGTGTTACAGAACCAATTGAATTAGACGATGATTCATCAAATTCCAATTGTCAAACATAACCTTAATGTTTTTCATGTGTCACATGCCTGCAATTCAAGATGAATAGACAAATAGAAAAGAACACCCATGCAACATTCAAACTCTATCCACTCAGTGCCCATAAGTTGTTTAAATAAATAAATAATATTTATAAATAAATAACTATTTATTATTTTTAATAAATATATAATATTTTATTTGAGTTTAATGTCAACACATTAATTTGAAAACTTGTTATTCCAAGTTAAGAAGACCCTTTGTTATAAATTTATAAAATATGAGACTGATTTATTATAAAATAAAGTTTGAAATTTAAAATGGGATAGACTGAAAGTTGGAGGATTAATGATGAAAATTAATCTTCCTTTTAATTTCTCATCAACTATAACTTTTTCTCACATAAAAATTTATAAACTTATAAATTTTAGTTAATGACTTTATCCCAGCACTTAGATCCATATTTTAAATAAATAAAATAATTGGTAAGGGTAAAATATTATTTAATAATAACTTGTATAATTATGAAGTATTATTGCCATCTTAATATTTTTTGTATTTGTCTTACATTAAAGAAATGATGATAAATTTGATATTTTTAATTATTAAAAATAAGCTAATAGAATTTTGAATGAAACATAATAGAAAAAACCAGAGTAAAATCTGGATAAATTTATACATTAAATTTTCAAAATTATAATTTAGAGTGATTAAACAAATACAGTTGAGGGGTACTAAAAAGGTTGGCCTTTAATTAGATCTATTTTTTCTTATTGGTGTCTTCTAACTGATTTAGTTGACTCCGAAAACCAAAAAACCCAATTTGTCAACTAGAAGTGGACATGTTATCTCTAATATTTAACTATGTTATCTTTCACGAGAAACTTCTAAAATTGAGTGCATCATCATATTTGTCACCAAACACGAAAAATATCTTATCATCACACAATTTGATTCACAAAGTGAAGAAGAACGATGTGGAACACAAATAATTAACTATGAACTCCTGAATGACTCCAATACCCCTATCTAGCCGACCTAATTACTTACATATACATGTGAAATTAAATTTCAATGTACATATATTGCTAACCATCTGACCAAATTGTTTAATGAATAACATAAAAATACTACAAGTCCATTTGGATGTGTTATAATGCAACTTAGATCAGGAAATTAAAATAATTAAGCTTTTTAACATCCTCTTTGTTCGCATCCAATTATAAACTATAAATTTCTAAGTTTTAGTTACTTTATGATATATATATCTCAATTTTATCTTTACTCTTTTAATATAATAAAAAAGTATAAAATAATAAAATTTTACCATAAGCAGATATTGCATAAAATATGATAATTAGATAATATTTTTTAACCATACTGATTATTTTTATTTTAAAATATTTTCATTTTAATAAGGAAGTACGGGAAAAACTATATTTTAATATTATTGAAAAATAAAAAATGAAAGGATCAAAGTGTCAAATTTGGACAAGTTCGGTGATTAAAAATTAAAAAATTTATAGTTTAAGTTTTTTTTAAAAAAATGTAGTTAATGGGAGATTAAAAAAATAACATTTTAAAAAAGAAGTTAGCCCTCATTTCGATTTTAAAATCTTGTGATTTTATAATCTTACTACTCTTAATCCATCCCAATTTTGTTTTGATAATCTTATGTTCAAGATCATAATATAAAATTAATTTGGGTCAAATGATCTAAGGATTTTATCTGATCATATATGATTAATATAACTTTAAATGTTAATAAAAATATATTTATGACAGTAATAATTATTTTAGATGAAATTTTCAATGTATTTTGGATTAACAATATATATATTTAATTAAGATCTTTCATCTATTCTTGTGATTTTTCTCGGATCTTATGTAAGATTTGATCTTTGACTTCTCCACGGCAAAGTGGTACACGAGTTTTAACCGGACTGGGTTGATTTTAAATCACTTATCTAAAGTGTTAAGGGGCATTTTCTTAAAAGTAATTTTTCTATATTATTGGTAATTTAAAATTAAATGACCTGATTCATCGCATTATTTTATTTATTTTATTTTAATTTGTAAATAATTTAGGTTGCCTAGCAATTCAAATTATTTATGAAATGACAATTTACATTAATTGGGAAGAGGATGTCCATCCAAATTACTATTCAAATAATAATTTATTTTTATTTTCTTTTCATTCATACTCTTTTTAATCTTAAACAAATAAAACATAAAAAATTATATAACAACAACAAATAATATTATTATCATCATAATTAATAATATGAAATTGCATATTATTATTTTAAATATTATATACATTACCATTATTTTTATTTTAAAAAGATATGAAATATTTATAATTATATTTATTTAGTTTGTTAATTTTATTTGAGTTTTAACTGGATTATATAATATTTAACTTAATATTAATGACAAAAGATAATTTTTAGTAAAAATTGTATAATGTTTAGAAATATTACTTGTACATAGTAAATAATGTAATTTACATTACTAATAATTTAATTAGTGACAATCTTTCTTATAGACAATACATATTGTTAGGTAACTTGAAAATATAATGCAGTAAATGTCCCTAAATACATATTCCATTGCTTGGTAATTACATTTTTATAATTATTATCAAACACTCAAATTGATATCGTTTGAGCTGATTGCGAGTAAAATTCTGTCAAATGATATCGTTTGAGCTTATCAAATGAAAAGAATTCACCGAAAAAAAGTTCATGAAAAGAATTTAAAAAAAAAACAAGGGGAAAGAGAGAGGATCTAACGGTGCGCTACTTAGTTGGATTATTGTCTATTGTCTCAAACTTGTAAGACACCTCCACCTCCACCTCCACTCGAAATTTCATGAAACTTGAAAGAAAAAACCTCCATCTACATTTAGAAACATTTACAAGGACTTTGCGTCACGTAAGCGAAGTTTGATGGGAATCTCGGACAGTGTAGTCGTACTTTGGATAATTATATGAGGCAGCAACTCGTGGAGTAGAAGTCAAATTCTCTCCATGTACTGATAGAATCCCTGCAACTTTTGCACTCGGAGAGGCAAAGAGAAAGAGAGCACAATAATCTTCACTGCATGTGTGCTTTTAGGTCTGCAATCATTCATGAAATTATCCACACCGAGAGCAATGCATACACATAAATCTTCTGTTCCTTTCATATGTGAAGCCATGAAGCAATTTGTGTCGGACTTGGCGTACAGAAATGGACGATTAATTGAGAGTGGAACAGCCAAAGGGGCCACTTGATAGAGAAATTTCAGAGCATCACCGGAGCTATTTTTTCTCTTTTTTTTTCTGTTTTTCAGATTTCATAGCAATATCAGGATTTCAAGCTGCTGGTAAAATAGTTATTTAGAACAGTGGATCGGTGGCACATCTCATTAGATCACATGAACAGTATGGACCATTAGATCACATAAAGCTCCTTTTACTTGCTCCATAGTCCACGCAATGTAGGATTACAGACTTTTTTCTTTTGTATGTATGTATATTTGGTGGATGATGCACAGGATTACAGACTTAATCATTGAAATATATTAATAATGCTTTGAATCTGACCCAATTGGTCCTCCTACATAGTCAGACGCTTCAGCAGAATTTCCCTACGGGGGTCTCGCTGCCCGGTCAGCGAGCCTGTGGGGGGTCAAGGGGGATCCAGGGGGATCCCCCTGCGGGGGTTGCAAGGGGGCGGAGTCCCATGAGCGAAAATTTTTAGGGGTATTGTGTATGTGATTCGGATTCGATTTATTTCCTTATCACGAGATAGGTGTCCTATTTTTAGGAGATTTATTTAGAGTTTCAGTCCGTATGTAATTCCTATCATCTGTCAAAGGGAGTGTCTATATAAACTCCCTAGGGGTCTAAATAGAGATATATCCTTATAATCATCATTATTCCATAACAAAAAGGCGCCGCCATTTTTTTTTCTCTTCGTGTTCTTCTATATTTCGTGCGATCTCTCTCTCCCTCTTTTCGTAACAAAATAAAACACTATTAGTGATTTCATTATATTCCTTTGTACTTTTTTTTTAAAATTTCTTTCTGTTGTTTTTTGCAGAGGGAATGCATCTGTCTTTTGCACTGCACCATCCACTGTGCGTGCAAACTGCAGAATTGCATCTTCTACGATGGCTGACAATAACACTTTTTTCTCCATTGTTGTAGCCCTGCAGGGGATAAGATAACTGGGTCCACGGCCTTGTGCTTGCGCCACTCCAATAATTCAAACCTACATGAACTAATTGTGAGGCCCCGCTCGATTCCATCCCTTTCTTTGCCTTGTCTTTTTTATCGACGAGATGGTAGAAGACTGTGCCCTGATACCTTTCAGAGCCCCTTTACAAGGACAAATGCATCGTGGTAGTGGCCCCCCGATCGCTCCTGTCCGCTCCTTACAGAAAGATCGTGGAGCTAAAAGAACCACCTCAAGATTTGCATCACTACTAAAAAGAAAAAAAAAATTCTGTGAATACGTTCTTTTGTCGATCACCACATTTGCGTAATTTATCAGTCTTTAATTGAATGATTGCTCTGCATACAGAGTCCTGCAGCAGAATACTTTTTTGTACATGAACCGATACCATGGACACGGATTAAAACCAGAATTAAGAATACTGATTTGACTATGATAAGCTCTTTTTCTTTTTTGCCAAAAGAGTTTTTTTTCACTTGCAAACCCCCTTCGCTTATCTGAAATGGAATCAAAAGGACCACTCGCATCGACTTTTTGAAAAGTTCAACAGTAAGATGGATTGCCTAGTTGCATTAAACAATGCGCGTGGAGAGTCGTTACGCTCTCCTTCGTCCTGCGTCCGGGAGCGCCTATAAATAGGGGTCGACCTCTTCGGCAACCAAAGCACGCAGGCAGAGCAAGAGCACTGTAAATTTCAGTACCCTTCACTACGAACCAAATCCTTCCCTGAGCTTAAAAATGTCTTGCTGCGGAGGAAACTGCGGATGCGGCTCTAGCTGCAAGTGCGGCAACGGATGCGGGGGGTAACTGATAGCTGCTCTCTCTCTCTCTCTCTCTCTCTCTCTCTCTCTCTCTCTCTCTCTCTCTCTGACGGAAATATCTGAAATTTCAGGTGCAACATGTACCCTGGCTTGAGCGCGGAAGGAAGCACCGCCACCACTGCAACCATTGTCACCTTCGGTGCTGAACGCCGCAATGGGTGGGTGCCTAAACGCTCTGATCATGCATTCTACGTATATATAATATATGTCATGGACTCATGAGCAAACAGATCGTTCCATGCATGGACGCTGTCAGAACGCATGCATACGAATTAGGATCAGATATGGATGCTTAACGCAAAATTCTTGGACAGCGTTCCTATAAGTTATAAGATGGTTGATCTGAGATCACTCTTTGATGCATGCAGGGGCTTCGAAGGATTTGAGATGGCCGAGGGCGGCGGCTGCAACTGCAGCACCTGCAAGTGCACCACCAGCTGCAGCTGCTCTTGCTGCGGGTGCAACTGATGCGCTCCATCCGTCCCCTCCTGCTTTGTCATGGTGAGCAGGAGGAGGGGGAGGAGTTGGTGTGTACTGATCACGTCCTACGTAATTATCTAATCTAATTCTGCGTTAGGGACGTGACTAATATTGTGTTATGAATAAAGGGATGGTTTGACTGGATTTATTGCAAAATCTGTAACACGTAAAGTTCTCCCTGTTTCCTCTTTGTCACTATGGATATGATATATATTCAAGTTTGAGGGCCTTTATTGTGATTGGATCTTTTCTAATATATATGTCTTTTTGGATCTAAATATTTTCTAGTATATTTATGTTCATGTACTGCAGTTCCTTCTTATAATATTTTACTTTTATATTTTTATTTTATAATGAAAGGTAAAAATTAAACTAAGTTATGATTACATATAATTATAAATATGTGGAACTAAATAAAAAAGTGTACAGTCAGATAAGTAAAGATAGAAAATAAATAAAAAAAACTGGTATCATCAGTTAATTTTCAACCACTGCACATGTTGACTCCATTATATTCACAAATTTTCGGACAGAAATATATTCATATTTTTGCTACAACAAAGTTGTGAGCATTAAGATATCTTAACTCTGATTTTTACTTATTTTTTCTATGTTCATCTTTCGTTTTACGAGAAAAATATGTTGAGGACTTGAGGGAAAGAAAAAAAATTTCTTACGAGGGTGTTAAATTGATTTTAGGAACGAGACTGAATCCATGTTTTTTTTTTCTTTTTTTTTTTTTTGGTTGCGGGGCGGGGGAAATAATAAAAATGCAGTCCCATATTTTCCGGGGGAAAAAATAATAAACGCCCACCGTGGGGCTCGAACCCACGACCACAAGGTTAAGAGCCTTGCGCTCTACCGACTGAGCTAGACGGGCTTTGACGATTCATTACTAAAATTAATGAATCACCATCCTTGTCCCTGACCTCTCACCATTTGAACGGACCTCCCCCACAGATGCCCACCGTCTGTTCGTCGCCTTGTCCTGCCGGAACCTGTTCCGATGGAACAGCCTTGATCAGCGGCTGCGCTTGGAACGAGCTCTCTTCGGCGACGCCCTCAAAATTCTCCCGCGCTTGCACTGTGTGGGGGAGCTTAAGTGTGAGAACTTCACCGTCCCTTGCTTGCTGAAGTCATGCGCGGGGCTCCAGGTTGCGGAGCTCGACAAGTGTAGCTACGTCGATAACGTTGTTCATATGTTCGATCCTATCCCCGAATGGAACATTGTTTCCTGAAACGCTGTGATATATGTGCTTTCTGGAAACGGACTGCCGCAATAGGGATTTATTTCTTCGGAGAGATTAGATTATGCTCGATGTTTGGACACTTGGACGAAGGGAGACAATACGTTGGTCGGTATGTGTTCCAATTGTGATTCTTTGTTGGATGCACACTCTCCCTTCGGCCACAATCCACAGAGGAAAAGTTGTGTCCTGCAATGTAATGATCGACAGATTCGCCCGAGATGGTGATGTAGGGTAAGTAACCATCCACCTTCACGCGCAATGTATAATTACAAGGATGTCAAGACCGAATAGATCACCATCTTTGTTTTACCAGCTTACTCGTGCTGTCAAAGCTGCAATATCTGAAATAACTTCATGCGCGTGTGATCAGGAACTGCCTACAGACCAACGCTCTGTTAGCTAACACACTTGTTGCAGCATATGCCAAAAGTGGGTCTCTAAAAGTATGTTGCTGATGTTTATGAATGCATGAATTGTCAAGACAGTCGGCTCCTGGAATGCTCTGATCGGCATTTATGCTCAGAATAGTGATCCGTAAAAAGGCTGTAGATTTCCTCATTCAGACGACTTTTCTTGCAACAGTGCCGGATTGGTTTAGCGTATTGAGCTTGTTTCTAGTTCGTTCTCAACTGATGGATCTTCGGAGTGACAAGTCCTCTCATGGCTTGATCCGCAGGAATGGATTTGAAAAGGATTTATTTGTAGTGTCTCCGAATGAGAACAAGGTTGTAGTGTCTCCGAATGCAATAATTTCTGGCTACCACCAAAGTAAAGTTTTGTGAGATGCAAGGAGATGGATATGAGCCTTCTGTTGCATCAGGTCATGCTTGTTAAATTGATATGAGGACAAGGTCTGTTTTGGACAGCAGTATATGAAGTTACAGAATGTTAAAAAGGAATCTTCGCAAAGGCATGAAGGGGATGGAGTTTGTGTTCTCCGATATATGACAAAAAAAGGATTTATCACTGCAGGTAGCTGATGCAGTGATGCTTCAATTCATCAGACAACGAACAGCAGTGTGAGCCATATGAAGCAGTACGATCTATGACAGTAGAGACTGATCCCGATAGTTTCGATAAAATCAGCACGTTCAGAAGGAAACTCTAACGACATCAAAATTCGGTCTCAATTTAAAACTTTTGCCGAACCCTAAGCGACGTTACTTTCATTTTGGCATGACCTAATTTCATTAAACTTTACAGCAGAAACATAATATAATAAACATAAACGATAAAATCATGAAAACAGCGAAAGACTTTATAAAATAATTCAAGATAACAATACTAGCTCATGGACTCACATAAGCTTTAATTCAACATAAGGTTCATAATACATAAAGGAGTCAAAATAAAAGTAAATGACTCAAAGACCCATGAGTCATACATGTTTAACTCTTCTAAGAGTTCATCATCATAACATAAAAGACTAAAAGATAACTTGGACTTTAGCCCGATCAGTCCATGTGCATCTCATCCGTCATGAAGCCCTCGTCGTCGAACCTAAGCATCGTCCATACCACGAATCCATGGGATGCAGGGGATTTCTCCCGTTAGAGTATGTTGAGGCCCATGCATGTTGTGATCCTATGACATAATCTCTACATGACATGGCATATGCATATCATCATCATGGAACATAAATCATATGCATACTATAAGCTACTTATGCACACTATATGGCATATGAACATATCATCATGACAATAAAAATAACATGTAGCATCATTATCATTATGTCAAAGCATATCATTACTTGTCATTACGTTAAGGCATATCCTCATTTATCTTACTTTATCATTATCCTTCATAACATCTTATGACAAAGAGACATACATTAGCATCCGATTGGAGCTACATCTTCATCTTCATCTTTATGTCCCAAGTCATCTTTGGAAAGTACATACACATGTAAGACTTTACTTTCCACTTGACAACATCTTTTCATCTTCCATCTTGATTAAGATAACTTATTATCTTGTTGATTGGGTAGATCATGTTGATTTCGTAAAAACTTGGCTAGCTAGGCCGAAACGATTGTCTCATTGGAAGTACATACCATCTTGGCAGAATTTTACTTCCTCGGAAATACATCACATAAGCTAGCAAGTGAGGACTTTATTCCCCTTCACGATTACAACAAGACATCTTCACTCTAATTCATCTTTTACTTTCCTTCATCGGTACACACAAGCATTTCATACATGTTACATGTTTTAACCCTATTTAAGATCATACAAGTGCCAAATCATGCTAAGTGTGGCTATTTCAAATAATACATAGCATCTGAGGTTGGTCACGGCCGTGCCGCATGAGGTCACGGCCGTGCCCCTACTTGGGCACGGGTGTGCCAAGGTTCGGCATGGCCGAACACTTAACAGTATTCCCGTCAACCATTCTGCACGACCGTGCATCACCAACTTCACGGCCGTGATAGAAAGGTCATTTTCGGGCGTAAACCTCTCGTTCTGTCACGGTCGTGCGACCACAAGGTCACGGTCATGACAGAACGATGTTTATCGTTCTGCTTCGGAAATAACTTGGCACGGACATACCACATTTCGTCACGACCGTGCCCAAACATTTGGGCAGAGTTTCCCCTGTTTTATTCATTTTTTCATCGTTTTACACAGACATTTGAACATCCTTAACATGTACATTCATCCAAGCATTGATAATAGCAACTTTACATCTTTGCACAATTCATCTATGACTAACAATATATTAGACAAATCATCAAACATGAATCACATACAACTAGCATTTAAATTATGAAGACTAATAGGCATGCTCATATATGAAAAATAAGTACATTACTCATGAATTAGGCATGAATGACTAAGAACATTATATTCTAATCATGATTAGCAATAGAGCATAAATCTTAATAGAACATGTAGCACATAAGTACCAATATGCAAATTCCTTAATCATCCATTTTAAGAACACATGTTAGGTTCTTATGTCCTAATCCACACACACAAGCATCATTAAGGAGGGATTCGAAGGTTTGGATCCCCTCAACATATCTTGATAGTAAGCCTAAACTCCTAATCCTCTTCTTCTAGCCCTAGCTGCCACGTTTTCTAAGTGACAAGATCAGAGAGAGAGTGTGTGAGTGGTTATTAAGATGTGCTAATGGAGAGAAGAAGATCACTTATTGTAGCTACAGTACTCGTGTTACTGTAGCAGAGGCTCGGGGATGGAAAGAAGATGGTTTACTGTAGTCGCTTGGGGGTTTCCCTCTCTTGCCTTGCTGCTGTCGAGAGAAAGAAGATGAAGGGAGGGATTTTGGGGTGCTGGCCGCATACAATGAGAGAGGGGTCGAGTGGTTAGGTGGAAAGTAAGTTGCTTTTAGCTTAGGGCATAGCTTAAGTGAGGTGGGCTTCATGGGCTGGTGCGTGTTGGGCCTTTGGTTTCAAGTTGTTGTTTCTCTTTTTTTTTTTTTTGAATTATTCAGATATTACAATCTATTCCCTTAAATAAAAATTCGTCCTCAAATTTTAGTAAATCTTAGAATGCTTACTGAAGAGTTTTGGAAACTTCTCTCGCATTTCCTCTTCAAGCTCCCATGTAGCTTCTTGTCCTCTATGGTGCTTCCATGCTACTTTGACCATAGGTATGGTCTTGTTCTTGAGATGTTTCACTTGATAATCTATAATCTCTATAGGTTGCTCCACATATGTCAAGTCATCCTTGATATTCGGCTCCTCAATCCGAATCACATTGAGTTCATCATGAACATACTTTCGAAACATTGATACATGAAAAATATTGTGAAGTCTAGCATAAGAAGATGGTAATGCTAGCTTATATGCCGCTTCGCCAACTTTCTCAAGGATCTCAAAAGGTCCAATATACCTTGATGTTAACTTTCCTTTCTTATTAAATCTCATAACACCTTTGGTTGGTGAGACTTTGAGCATTACATGATCCTCAACTTCATAAAGTTGCTCTCTTCTTTTCAAATTCGCATAACTCTTTTGTCTACTTTGTGCCGCTAGCATCCTTTGCTTGATCAAATCCACTTTATCAATATACATATGGATCAAATCCGGTCCAAGATATCTTTCCTCACCGGTTTCACTCTAATATGCCGGAGAATGGCAAGGCCTACCATATAGAGCTTCAAATGGTGCCATCTTGATACTAGAGTGATAACTATTGTTATAAGCAAATTCCACCAAAGGAATGTGGTCATCCCAATTTTCATGTCAATCTAAGGCACAAGCTCTAAGCATGTCCTCAAGTGTTTGAATTATTCTTTCACTTTGACCGTCGGTTTGAGGATGAAATACCGTGCTAAAATTCAATCTTGTTCCAAAAGTATTTTGGAGACATTTCCAAAATCTGGAAGTGAATCTCGGATCTCTATCCGGAATAATAGAAGTTGGAATTTCGTGCAAACGGATAATCTCATTCACATATAGTTCTACCATACTCTCCATGGTTTGACTCACTTTCATAGGAATAAAGTGAGCCGACTTCGTCAAACGATCAACTACAACTCAAATTGCATCGTGTCCTTTCCGGGTTCGTGGTAATCCTACCACAAAATCCATAGAAATACTTTGTCATTTCTATTCCGGAATAGGTAAATGTTGTAATTTGTCACAAGGCCTTCGGTGTTCAATCTTCACTTGTTGGCAAACTATGCATTTAGCTACATACTTGACCACTTTCTTCTTCATGTCTTTCCACCAAAAGTTCCTTTGCAAGTTCTTGAATATTTTAGTGCTTCCGGGATGAATTAAGAATTCAGATTTGTGAAAATTCATCCAAAATCTCTCTTCTTAGTGCCTTGTCCTTTGGGACCCATAGACAGTTCTTATACCTAATTGCTCCATCTTCGCCATAATCAAAGTGATTTCTTTCCCTTTTGCATACATTGATCATTCTTGCATATTCTGGGTCCTTTCGTTGAGCTTCAACTATTCTTCTTACTAAACTTGATTCGATCACGTGATGAGTCATACACATGATCCTTCGGCCAAAAATGCTTGAGGCCCATTGCACTATGCTTTCCACAAGATTCCACTTGTGGACACTTAAACATCCAAGTGATCCTTCCCATTTGCAACTTAGAACATCGGCAACTACATTTGCCTTTCCGGGATGATACAAGATCGCAAATTCATAATCCTTGAGGAACTCAAGTTATCTTCTTTGCCTCATATTCAACTCCTTTTGAGAGAACACATACTTCAAGCTCTTATGATCTGTGTACTCTTCAAAGTCTTCACCATACAAATAATGGCGTCATATTTTTAAGGCAAATACAACCGCCACCAACTCTAAATCGTGAGTTGGATAATTAACTTCATACTTCTTCAATTGCCTCGAAGCATATGCAACTACTTTGCCATATTGCATAAGTACACATCATAATCCGGTACCACAAGCATCACTATAAATGACATAACATCCGCTTCCCGTAGGAATGACTACAATTGGTGCCGTTGTAAGTCTTCTCTTTAGCTCTTGAAAGCTTATTTCACATGCTTGTGACCATATAAACTTCTCGTCCTTCCTTGTCAACTTTGTCATAGGAGCGGCAATCTTGAAAAAATTTTGGATAAACCTTCTATAATATCCAGCAAGTCCCAAGAAACTTCGAATCTCGGTCACATTCTTGGGCATATTCTAATTCGTCACCGCTTCAACTTTTTTCGGATCCACGGCCACTCTGTGTCTTGACACAATATGTCCTAGAAACATCACTTCTTCAAGCCAAAATTCACACTTAAAAAATTTGGCGTAGAGCTTATTTCTTCTCAAAGTTTCCAAAATAATGCGAAGGTGCTCTCGGTGCTCTTCCAAGCTTGATGAGTAAATGAGGATATCATCCACAAATACGATCACAAACTTGTTCAAGTATGGGCGGAAGACCCTATTCATCAAATTCATGAATGCGGCGGACGCATTCGTTAGTCCAAAAGGCATAACAAAAAATTTATAATGTCCATATCTCGAACGAAATGTTATTTTGGGAACATCTTGCTCGGCTACTCTTAATTGATGGTAACCACTGCTTAGGTCGATCTTGGAAAAAATCAACGCCGATGCTAATTGATCAAAAAAATTATCGATTCTTGGTAGGGGGTACTTGTTCTTCACTGTGACTTATGCACAACCTTAAAGAATCATCCTTCTTCTTGACGAAAAGTGTCGGTGCGCCCCATGGTGAGACGCTTAGCAAATCCTTATCCAAAAGCTCTTGTAATTGAGTCTTTAATTCATGCATCTCCGCCGGAGCCATTCAGTAGGGCGGCTTCGAAATAGGCATGGTACCCGAAAGTAGTTCAATATTGAACTCAACTTCCCTTCTTGGCGGCAATCCCGTAATATCTTCCGGAAAGACGTTAGGATATTCTCTCACCACATCTAAGAATTCAAGTGTATTGAGTTGTGAATCCGTCTTGATGACACTTGCTAGAAATCCTTTTGCTCATTTCTTAATCATTTTACTTGTTTTGGTTGCTGAAATTAGCATCTTGACTTCCTTAGAGGGAATTCCTCTAATTATTGTGGGCTTTCCATGATGATCACCTATAAAAATTTTCTTTTCCTTGTAATACATGCGAGCATCATTATAGGATAACCAATCCATTCTTAGGATTACATCATAATCTACCATAGGAAGCAATATGAGATCACATGGAAAGTTGTTCTTATCTATTTCTATATATACATTGGGAATATATCTCCTAGTGGCAATCATGCCGGTGGGAGTCACTACTTCTAATTGACAATTTATAATTAGAGGTCTTACTTCTAACATGCTAGTAAATGCATGAGAAATAAAGTAATGGGTTGCACCCGAATCGAAGAGAACATTGGCATATTGTCTGACAATTAGGATATTACCTTGGATCACATCATTGGCTTGAGTGGCTTCATCAACTTCCATGGCAAATACTCTTGCCGGGGCCCTTGGTGGATCCATAGTCATCTTTCCTTTGTTGCGATTGTCCCTATTCTTTTCTGGACAGTCTTTTATGTAGTGACCTGCCTTCTCACATTGTAAGCATGTTCCGGCCATCATGCGGCATTCGTCGGAATGGTATCTATGACAATGGGGGCATACACCTTTCTCTTGCTCCACTTTCTTGGTGAATGGTAAGGAACTTTCCTTGGGCTCTTTCCTTCAGATTTCTTGATCATTTTTCCTTTAGCTTCTTGCCTCTCGTTGAATGTTCTTTCATGATTTGCGGCAAGGTCCACCGCTTCTTTCATAGTGGTGCAGCGACCACTTCTCACCCAAGGTTGCAGTCCTGATCTCAAATCATTGATGAATCTCTTCGTTCTTCGGAGCTCGTTCTCATTAAGCTCCCCATACTTTTCTAACCTCAAGAACGTTTCCACATACTCTCCTACAGTCATACTTCCTTGAATGAGGTTGAGAAACTCATCCCTCTTCTTTTCTTTTACGTGGTCCGGAAAGAAACGAGCTTCGAATGCTTTCACGAAACTCTCCCAATCTATATTCTCCTCACTCTCATTGTTGGTCTTCAACAGTGCTTTCCACCATGCTTTGGTCCGGCCACAAAAATAATGTGTGGCATACATCACTTTTTGGTCTTCGGGGCACCCCATAACTCTAAGGATGTCCCCCACATCTTCGATCCAAGATTCTGCCAACTCTGAATCTTTCACTCCATCATACTTTGAGGGGTGGAGTCTTAGGAACCTCTCAATGGAGTAATCCGGCTCATTACTTCTTTGGGCATTTTGGGCCGCCCAGATTAAATCATCAAGAAATGCATTCTTTTCATGCTCCTCATTAACAATTGCACGTCTTGGCATCTACATTCATATTCAAACAAACATAGAAACATCATTAGCATGAACTAATCATACATAACATTTACCTTTAGGTTCGGTGGCACCCCATGACGATTGTACATGGACTTCATACTTAGACATTACACTTAGACACTTTAGCCATCCATTGGCTTACACATCCTGAACCTAATACTTAAGAGCCAACACTAAGCTCTGATACCATACTGTAACGATCTCAAAATTCAACCCCAACTTAAAACTTTTGCCGAACCCTAAGCAATGTTATTTTGACTTTGACATGACCTAATTTTATAAAACTTTGCAGTAGAAACATAATATAATAAACATAAATGATAAAATCATGAAAATAATGGAAGACTTCATAAAATAACCCAAGATAACAATACTAATCTATGGGCCCACAGAGACTCTAACATCAATACCCAACATAGAGTTCATAATACATAAAGAAGTTCAAATAAAAGTAAATGACTCAAAGGCTCATAAGACATACATGCTTAACTCCTCTAAGAGTTCATCATCATAACATAAAAGACTAAAAGATAACTTGGACCTTAGCCCGACCAATCCATGTGCATCTCATCCGTCATGAAGCCTTCGCCGTCGAACCTAAGCCTCGTCCATACCTGCACGGATCCATGGGGTGCAGGGGATTTCTCCCGTTAGAGTATGTTGAGGCTCATGCATGCTATGATCTTATGACATAATCTCTACATGTCATGACATATGCATATCATCATCATGGAACATAAATCATATGCATACTATAAGCTACTTATGCACATTATATGGCATATGAACATATCATTATGGCAAGATAAGTAACATGTAGCATCATCATCATTATGTCAAAGCATATCATTACTTATTATTATGCTAAGGCATATTCTCATTTATCTTACTTTATCATTATCTTTCATAACATCTTATGACAAAGCGACATACATTAGCATCCGATTGGAACTACATCTTCATCTTCATCTTTATGTCCCAAGTCATCTTTGGAAAGTACATGCACATGTAAGACTTTACTTTCCACTTGACAACATCTTTTCATCTTCCATCTTGATTAAGATAGCTTATTATCTTGTTGATTGGGTAGATCATGTTGATTTCGTAAAAACTTGGCTAGCTAGGCCGAGACGATTGTCTCATTGGAAGTACATACCATCTTGGCAGGACTTTACTTCCTCGGAAATACATCACATAAGATAGCAAGTGAGGACTTTATTCCCCTTCACGATTACAATAAGACATCTTCACTCCAATCCATCTTTTACTTTCCTTCATCGGTACACACAAGCATTTCATACATGTTGCATGTTTTAACCCTATTTAAGGTCATACAAGTGTCAAATCATACTAAGTGTGGGCATTTCAAACAATACATAGCATCTGAGGTTGGTCACGGCCGTGCCGCTACCTGGGCACGGGTGTGCCAAGGTTCGGCACGGCCGAACACTTAACAGTATTCCCGTCAACCATTCTGCACGGCCGTGCATCACCAACTTCACTTAGCAATAGAGCATAAATCTTAATAGAACATGTAGCACATAAGTACAAATATGCAAATTCTTTAATCATCCATTTTAAAAACACATGTTAGGTTCTTATGCCCTAATCCACACACACAAGTATCATTAATGAGGGATTCGAGGGATTGGATCCCCTCAACATACTTTGATAGTAAGCCTAAACTCCTAATCCTCTTCTTCTAGCCCTAGCAATGTTTTCTCTCTTCTCGGAGTTGCTGCCACGTTTTCTAAGTGATACGATGAGAGAGAGAGTGAGTGATTATTAAGGTGTGCTAATGGAGAGAAGAACACTTACTGTAGCAGAGGCTTGGGGATGGAAGAAGATGATTTACTGTAGCTGCTTGGGGTTCCCTCTCTTGCCTTGCTGCTGCCGAGAGAAAGAAGATGAAGGCAGGGGTTTTGGGGTGCTGGCCGCATACAATGAGAGAGGGGTCGAGTAGTTAGGTGGAAAGAAAGTTGCTTTTAGCTTAGGGCATAGCTTAAGTGAGGTGGGCTTCATGGGCTAGTGCGTGTTGGGCCTTTGGTTTCAAGTTGTTGTTTCTCTTCTTTTTTTTAATTATCCGGATGTGACAGAAACACAGATTATGACATGGAACTATCCAAATTGAGAATACTTGAAAAACAGAAGTGTAAGCCATCTCGACTAGTATGATGAAGTCACACCGTAAAAACAAGGAATAAGATTTAAGAACAGCAAAGGCAAAATAATGGTGCAAGTTACCAACATCCGTGTTATGTATCATTATATTTCTGGTAAATTTTCAACTATGAAAATGGATCAGTAATTCTGCAAACAGAACACAGAACTAGATTTTCATGTGATTGCATTTTATTATTCTAGACCACTAGAGAAGCATAAACAATTTTTTCATGAATGTTTATGGATTCTTTGAACTAATTGATATCACGCATTTATAAGAAAGTCTTGAAGTTATAAACATAATGTTTGAGACTTAAGGTTGAATTAATCATCAGGAACAGACTAATTTGTTTTTTTTTCTCATGACATATCTATAAAAATATGCAACCCATTCCTTCTATAATTGACCTGCTATTACATACTGCATATGTGTGTAATGAACTATCTAATCCAGTTCTTCAAATTCTGAATATTCGTACTGAATGATGTGATCTAAGTCACTTTTAGAAAGCCTACGACAAAATTACCCATACATTCCAGCAGAGGAATACTAGGATTTCACAAGCTCAAGAAGTTGCTCGTATATTAATTCATTGAGTATAAGATTTCCCATATCCATTCCCAGAGATTCTGCATCCATCAGAAGAGACAACCACTTGTCGCGCTTTGCAAAATCTTGAGCAACTACATCCTCAACAGTGCTAGAAACTTGCACTTGGTTAGGAATTTGCAACTTGAGCTTTGCCCATACCTCCTCCAGGAGGTGATCACCAGCAGTTATTGGCCTGAGTTGAGAAGTAAAGCGTGGCATCCAGCCTTTAGCAGAAGATTCCTCATAAAGTTCAAGCAACATTTCATCCATCATATCAAGAACTTGCTGTTCAAGAGGGATATCAACACAATCACACAAGGAAATTGCAAATTCATCAAGGTGGACACCCAGTTCATGGGAGCCTGTCTTAAGATTCTTGGCATATTTGAACTCGGGCTCTCCTTTATGATCCACTTGATTATATATACAAGCATCTGAACTTGTAAGGCCCTCTGATTTATGCTTGGAGCTAAGAATCAATATAGCAGATTCCAACCCATCAGAATCATTAACATTTGGATCATTAGTTATTTCATAATTGATCTTTGAATCTGCAGAAGGTTATGAAAAAGAGTTATTCAGTAGTGGCAAATGGTCGTTTGAGAACAAATTAGAATAAGGTGTTCACCTGTCATATTGGAAAAAATCCCCAGCCCGATAAGACTGCTGTCAGGTTGCATGTCAACAACATATGGTGAGCTTGCTGGTTCATCTCTGTGTTCTACTTTAAGTTCAAATTCCCATTCATAACCAGTTGCATATTCATTTGCTAGTTGGTTCAGCTTTAGAGACCTCTCCATGTCATCACAATATGCCATTTCGTTCACCTTTGGTGGCATGTCAGTATCAGTGAAATCATCCCGTGCAGCATCTGATAACTCGCATATCGCATTCTGCACAAGTGTATTATGTGAGGTTGGTTCTTCAAAATCTGCGATGAATGTTTCCCAGTTGTCAAAATTTGAGCCTTGTTTCTCCACAAGAGAATCCACTGACTCAGCCTTCACAGGATGATATGTTACATGTTCCTTATCATCATGTGGAGGACTAGGTTGTTCACTTAACAATAGAGTAGCATCAATTGTTTCTGTCTGGTTATCTTGTATTAAGATCAAGTTCTCCTGAAGCCTTTTGTAATCTTCAGTTGATAAGGACTCGAGGAAACTAGAGTATTTTCCCAAGGACTCCGTAAAAGAATGAGACATTTGCATATCTTGACATGGATTATCTTTGTACCTAGAAATACCGAGGCTTTGTCTAGTGTTGTCGTTGTGACTTTTGGCCGAGTATGATTGGAACATATGTGTTCCTACATCGTCGAGCACATTCCTTCTGTAGGGGATTTCGTGCATAAATGCATCTTTTGAAATACAATGATACTCCTTGTCCTCAGAGGTCAATTCTTTTGATTTTTCTTTAGGGCATGCAAGATTCCCATCAGAAGCATATGAGTTTCCTGACTTGAGAAAATGAGTCATCACACAAGCCTCGGATGACATTAGTTGTATACCAGTACTAATGCCTGTTGAATTTAAAGCTTTGGTCGAAGTGGTTTCTTGTTCAACAACGTGGTTACGCGGAACAGTTTTCTGCTTAGATATTGATGACTGTTCATTTCTCCTACCTGAATTGTAACTTACTGGCGAAGATACAGACTTGTTTAATACTCTCATATCTCTAGGGGCATTCTGACTATTGGAATCAATGCCTGAAATGAATTTTGGAGCTTCAGGATTCTTCTCAAGCAATTCTTGCTGCAAGTGTAGTAAATCCTGTATTTTCTGTTTCTCAATTAAATGATCTCCTTCATGACTAACACTTTTTCTTTCTCTGTGCATTTCAGATTTTCTGCTGCGGCTGGATAGAAGTGGAACATTGTCTCTGCTTTCATTACAATCGGCTTGTGAAGTTTCACTATCAGAATCCATTTCATCCTGAAGAAGATCGGACTCTAGATGATGGGTGGAAGAGGTTCTTAACAGCTGAGGTGTTAAATGTAGCATCTTGTTTTTCCAGTTATCTTTCCTGAATAAAGACTTTGGAAGTAATCCTCTGATGCCTGATTTTGTTTTTTTGCCATTGCTTCTATTAGAAACCTGATAAAATTCAAATAATCATAACAAAGCAATTATGACCACCATATAAAACAACCAGTTACAAAAGTTACTCGAAACAAGTAATAAGATATGAGTCATTTATGAAAGAGTAATATGTTTAAAAAAATTCCATGCAACACATGTTTAACTTCACGGCTACAAAACTTTGGAACATGTTATTATAGCGGGACTGATACTCAGCATCCTAGGAAAATGCATATAAATTAGGATACTAGTTTTAGAGGGACAATTGAAATTATCATATCTAGCAATAAGTTCCATTTTATTAGTATATACTGGCCATGTAGAGATCTAATGCCCTTTCCTCGTCAGGATTCAACAATCAGAATAATTTATTGCATTGGAACGCTCAGCTTGTTGCCAAGTAAAATGACAAGTCATATTACATGATCAGCTTACGAGGAATGCAATAAGAGTTTCTTCCTCTTCAAATGCAATGGAAGGGTTTATACTGCTCTTCCAAAGTCAGGAGGTTTCGAGTAATTCTGGACTTACCCGGGAATCTGTAGGTCTTGCTTCCTTCCCGGAACTCCCATGCTCATTGCTATTTTGAGGAACACATGGCTTTCCAAAGTTGATTCCTGCAAGCAAAAAACAGGAAAAAGGGTCATCAGTAGGAGAGCTTGGAAAGCACGAGCATTGCTGAAACAACATGAGAATTCAGCAACAAAAAGGGTTGAGAAAAGTTGAAAACAGTTCAAGTCCCAACTTCCATTGCCTTCACTCTTGCCATGGCTGCTGCTGTCACGCTGGCGGAAGTCGAGAGATGGAAGCCAACGCCACCTGGAGCTTGTCTGATTCTTGTCGTAATGCATGCTGGAATCCTCGTTCTGCAGTGTTTAAGCCATCGATTACACTGCTGGCAACGTACATGAATTGCTGCCCAACGGACCTCAGTCTCCCTCTCTCTCACACACACATAGATATGTTCCAAAGGTACCTTTTCGTTACAGTAATTATCCAGTCTGGAGAGGAAGAAACGGCCATAACGAACGACGTATATTTATTGCAGAAACAAATATCATTATGTGTGGAGCATTGACAGCTAATTTTTCTTTTACGAATCGCAGCAATCGAACAGTACAGGAACAAAAGAGAAATGGAAGTCACAGCAATCGACTAGAAAAGGGCCAAAAACATCTTAAAGAACTGAAATTTGAGAATTATCTGATATTTTGACCAATTACTCCATAGAACTAACATAAAACGCTACAGTATATATATAAATTATATGACAATATATACGAAAATCGGAACTTTGTCGAATCTAAATTCATGATTTTTTTAATTTTCAATATATTTTAATACGAAATTACCATATTCTATAACAACAACAAAGCCTTATCCCACTAGGTGGGGTCGGCTACATGGATCATACGACGCCATTCCGCTCTATTAGTAACCAAACCTTTCGGTATATTATTCACCAATAGATCTTGCTCTATTAGTTCGCCAAGTGTCCGCCTTGGCCTCCCTCTCCCTCTTTTACCATATTCTATATTTTAAATAATTTAAAGGGTTTCAACTTCATCTAGAGCTTATAATAGTCAATGTTGTTATTACCTTGATAAAGTTGTTATTCATTAATATGTTCTTTGGACAAAGTTTTCCTTCTTGTGGGGATCCAAGTGTAAAAAAAAAACAGAAATGCACATTTGATATATCCACTTTAAGGTCACATATTCTTCATCGACACAAAAAGAAAAAAAAGAATTGGTCAATTTATATGTTTGACAATTCTAATGCCCAATTAAACACGAAGCACACAAACAAAAGAACACTTTTGCGGGAAAATATTTTTTCATAAAAAGGTATCTGTCTACGAATTGTTGTAAGGTAAGCAAGTGTAGAACTTGAATTCCATTCATAATAGTGCATAGTTTTATATGAGAATATTCTTCCTTTGCAGTTTATTTATGCAATGTAAGAGGAATGAATAGAGGTGCTGACTGCTGAGCACTAATGTACCGGGAAATTTTCATCAAAATATTATTTTTTTTATTTCATAAAAAAAATTGGGTTGAACTAAATTTGGTTCAAAACTTTTTCTTCATAAATGCTGTTCGGCCGGCGCCTCCATTTTATGCAATTACTCATGGGCTAATAATTGGAAGTGACCATATTCATGGAATCATGGGCTACGAGAGAGCTGTGTCATAGTTGACTGTAACATTATATTATGTACGCCCATAATCATGGCACATTTCCACATTTACATTAGCCAATGATCGGGTTGGAGAAGACCACTAGACTAGAAGTTCATCTTTTTCACATAGGACATATTCATGCACTCATACATTCACAATGTAGTGATCAAGTACAAGATGCAATGTTATTAAAATTGGACTGGGCTCATCGGTTCAATCGTGAACCGATTGTTTGATTCGGTCATGTCAAAATTGGTTTTGGTAGTGAATTGAAAAAATTCGATTCAATTTAATTTTTTTTTAAAATATAGAAAATGATAAAAAAATAGGAAAGTTAGATAAAGGAAAAAAATATAAGAAAGGTTAAAGAGGAGGAAAAATAACATATATAAAATTAAATATCAATTGAAATAAAAAAACAAGGATTTAAAATTAAATAGCATTAAAATGGAAAATTATCAAAGAGAAAAAATAAAAAAGGAAAGGGTTAAAGAAAAAAGAATAAGAATAATTTAAAATAAACTTTTTTTTATATAGCATCTATCATCATTAAATAATAAATACTAAAACAATAATAATATATTTATATTTATAAGTTAATCATTATTATTTATTGTTATTAAAACTTTTAATAAAGAAAAAGTATATTATATTAATTTTTAACCTTAATAATAAATTATTAATACAATATTCATATATTATATCATATAACTTATATTATATATTTATAATTATTATAAATAATATTATTTTAATAAAATTCGATTCAATTCAATTAAACCCAATCGAAACGATTCAACTGCCATCAGGTAATGAATCCCATATGTGATCGCTGATTCAAAATATGTGGATCTTCTCAAAAGTATGATATTTCTTTATAGTTTAGATGTGACAATACAAAATTTAAGTAGTCAGAGTACTAATGTGTAATTTCACGTGAATAAATCATAAAAATAAAAATTTAGTGGGTGTCATGTGTGGACGCTCCTTCTTATCGTGCCCGTTCGATGCACGATGGACAGTCAACGATCAGAACCAGTTCACCCCAAAACTTCGTTTTAACCAAAAACGAAAAAAAAAAAAAGAAAAGAATCAAAGCTGGCCAAAAATGGCGAGGTCCTAGCAGCAGCAGAGTCCGGCGGGCTGCGGGCGGATCCAGCAACAGCAAGCTGCGGTGAGGTGGGCTGCGGCGAGGTTCGAGAAGAGTCGGGCTGTGACAAGGTCCACGGCGACGAGGGCGGAGCAGAGGCGACTCAGGCGAGTGGAGAGGTGAGGAGCTCGGTCGGAGAGAGCGGCGAGGTCCAAGCTACGGCGTGATCGTGCAGATTCAGCGGACGAGTGAGAGTGAGTGGTGGTCGGGTGAGGGAATTTTCTTTAGAGTATATTCGGGATTTTATTGAGGGGGTTAGGGCTGCTGGCCCCTTTTAAGATGTAGGTTTTTCCATTTTTTTTTCTTTTTTTAAGGATATTACAGAAAGTGAATGAAAGAGAAATTACATGCAAGCATTAATTGGTGTAGATCATTGCACGAACATGTCAAATGAAAAGCAAGTCCGACTTCAAGATGTATAATGGAAACGCAATAATCAACATCTGAGTCAATAATGCAGGTGAGGATGATGCAGTGTGGCAGACATCAGTTTGGGTCAACTTCATCTCCAACTGCACTTGCATCAGTATGTACAATTATGTCTTTTTACAAGTCGTCACCAAACCTCCTGTGGGCTAAAGTGCAGCACTGGTGCAAGTGCAATTTTCCAAATTTTGGGATATTCCCAAAGGAGGGAGCCTTACAATAAAGGATGACATTCTGCATGAACCTGGAACTGCTCTTTGTTCAGTTCCCTCTCCCTAAAATCTAATTGAAGGTTAAAAAAATCAGAATTCAGCAGAGTTCAGAGCTCAATACCAAATTCTGAACATGTCATCTTACTTTTGATTTTAGCCATACAGCTTACTCTGATGTAACTGAAAGAGGCATACATGATTGTGCTGTTAGCCGAAAATGGAATGTTATTAGTCAGAAATCTTCTTATTGTCGCTTTCAAAATTTTAATGTCGCGTCTAAGAGTGAATATTTTTTTCAGAAATGACTGAAACATTCATTTATCAGTCTGAAACATTCAGGAATCAATAATTTAATAGCATATCCTTACTGTTTCCAGACATGAGGCAGCAAAGATGTATTCGTCACTCAGGTTTCAGATGTAATAATCATAGTCTACTCCAGTCAACTCTGTCACCCAAATCATATTGATGCAGTGCAGAATAGTTTATTCTGTCAGTGACAGCGCGAAAATGTACAAACGGAAGAATGTGCGAATATTTGGAGCATAACCGCAGTCTCATTCGTAGGCAATGACTTCATCAGTGCCATGAAGTCTAAGATTTTGCATATGAAAAGTAAAAAAGTTGACATAACAAATGTTGTCTGTGCAATACCTTTAATTACGTGTTGGAAAAAAAAGTTTAGAATGAGACGGAAGGTTTAAAATAAATTTAACAAAATCTAAAAAAAGTTGAACTGTTTATCTTGACGTGGCACGCATTAAGGACTTTAGGTAAACAATTATGGCGGTGGAAATCATTTGTCATCGAGGTTGGTGTTTGGTCCAAGAGTAAATTTTTTAAGAATAATATATTAGTATAAGTATTATTATTTGTACTAATGTATAAATTATTCTTCTAGTCATATTTGTGTTTCGATTAAAGGAAAGAACATATAAAATATTATTGAAAAAGTAAATAAACGATAATGATTAAAACGTTGATGTTTTTGTAATTTTTTAGGTGGCTTTGAAAAAATAACCTAATCCTATTCTTAACTATATATTTGATATGAAAATGAAACAACAACAACATTATCTCACTATGTGAGGTCGGCTACATGGATCATACGACGTCATTCCGCTCATTCGTTGATCCATGTTCATGAGATTCGATGGAATTTTACGCTGACTGTCGGGGGCTGTCGGGGTCTAACACAACCCTTCTCCTTTATCCAGACTTAGGACCGACTATAAAATATAGACGGAGTTTAACTATATATTTGATATTATTCCTAAAAGTTTCAGTATCAATTCCTTACGTAAATGTTCACGAAGAAATACAATTTATATATCAGACTTTTTTTTGACATCACAACCTGAAAAATGTAATTGAGGTACAACTCGCTGTCTACTTCATTTATTATTTTACTTTATTTTCTCTGGAAGTATTTAATTGAAAATTGGAGGAAAATGGATGTAAGTTAATCAAAGTTTAGCAACGATGCTTACTAGAAGAATATCACGAAAGGGTACAACTCGCTGTCTACTTCATTTATTATTTCGCCGTGACATTTTTATTTTTTATTTTTTAAATATTATCACGTCGGACAACTAATTATGTGGAGAAGAGAGAAGATGATCGCGTGGATGTCACGTAGACGAGAAATTGAAAAATCGTCCATCCTAAATAAAAAAGACATCGAGTGAAACGAATTAAAAGATAGAGTGCATCGCTGTTATAAAATAAAATTAAAGAGTATTTAGTGTAATTTTTTTTCATCACATAAATTAACATACACTTAGTGTATAATAATAATGATAATCCACTTATTTATAAACGAAAAATAAATCATGAGTTTATTTAGTTTTCAAGTTTTTATCTCAATAAGCCTATAACACAGAAAAAAATCTCTTCAGTTGGCAAGCTTAGTTGAATGATCAAGTTTATTAAGATCCGACCTAGTCATCGATCCGAATTGTCTAATAAGTCAGATCGGATCGATTGGATCGAATTGAACTGAATGATCGGATCAGATAATATAAATTAATAAAAAAAATAAAAAAAGTTAAAGTGACCATTGTAATATTATCAATATGTAATATCTTATTTAGTACAAATATAATATAATATTTCAGATCAAATAATATAATAAAATAAGCATAAATCAAATATTTCTAAATGAAAAATCTCTTGAGGTAATTATACGAAATAAAAATATGGATGAAAGTTTATATATATATATATATATATGTATATGTATATATATATATAATAAAGAAGAATGTTAGAAATATAAATTTACCTATATCACAATCTATCCAGACAGTTGCCATTTATTTCTGAAAAGAAAAAGAGATTTGTGAAGTTCATTAGAAACTCTCTCATTATGTCGAAATTTTTAGTACAGTTATGATTTATTCTTGACGATGAGAATTAGGGTTTGCTTTAAACCATCCCTCCCTCCACCCAAACACAATTAAATTGAGATAATGGGATGGTAACAATAACCAAAAAATCAGAAAACTTAAGTTAACACTATTTTCAAAATCCAATGAAAACTAAACTTAGGGCTGTTTGGTTATTAGAAAAAAAATTGCAGAATAGACTTTGTTCTTATTACTCTTGTCAAACACTGCATTTATTTTCAAATAATCATTAGGGGTAAAAACTGATATTAAAAAACATTATCCCTGCAAACAGAGAAAATGGAGGGAGAAGCAATTCTCGCTTGAAGCAAAATTATTTTATGAACAGTAAAAGGAGTCAATCAATAATCTGGCATAATTAATTTCATAAATTTTTAATATATTAAAATATTCAGACGATCAATCAAAATTTTGGGTACAGTTTTTTAGAAATCCCCCAACCAGGCGGCCCAATAGGGAAATAAAAATAAAAAAATCCCCCAACAAGAAATGCGATCCATTAGGAAATAAGAAATAAATAAATACCCTAAAATCTTCCGGGAGACCCAATAGGGAAATAAAAAAAAAGAAGGAATAAAAAATTCTCGTTAAGAACTTCACCGGTCATGGTCAAGCATATTGTTCGAATAGTCAGACTCGATGATGGATCGAGATTTCTCGTGCAGTGTGCATAACTCTTGGTGTAACATCCGATTTTAAAAAAAATAAATATAAATAAAATAAAATAAATAGATAACCAAGTGGATAAGATCAAGAGTTGACAACTAGGCCTATGAATGGATAAGCTTGTGAATAAGATCAAGAATGAACAACTAGGCCTATGAATGGATAAGGTTATGGATAAGATCAAAAAGGGCAATGCGGACATTTGCTACAATCCAAACCCCTGTATAAAGAGAGCCTCTCTTGAATAACCAATTTTTCTCTCCCTCACTCATCTCTCTTCCTCCCTAAGGCACATCATCCAGCAAAGACAAGAGATTCCAGCAAGGATCTCCAAGGTCCCTTTTTGTTTCTGCACCCTTTGATTGTTAGTATCATTCCCTTACTCCATTTTTCTAATTGGAATGCTTCGTAGGTGATGAACGATAAGGGGGAAGGTGATTATCGTTGATTGAGAAGGCTTCGTGCAAGAGAACATTCCATAGAAGAGGTTGGTGAATTCGAAATCCCCCTGCATAACTTGATTAGTAATTGAATAGAATTAGGGTTCTTATTATGGATTGTATTCTTGGTTGATGAGAAGGAATTGAAAGGAATGATTGATTGTGCTTCTTGTGATTGATGCATGTTTTGTGATTCTTATGACTATAAATGTGTTCTGTATTAGTCCCCCATGCTTAGATGATTGATTGTATGTCTTGATTGCATTTCTGGATTGAAAATCGTTGTTTATATGATTCTGCGCGATTCTATTTTCATCAGGACCGGTCAACCGATCCTGAATATCGGTCGATGGTGATGTGCAAATCGGTCGATCGATCGATAGAGACCGGTCGATCGATCATTTCTCCTGAGCCTTGTATCAATCGACTGATCGAAGCTCCTTTCCAGATTAAGTATTATCGATCGACCGATCCAGAGATATCGGTCGACCGGTACTTAGAACGTTCACTGTGTTGCATTAAGATCAACCGATCGACCGATCCAGAGATATCGGTCGACCGGTGCTTGAAAATTGGTCGACCGACCAGTGAGGACCGATCGACCGAACCTTATTCAGAATGCATATTGATTGCTAATTTGATTTAGAATCTTCCTATGATTGTGTTGTGCTACTCCATGCTGATTGGAATGTTATGTGATTGAATACTTGATCTTATATTGATCTATCCTATGATCCAATCCTATCATGATATGCAAGTATGACAAAGTGAATAAGTATGAAAGATGAAAATGTATATGGGAGCTTATGCTGAGTGCTTATCGGTAGGGTCGATCATTTAGCCATGGCTTGATCTCCCATTGGCTGCACAAGCTATATTGGTCGCCCGACGTAAATCCCCAAGATAAAGTCACCCAAAGACACTTAATGTTAAGAGAAAGTAAGAGCACAAAAAGTATGGACAAGTAACATGAATATGATGAATGAAGTATGATTATTGATCCAACATGATTACTGAAATCTTCCATGATTATAAGATTGACTAATGATCTCTATCTCTATCATCCATTGATATCTCAATCAAATGATCTTATGTTCTCAAATTTGATTTTGTTACAAGTGATTGCTAATTCTGTGAATTGCTATTTATTGTTATTATGCATTGAGTACTTTATGGATCCCCACTAAGTTGTATAGCTTATGGGAGGACATCCTCCCCTGTGTTTGATTTCCATAGGGTCAGGTCAGTGATGGTGTCGAGATCGTGTGCCGCGACCAGCGATGCTAAAGCACATGAACCAACAGAGGGTCTAGTTATCTTTATTTTTATTTTCCGCATTACGAGCTTTGATGTAATTCATATATTATGACTATCATAGGGATTTTATAACATTTTGAGACTTCCACTTTTATGTTATTGCTATCTTTCCTTCTTTATCCTTATTATTGACATGTCATCATTTTAATTGAGATTTGGTCAAGTTTTAGTCAAATGTCATAGTGTTTTCATAGCGTCTTCGGAGAGATCCTCGTCACATGACGTTGGTCGATTTAGGGACGTTACATTTATGGTATCAGAGTCACTGTTTGGACTCTTTTGACATCTTATTATATAGTATAGTATAAGAGTAGTTCATGTGCTATCGTCGAATAATCGTCACACCCTCCACCGTAAAGTACAAGTAAGATCTTTCTTGCTTTGTATCATTCTTTATTGATGTGTCAATGCTTATCTCATAGGAGTAATTGATTCCTAAGGAGGTTATTCGTATGGTAGGAATTAATCTAAAGAGAATTAGTGATTATGCAAAAGGGGTATAAATGTTATGAAAAATTGGGAAAGAATAAGTAATGCATGTGGATGATTATACCTACATGAAGAATCAGTCTTATAGATATTTAAAGAATAAAATATAAAAAACAATTTTGTTCTTTCAATTCATGTTTTTCATCTCTTTCATGATCACTCTACTCACGGACTTCTTCTGTTGACTGCAGCAGTATGAAGAGGAAAAGGAATAGGCATATTGCAAAGAGATGCATATTTATGAGAGAAATGAGAGAATTATAAGAATAAATAAAAGAATTGCCTCACACAATAAGTAGGTGTGAGATGGTTCCAAAATAGTAGAAATGAATTTTATAGGAAACCAAGCATGCCTAAGTTATAATTTATGTGGTTCCATGAGTTTGTTAAGATAGAGATTTATTTATATGTTATATTGATAAGTAGGCACTCGTAACGCTTGTTGTACCTTATACTTTATATGGACTCTATGTTATGTTGATAAAAGTCTTAAGAAAATACAAACTAGTTATATGAATTCTTATTACCTCATATTGAACTAAGAGTTAGATATGAATGAATAAACATAGAATTTTGAAAGACTCAGAGGTCTCATTGGATTGAAGAATGAATATCAAACAGGCGACCGCTAAATAAACCGGAAATGGACGACCGTTTGATTTGTTGGCATCCGATATGTGGAAAGAAGGAAATTCGATCCTAATCGAATCTTTTGATTTATTAAGCCTTTGCCACTCGATTTATTATCAAATGAAACAAACTTAAAGATGAGTCGAGACTATGCTCAATACGACCTTGATATATTTACAGGTCAAGAGAGAGATCCACTATAATGATGAAAAGTTATGTTATGACTTAGAGTGAGGTCATCTCCTTCGAGGGATGTTTCCGCCTAGCACAAGGTAGCGATGTCATCTCCTTCGAGGGATGTTTCCGCCTAGAACAAGGTTTATCCTCACTCATGTTATGGCCTAGTGCAAGGTCATTTACACTCTTACAAATGTTTTCGCCTTATGCGAAGTATGATTCTTATCATTGATGTTAAGTTAAAAGATGGACAATTGTATGAAAAAGGGCCAATGCAAGATATGAAAATGGATTAAAGTATGATATGAAAATGGACTATGGTAGGTTACGAAAAAGGACAATGTGCAAAAGATAAAGATGATTGCTTGTCTTGTATTTTGGTGATTGCTTTGTTTCTTCTACCCTATTACTTGAATTCATTCTATGTGTTTGCAGCGTGCATAAATCGTTTGGGTTCCTTATGGATTGGATTTTACCATGTGTTCCATCGACCAATCGAATCATCATTCGTAATCGTAACATTGATTCAGGGTGCTTCTCACTCCCTTAAGATAATTATATTGGTTTATTCCCCTATACATAGAAGGAAGACATTCAACTCCAAAGAAGAGAACTTGTCG
Organism: Pontederia crassipes; assembly: GCA_030549335.1. Lineage (NCBI taxonomy): Eukaryota > Viridiplantae > Streptophyta > Magnoliopsida > Commelinales > Pontederiaceae > Pontederia > Pontederia crassipes. Next base: position 11,261,245 of record CM060188.1, on the reverse strand, counting down.
TGGTAATATGTATATAACCACTGGTTTTCTATGAAAGTATATGACATGATATTGCAATGGAAATATAGAGCAATAGAAAACAATACAAGGTAAACTAAGAAGTTAAAGCTAAAAGCAACTCCCGTGATTAAATTATCGGACAAAGTATTGATACAAGGATCGGGATATAGGAAAAATATTGAAGGACATTGATTAATGAATCATCTCATTCCAATGGTATAGATCGTCAAGAACAATCAATTCTCAAGTGATTTATAAGACTTTTGATTGATTCCAAACAAAATTATCGCATTGGACGATTACTTATACTTGTACTTTGCACAATCCCTCGAGTCATATGATCTAAGTTGAAGGTCAAGTGACCATATCTCTAGATGACTATCATCATATCATATCACAAGAACATCGACATTGGACGACACTAAATGTTGACAATTAAAATAGAACGTGATCTCAAAAGCAAATATAATTCTTTGCTCGTTAAATTCAGGTATATTGATGTGATTAAAAATATAATGATAAGCATGTTCACTAACGCTCCTTTTAAGGAGGTTATTGACCCAAACAACTATAATAAAGTACGCTGCAATTTTGGTAAATAGAAAAATTATGGAGACTTTGGAACACACGAAGAGGATATATTAAGAAGGTAGAACGAGTTAAGGAAAATGTTAAAAAGAAATGAGCTACGCAAAACGAAGGTATATGAAAAGATATCATTAACGATGGTGATCAAATGTTACTGAAAGCTTCCTATATGAAAGAGGTAATGCAGATAGGTAAGGAATAATTAGTCCTCACTGCTATGGACAATTTCAATATTAAAATTAGTCGGCAAAATTGCACATAGGTTGATACTACTCTTTTCTTATGGATGAGTGCCACAAGTTTAAGTTTGTCATCCATCTTGAGAGCACTAAGACGTACAAAGATATACAACGCAGTTATTGGTGGTCTGATATGAAGAAGGAGATAGCTGATTATGTGTCTAGATGTCTGATGTGTCAGCAGGTGAAGATTGAGCATCAGATGTCATATGAGAAATTGAAGCCTTTAGACATCCCACAGTGAAAGTGGGATAATATCATTATGAATTTTATATCCAACTTGTCCAGATCCAAGAAGGGTCATGATGCTATATGGATGGTGGTAGACAGATTCACGAAGGCGGCACACTTCATCCCTACCCAGTGAAAACAATTTATAGAGAGCTGATTAGACTTATATGTTAGAGAGGTGATCAGATTACATGGCATTCTAGCATTGATTGTTTCTGACCGAGACCCCAGATTTACTGTTAGATTCTGAAAGAGCATACAGTAAGCATTTGACACAAGACTGAATTACAGTATTGTTGTCCACCCTCAGACGGATGAGAAGTATGAGAGGACTATTCAAACATTAGATGATATGCTGCAAGCATGTGCGCTAGATTGACAAGAAAATTGGGATGAGCATCTTCAGCTAATCGAATTTGCTTACAATAACAGTTACCATTCTAGTATCGGTATGGCTCCCTTCGAAGCTTTATATGGCAGACCATATCGTTCACCCGCTCACTAGGGTGAAGCAGGAGAAGAGAAAATCATGAGCAAAGAAGAAGTGGAAGAGGTAGTGGAATATGGCGAGAAAGTGAAGCTGATCAAACAGAGAATGAAGACAGATCATGGTAAACAAAAGAATTATACGGATAAAAACAGACGTGAATAGATCTTTTCAGGCTGGTGATCAGGTTTTGCTGAAGGTATCTTCCATGAAGAGAGTTATGAGGTTCAGTAAACGAGGGAAGCTCAGCCCTCGATATGGGAACCCTTCGAGATACTGGAGTTAGTAGGTGAAGCAGCATGCAGGCTAGCTTTGCCACCTTTTTATGAGCGAGTGCATAATGTGTTTCATATTTCTATGCTTAAGAAGTACAAGCATGATGCTGCTAATATTCTACGGATCAAAGAGCCAAATCTACCTGTTGATTTAACCTTCGTAGAGTACCCGGCACATATTGTGGAACGTAAAGTACATCAGAAAAATAAAAATGTACCGATGATCAGAGTAGCATGGTGTTTTCATCACGGCAATAAGGCCACATGGTGACTCAAGTCATAAATGCGCCAAGAGTCATTGTACCTATCTGACAAACCATCTACTTCGTGCAAAATTTGATGACGAATTTTCTTTTAAGGAGGTTATGATGTAACACCAGGTTTTTAAAAAAATAAATATAAAAAAATAAAATAGAATAAATAAATAAATAGATAACCAAGTGGATAAGACCAAGAGTGGACAACTAGACCTATGAATGGATAAGGTTGTGGATAAGATCAAGAGTGAACAACTAAGCCCATGAATGGATAAGGTTATGGATATGATAAAAAAAAGGGCAATGTGGACATTTGCTACCATCCAAACCCCTATATAAAGAGAGCCTCTCTTGGATAACCTATTTTCCTCTCCCTCACTCCTCTCTCTTCCTCCCTAAGGCACATCATCTAGCAAAGGTAAGAGATTCCAGTAAGGTTCTCCAATGTCCCTTTTTATTTCTGCACCTTTTGATTGTTAGTATCATTCTCTTACTCCATTTTTTCAATTGGAATGCTTCGTAGGTGATGAACGATAAGGGGGAAGGTGATTATCGTTAATTGAGAAGGCTTCGTGCAAGGGAACAATCCATAGAAGAGGTTGGTGAATCCGAAATTTTTCTGCATAACTTGATTAGCAATTGAATAGAATTAGGGTTCTTATTATGAATTGTGTTCTTGGTTGATGAGAAGGAATGGAAAGGAAAGATTGATTGTGCTTCTTGTGATTGATGCATGTTTTGTGATTCTTATGACTATAGATGTGTTCTGTATTAGTCCTTCGTGCTTAGATAATTGATTGTATGCCTTGATCGCATTTCTGGATTGAAAATCGTTGTTTATATGATTCTGCGCGATTATATTTTCATCAGGACCGGTCGACCAATTCTGAATATCGATCGACCGGTGATGTGCAAATCGATCGACCGATCGATAGAGACCGGTCGACCGATCATTTCTCCTGAGCCTTGTATCGATCGACTGGTCGGCCGATCGAAGCACCTTTCCAGACTAAGTGTTATCGGTCGACCGATTTAGAGATATCGATCGATCGGTGCTTGAAAATCGATCGACCGACAAGGACCGGTCGATCGAACCCTATTCAGAATGCATATTGATTGTTGATTTAATTTAGAATCTTCCTATGATTGTGTTATGCTACTCTCTGCTGATTGGAATGTTATGTGATTGAATCATTGATCTTGTTTTGATCTGTCCTATGATCCAATCATATATATGCAAGTATGACAAAGTGATAAAGTGAATAAGTATGAAAGATGAAAATGTATATGGGAGTGGTGGTCAGAGCTTATGTTGAGTGCCTACCGGTAGGGTCGCTCCCTTAGTCATGGCTTGATCCCTCGTTGACTGCACGAAGCTATATTGGTCGTTCGACGTAAATCCCCCAAGTTAAAGTCACTCAAAGGCACCTAATGTTAAGAGAAAGTAAGAGCACAAAGAGTATGGACAAGTATTATGAACATGATGAATGAAGTATGATTATTGATCCAGCATGATTACTGAAATCTTCTATGATTATAAGATTGACTCATGACCTCTATCTCTATCATCTATTGATATCTCAATCGAATGATCTTATATTCTCAAATCTAATTTTGTTACAAGTGGTTGCTAATTCTGTCTATTGTTATTTACTGTTATGCATTGAGTACTTTATGGATCTCCACTAAACTGTATAGCTTACGGGAGGACCTCCTCTCCTGTGTTTAATTTCCACAGGGTCAGGTCAGTTATGGTGTCGAGATCGTGTGTCGCGACCAGCGATGCTAAAGCATATGAACCGACAGAGTGCTTAGTTATCTTTATCTTTATTTTCCGCATTACGAGCTTTGATATAATTCAGATATTATGACTATCATAGGGATTTTGTAATATTTTGAGACTTCCGCTTTTATGTTATTTCTATTTTTCCTTTTTTATTCTTATTATTGACATGTCATCATTTTAATTGAGATTTGGTCAAGTTTTAGTCAAATGTCATAGTATTTTCGTAACGTTTTCGAAAAGATCCTCGCCACACGATGTTGATCGATTTGGGGGCGTTACACTTGACGCCAATTAAATTAAATAATCGGCATCATTTTTTAAACACTAGGGTCATAGCACACAATTACCAAAACTTTCATAGCACACAATTACCAAAACTTTGTCTTTTGAATTTAAAATTTTTTTGCGCTGCAACTATTGAAGTGAAGTTTGTATACATCAATTACATATGTAATGTTAAATCATGTAATCATACATGGATTAAATCTAGAATCTTACATTCGTTAACTGTTAATAAAAATTGTCCGCTTATCAAATAAGTTTTAGGTATTTGGTAATTTTTTATTTCAAGCATACTATAAAAATTAAAAAACAAAACACTGTAAGTTACTTCCACTGATGTAGAGTTTTGAATTGTTGGGGTACATGTATTTGCTTCCAAATATATTATTCTTCATTTATTTAGCCAATTATTTTTAGTTCTCCTTTTTCTATTATAATACATCATATTTTTTATTTTTATTATTTCACATACTTATATATTTCAGCCAAATTAAATTAGATTTATAATTTTGTTTTAACTTTGATTAATATTTTTTGACGATTAGTTTTCCATAAATAAATAAATCTATTTTGAAAAAAAATAAAGTAGCTAATTGGTATGTTAAAATTATCTCTAACGCATCAAGAAAATAAATTATATGTACATGTTCATTTATATTATTTTATTAAAAAATCATGTTAAATACGTATATTAAATTTACTAATCAAATTATTATCATTCATTATTCAGTAAAAAGTTATTCGTCATTAACTACTGAAACAACTTTCAGCTTGGTCAAGGGCTTAAATGCAAAACTTCCCTTTAACTCATTTGTTTTTCTTAAGAAGGGACAAGCAAATTAATTTAATGCAAAGTACAAAGCATAAGTTGGAATATGCCAACATTTGTGATGCCAAAGATTTAAAAAAAACGCCGACTTCTCTCCGCGTCACATCAAAGACGCCACTACAATGTCAGCACGGGACGCTGCTCCATCTGTTCCTTCCATCTCTCTCATTCGGAGTCCACCAAACGACGAAGACGATGGCCGCGTGATCTCGGCACCGCTGGTTGGCACTCCTCTCGCCAGCTACGGAGCCTCAAGCAACCGGAGGCGACGACCACCTCGTCTACAGGACCGCGAGGATGGAGTTGCTTAGGCCGTCGCCGCCGCCCAGCCCGCCTGTGGATCGCTACGGCGGAGCTCCGTCGCCCTCCGCCCTTCAACTATTCCTGCAGAGGAAGAGGGAGAGCGTCGTAGGTGGAGGAGCAGCGTTCTCGGCGTTGCCGCCGGCTAGCGGCGAGAAGCTCTACGTGGCCGTCGGGAGGTCGCCGGAAAAGACGCTGGGGCTGCTCCGATGGACATTCCGGCGGTTGGCACCGCGGGAGATCGGGCTGCTCCACGTCCACCAGCCGTCACCGTTGATCCCAACCTTGTGTTAGTATTGAACTATGTACTACAAAAAAAGTTCCCGTTTTTCTCTCGTGGGCTCCTGTTTCATCGAATTTTCTTGTTTATTTCTTGCTTCCTCAAAGTTTCCTTGCGTTTTCGATTGTTTTTTTTTTCATATAATTGCTATAATTATCTCTAGTTATGCTTTTACGTAGTGGAATTATCCCCTTTTTATTCTTGGTTCCTGTGTTGGTCTGTATTATGAATGTGAATTGGTCAGCGACTCGATAGTGTAATGTATTGTCTATTTCTATTTTCTTTATTTATAATTCCTTTATATACTTTAAACTACTTGTTGCTGATATTTTCTTTGATAGTTTTCATTTATGAGGAACGGGATCTGTGGCTTTTCTGAGTTTTCATTTTGCCCTTCCGGGCGTCCAATTATGCTCATTTTTTAATGGTTCTATGTTGTTGTCATGTCTGTTTGCTGCTTGCTATAATGCCATGGCTTATGCTATCTGATCATAACTGACCATGCGCTTTGATTGATCTTATTTTCTTTATGCATTCATCTTTGGTTTTGTACATAATATGTAGTCGGGTGACCACCATAGATTAGGTGAAGATATGAACAGATGTTGGCTCATACATCAAAGACTGCCATAAGGACTCAATATGGGATCATATTCATTTTGCTATTTAACGTGTTAAAAACTCGTTAAAAGTGTCATTGTATTGGACATAGGGAGAAATATGAAAATTCCTATGGAAATTTCTGTTATATTAAAAGAAGCTTTGGGATTGGTTAATATGACAGCCCAGTTACCAAGGACTTGGTGAATACTTTGATCTTGATTCACACCAAAAGAGTGCATGATACAATCTCAGACATCACATGATCTCAAACAGGATGGAAGCTACAAACAAGGAGATAGAAAAGGGAAGGCTATACCAACTGGAGTTGGCTCAGTTAGTGAGCCGGATGAGTTAAGGGTTGAGATGAGGGAACTAGTAATTCCAAGTTCAAATTTCCTTATACACTTTTGGGATTGGAGTTAATTTTTTTACCTTCACATCCGAACTAATCAAGTGTTAGTAGCCTTGCACACTAGTCAACTTCTGCAATCCAAGGGCAATAAGGGGATGAAGATTACTCAGATACATCTAGAGGAAAACTAAGCCGAAAATCAATCATAGGATCTTCAATCATCTCTGTTCATGGGCCCCATCACTAAGACAACTAACTATGAACTAAACCTAATTAGGTTTTCACGAAATTCACTAATGCAAATAAATTATCATGAATCAAGTTTAAATTTCTAGACAATTATTACAAGATCTATGTGGTAGTTGAAGTTCCATTCTATCTTTCAAATAGTAAGGAAATCCCAATAATAATGAGATCTAAATAAAACAAAAGCAAACCAATTAAAAGGAAACTAAATAAACTAAAACTCTAATTTAAAAAACTCACGACCAAATATTATAGACTACATACTGGAATTCCATATTGTCTAGTTGTTCTACGTCGATGAATCCTTTCATCATTAAGTGAATATCTTAAGTTTGCTGTGTTCAGGGAGGAGGTCCTTTCTTCTTATTAAACTTGGTAGATGTCCCTTAAATGCTGATGAGCTGTACAAGGCGTTTTTCCTTAAAAATGCTGTACAGGGCATATTTAACAAATTGACATAGTTGTTTTATTTTTTCAAGTGATTATGTCATGGGTTTATTTGTACAGATTTGAAATCTTGATTAGTGCATAACTCAAGTTTAAGAAAAGGTGATTTTTTTTTTGTTTTGAGAGGGGAAGGATGAGAACAATGTTTTGGCATCCATTTGGATTTGGTAATAAGAAAACTGAAGCATATACCACTATGTGACCTGATTACAACTGTTGATTATGACAAACATAATATAAGAGATTTTGGATTACCTCTATGAGCGAAAGTGAAGGAACAAGTCTCTCAGGTGTTTCATTGAAAACTTAGTGTATGTGATTGAATCTCGCGATTGGGAACCAGATCTCGGAGAAACAGAAGTCTATCACACAGCACACTTGCCTATGGACGTCCACACCAAATTTCAGTACCAACCTCTCCATTGCCTAAAACTAATATGACAAGTTACTATTTATGTTTTAATATCATAACACAAATATTTAGGAGAATTGTATTTATTTTAAATTCTAAAATTAATATAGTGTAGGTATGTCAGGATAAAACAATAAGTTTGTTAATTCAACTATGACTGGCAGAATATATATATATACACACATATATGTATGTAATATATATGAGGTTAATGAGTATGTAGAGCACCCCTATGGACACCTTGTTGTAGAGCACTTATTTCTCATTATTTAGTTAATGTAATACTTATAATCATGATTAGATTAATCATATACTTCTTAGATGAAGTAATATATATTTATTGAGATACAACAAACAACAACAACAATAGAGCCTTATCCCACTAGGTGGGGTCGGCTACATGGATCATACGACGCCATTCCGCTCTATTAGTAACCAAACCTTTCGATATATTATTCACCAATAGATCGGTATATTTATTGAGATAATTTAATAAAATAGCTTGATCGTGATCATCGGATAATCCGATGATCTTGATTTTAATCACATTTACTAATTAAGACATACTTTAAAATAATATATATTTATTTTATTAATCTAATAAGTAAAATGAGTGCTCTACACCCATTCTACATCAAATGCTCTACATATACATTTTCCTCTTTATATAATATGGGGTTTAATGGATGTGTAAACTAGTTTTTCCTTATGTGTCAATCAATCATCCAACGGTTAAGATCATATGTAATATAAGTGGTGATTTTAGTTTTGAAAGGAAAAAGTTAGATCTAATCTAAATGGTTGCATCCATTGATTGACATATAAGTTGATTTACATATCCATTTAATTCATATATACATAAGAATTTAAATGAATACAATATAATATGCATTATGTATCAAATTTTGACTTTTTCTTGTTACATTTCTAGCAACTTATTTCCTGCTTAAAGTATGATTCGTTCGTAGCACATTCCAACTATACTGTTCATTATATTTGAAGCTATACTAGTTATGTTACAAACTTACATTTGGCTTTTCATGCTTTATCAGTTTTGTTGAATATTGTCCTTCATTCCTTTGTTCTCTTAGTCTCTTCTGATAATAATATATTCTGTGATCACTTTCAGTAGGAAAGATTCCTGTAAATCAAGCAAATGACGAACTGGTGTCTTCCTATCGAAGAAATGAGTGGGAGACAACAAAGAAGATCCTACTAAATTATATGAGTTATTGCCATAGGTCTCAGGTGCTTGCATGCTTTTTCAGATATTCTTTCAACATTACTGGAAAAGAGTAACCACTTCTTTATTTAATAGTTAAATTATGTTTGATGGTTTTGGAAATTTGTGTTAGCATCTTATGCCTTTTATACAGAGATATTTGGTTGTTGTCTGTCCTGTAAGTGTATGATGCTGGTGTCAAACATGTAGTATTATTGGTCAATCATGCAGCTTGGCTCTCTTCATCACCAGTGCTGGTTGCCATTTGCATAGGCACATGGCAGGTAAAGCACAACCATGACAAACCGATAGGCACATGGCAGGTAAAGCACAACCATGATAAACTGACAGGTTTGTCCAATGTTGTGGCTTTGGACAGATAATAATTCAGAAAATCCCATAGCATGGTTATATTGTTCGGAAATCTGCATTTATGGGGCATCACAAACCTTAGACATCTCACATTCTTGTTGAAGCCCTGGAAGCCTCTTTCTTATATTAAACTCATCTTTGCAAGTGAGCATTTGATGACTATTGGCCTCACATATAATCACTTTGCCCGACTAAGAACAAACTAAAAGTGTTAAAAATGAAGTAAACAGAGAAATAAGAAAGAAATCTTCAACGAAAAGAATAAAATAAAAAATAACAACAAAGCCTTATCCCACTAGGTGGGGTTGGCTACATGGATCATACGATGCCATATTCGTTGATCCATGTTCATGAGATTCGACAAGGTTTTACGCTGGCTGTCGAGACCTAACACAACTCTCCTCCTTTATCCGGGCTTGGGACCGGCTATAAAACATAGGCGGAGTTAAAGCTGTCACCATGCAATTCAACGAAAAGAAAAGGAAACATAAAATGAAACAAAGGGTTAACCTTACACCTGAAAATCTTTTCCACGGGTAAGGTAGGGACTGGTTCCCTGCATTTTTTTTTATTTTCTTCACCTGAAATACTAAAGGATGCACTCTCTAGGTCACATAATTTTATGTCCAATGTCAATCTGGTATTTCTTCCCATTTTTTTGTTGATTGATGGTCTCACCTAGTCTTTTCGATATTACTGGCTCTATTGGTTTCTAATTCAAATAACTGTACAATTAAACTATTTTGCAGGTACAAGCAACAGTGATTTTAACCGAGAATGAACAAATACAGAGTGGCATTGTTGATTTGGTGGCTCAACATGGCATCAAGAGACTTATTATGGGATCATCACCAGACAGGTGCGATTTGCCCCAACTCCAATCAAATGAAACAATTTTTTAATTGTATGCAGGAAAAGTCATTCTTTTCTGTATTCTAAATACACTTTTTTTAGAAATCACTAAAGTTAGGTCATTATGAACTTATTTATTGAGATTATTTTATGGATGAATATTATTCATCTCATTTTTTACATAAATTTAATGTTGCATCGACATCTAATCATAAATCGTCTTGGAAAATAAGGCTGGTTTTTCCTAGTGATCACATTCTGAAGTTTGTGGGCACGGCACTCCTGATGATATTATGCTAAGAATATTTGTCACTATGATCTAACTTATGATGCCATTAATGAGTATTGGATAACAAATAAAATACAAAGTTTGTCATATTGCTAGATTTATCTTATGGTGATCTTATAAATTTCTAATGGCACAGTTGTTTCAAGTTGAAAGGGAATTCCAGCAAAGCAGCTTTTACTGCAAGAAACACACCTCCTTTTTGTGAGATATGGTTCATCAGCAAAGGTCGACATATTTGGACAAGGGAGGCCAGTACAGAACCTTTATTACCCATTTGCAGGTCATACGAGTCAGACATTAGAGAAAGATTTGGGTTAGGTCCATCAAACTCCACAGAATTGATGCTCAATGTAGAAAATAGTACTTTGAATAGCTTCATGAGTGTTGATGCACAAGAAAGCAGAAGCATAGACCATTACGAACCCAGCAATACAGAAGTTATTCCAGAAATTTTCAGTGTTGTATGTACCAGGAATTTATTTGGTTCACAAGAACCAGCATCCTTACACAATGCAACTTCATGGCCGTCTTCAACTTCAAGATTTCCAGCAGAAATTGAGGACTTGTCTGCGCAGCTCAAAGAAGTTAATGAAGAAGTAGAAAGATCAAAGAAAGCAGCCTTCAGTGAACTAGTCAAGCGAAAACAAGTAGAATCCGAAGCTGAAGAATCTTTAAACAAGGTAAGCATAAATGTTGTTGTTTTGCTGCCATTTTCCACAAAAAAAAGGTACCACTGTTAGATCTTCTTTCTCCATTCTCTGGAGGTTCTATAAACTTCATTAGGCTATGTTGTCAACAAAATAGTGGCTTGCCAAGGGAGGAACCTTGTAAATCCACATTTCCATTTGGCCTTCTCTGATATTTCTTGGAACTGTGTTTTTTGGATTGTGTTTCAGGCACTATTTCAGTTTTACTCTTTCTTTTGAACAAGTAGTTATTCGTGTTGCTTATTGCATCATCCTGGGACTGCACTGAACTGCTTCTTTATAAGCTGTTGTAAGATGGGCAGCTTCTTCTTGCATTATAATTTGGTTGTTGTTGTTTAATCAGGTCAAAACTTTTGAAGCTGCCCAGAAACATGAAATCAAAATCAGAAAAGAAATTGAAGATCTGTTGGAGATCATGAAGCTGCATCATGAGGAACTTGTGAATCAAAGGGATAAATCCATGAAAGAGTTGCAAAATGTCATTGATACCATTGTGGTGTGTGAGTCTCGTGCTAGAGAAATTGCTCTCCAAAGGGATGAAACAGCTGGTGAATTAGATTTCTTCCAATCATCAATAAAATACCTCAAGCTTGAAAAGCAGAATATCCAGAAACTAAGAGGCAATGGCAGTTCTTATTTTGAGAGCTTAAGATCTTCTAATGATTCTCCATCTTCCAGTCAGACCAACCTTGTTGGTTTCCATAATGGTTCCCATCATTTGAGAGAATTTACATTGTCAGATCTGCAATCAGCAACGTGTGAGTTCTCAGAAAATTTCAAGTTAAGGCAGTTAGATTATGGATGTATATACAAAGGCGAACTTCTAAAAACAACTGTTATGATAAAAAAGTTCAACTTCCACAATATCCGTGGGCAGATGGAGTTCCAGCAGGAGGTATGTTTCGTTTTATTTTTTATCTTATCATGTTACCTTGCATTTATCATCCTCCTTTCTTCTCAAGATCAACCTCCTTTATATTCCTCAAAGAAACACATGCACAGACAAAGATGCCTCTCGTAGGCCCGTAGCTGTAATTTGCTTCTAAACAGCGTCCCACAAGTCTGCCAGTAAGGCGAATCCACTGTGAGCTGATTGGGTTCCTTCCAATAGCTATTGAATCCATTACACTTGCTTGTTTATATAGAATGTTAAACTTTAATATTACTAAACAATTAATATCCCAGTTTACATATCCAAAAAGCTTGATTTGATTTTATCATTTTTTGAATTGTTTTCTTAAAAGCATGACTTGCTTGTGTTACTTGGACATTAAGCAGACATTTTGGAACTTGCTATATTGACAACGAAAGAATTTGGCAAATATCTTTTTCGCTTTTTCTAAGTTATCAATAGGTTCATCATATGAAAGTAAGTTTATTTCACACCAAGTCATTCGACAGCTTTACCAAATGCATGGGTGCATCAATTATGCTGTTACTTGTGTCTACAGGTGCATGTCCTCAGCAAACTTAGGCACCCACATCTGATGAGTCTGCTTGGTATGTGCCCAGAAGCCTTGTCCCTTGTCTATGAGTACATGCCAAATGGAACCCTCCAAGATCTCCTCTGTAGGACAGCTTCGACCGCTGTGAACTGGAAGATAAGAACTCGCATTGCTGCTGAACTTTCAAGTGCTCTCCTCTTCCTGCATGCAGCCAAACCTGAAAAAATTGTTCATGGTGACCTGAAGCCTGAGAATATCTTTCTGGACGTGGATTTTAACTGCAAGATCGGTAACTTTAGCATTTACCAGTTTCCAGCAGAGGATGCAGATCATAATTTCTCATTCGACCGTGACACACGTTTTGAGTATTCATTTCCGTATGCTGACCCAGAATATCAAAGGACGAATGAGTTGATGGCAAAATCTGACATATACTCATTGGGCATTATTGTCCTCCAGTTGTTAACAGGGAGGACGCCTGATGGGAGTTTGGCAGACGAGGTACACCGGGCATTGCTATCAGGTAGTCTGTCGACAATTTTGGATCCAGCTGCTGGAGAATGGCCAAATGATGTTGCCAGAGCTCTTGCAGAGTTTGGCTTACAGTGTAGTAAATTGGACAGCCGGGATCAACTGGAACTGACACCTGAGGTTGTCAGGGAGCTACAGCAGCTTCATCTGATGAAGGAAAGATCGGTGCCTTCCTTCTTTATGTGTCCAATCCTTCAGGCAAGTCGATGATACTTTTCAGTTGCAGTGTAGCTCGCTCCTCCCCATGCCATTCAAAGATAGCGTGCATTTTTACCTGTCTAAATCGTAACTTAATGCTGCAGGAAATTATGCAAGATCCTCATGTGGCAGCCGACGGGTTCACATATGAACGAAGAGCCCTGCAACAGTGGTTTGACAGTGGCCGGGACACGTCTCCTATGACCAACTTGAAGCTGAAGCACCTAAAACTTACTCCCAACCATGCACTGCGCTTCGCCATACAAGATTGGCGTTCCCATACTTGACTGTTTGGAGAGCAAGAGCATGTTCTTGCTTGCTTGTATTCTGTATATATTTTAATGTACAGTTAGGTGTAAAGAAATCAGAGCAGGCACAACACGCGCCATGGTGCCACACTGTAGAAAGATTTTGATAGACCATTTTTCATTTAGATGGTGAATGACAGACTCGATTACGAAACCCCGAAAGCAAGTTTGAATTCATGAGACAAAATTGAAATGGCAGTCCATTTAACGAAATTTGATTCATCTGGAAGCCAAACAAAAAACAAATGGCAGTCCATTGTTTTCCAATCAAATGTGATTAGTGCAGACGATAAGACAGGTTCTATAAACATAAAAAAGATTAAATAGGTCAGACTCGTGATCTTTGGTAGCAAAAGAAGAAAGGCCTATGCAGTTAATTATTTACTAAATTTAACTTAGGGTTTGTTTGAATTGAGGAATAAGAGGGGTGGATGGAAAATGAGGAGAGGGGGGAGGGAGTTGGGGGTGGGGTGGGGTGGGGTGGGGGGTGAATCTTGTTTGATAAAATTTAAGAGGATTTTGGTGGCATGGATTATATTTCAATGTCCCAATTTTTTTCATTTCATTAAATTAGTGGAATGAGGAGGATTAATAATTTTTTAGATAAAATTATTCTTGATTAAGATTATTTTATTTATCTCATCTTTGCAGACAACAATTTGCAATTTTTTTGTGACAGATAATTTTCGAATTTTACTTTCTCTCTCTTTGAAACTTTCGATGACAATCAATTTTCGAAATTTGTTCTCTCTCTCCTTATTTTTTTATTTTGTAAATAATAATTTGAAACTCAATAGACAATTTTTGAAGCGTCGCTCTCTCTCTCAATCATTAATCTCTTGATTTTGTAGTTAATAATTTTTCTCTCTCGTTTCTCTCTTCCCCTTGATTTTTTGGTTTTGCAAGCAATAATTTGAAACTCTCGATGACAAACAATTTTCGAGATTTGCGCTCTCTCTCTCTCCTTTTGATTTTTTGTAGATAACAATTTGAAACTTTCAATGACAGACATTTTTTGAAATTTGCTCTTTCTCTCCCTTCTCTCTAAAGGTGTTTATTGGATTGGGCAACCCGGTCCGGCCGCTGCCCGATCCGATAACATATCGGCTAGTCCGTCCAAGTTCAGGTCCGGGCCCGTCCGATTTCTTAATGGGCTTGGGCCTATATCAGGCTGGACAAGGTTATTCATCCGTTTGTCCGGTATCGATAGTCTGATATCCGTCCAATATCCGTCCAATAATTTATAAGCCGCCCGTTAGCCCGTCCGTTATCCGTTAATAGATTAAATTTATTAAAATAATATAAATATTATTGTACAAATTTATTTTAATTAATTTATGTGATGTCATTATGTTATTTAGCTAATGTTAATTGGTTATGCAAAATGCATGATTCTAATTTTTATTCTTTTATAATGATATGATCATATCTTTTATATAATGATATAATTTTTATTCTTCTATAATATTATTTATGCTTGATGCAAAAGTAAGAATGCAAAATCAATTTATATATGATGAAGAGAAGACGAATCTTTTACTAGTGTTGCATAATGATAGGTACCTCTTCGTAGTAATATTTGATTGTTGTAAATTTTATTTTACTTAATTTGATACTAAATATGTAATTTTTATTTTTAGCACAATGAATTTTCGAACTCCTTCAGTTATGGGCGTAGGCTATAAGTCAAACTACGTAAATGTTTTGTCTCTTATTTATATTTGACAACATAATGAGTAAACATTTGATAATAAATTGAGGAATAATATATTATGATGTCCTTTTACTACATATCATAGGATAGATGATTTTTGAGATATTGTAAAAAAATTTAAAAAACATTAATGAACTAATCCGACCCACCTAATTGCCAGCCCGACCGTAACGGTCCGATAGATCTTAACGGGACAGACAAGGCTAGACACTTAGTGGACAGTCCGATGTCCGTCCGATAAGATAATGGGTCAGTCGGGTCCGTCTGATATCCGGTCAACGTCCGATTGACAAAATCTATTAGCAGCCCGTCCGATCCGTTAAGCACCTCTACTTCTCTCTCAGGTGCATTTGCTTATTATTTTATTGTTTATTTTTTAATTTATAATCTCGTATATCCTATTTTGATATTTTTATTTGCAATTCTTTTTTTTAAATATAATAAACATGTATTTTTATTAATAAAATATGCATTATAGAAATCCAATTATAAATTAATAAATATGCATCATGTATTATGATCGATATTTTAGACAATAAAATAAATGTATTAAAAATTTATTTCGACCGCATAAATTTTTTATTATTCATTAATGATCATAATATAGAATATATCTTTTCAAGCTTATTTAACTCAAAAAAATTTCAAGTTTCAGCTACTCACTTTACCTTCCAATATTAACTTACATTATAAACTAAATAATTCATTAAGTAATATAAATAAGAATAAAACGTAAAAGGCACAAAATACTTTTATCTAACTTTAAATTAATTATCTAATCATATATAACAGGCATTATGATTTAAATTGATATTTTAATCCATATATCAATTATTAGATCTGCCTTTTAAGTTAACAGATTAGAGCACTTATAAATAGGAAAAGACTTTTTAAAATGATTATTCTTAAAATGATTATGACAAAGTAGGTTAACAAATAGTTTGACTTGTCATCAACCCTAAATGTGAACATAAAACTAGTAATCTTTTAATTATTCTATAAATAATGCAACATACTTTTATTTTCTGTCGACAATTTAAGGAATTTAATCTTGACAAGTATTAAGATGCAATACGATTCTTTAAAATACAAAATGCTGTAATTGCCAATTTTCTCGGCGTTTCCATCCAAATTATGAGTAGTTCAAAGTTATCTCACGAACACAAACTCTATCGTGGTTTTCAACACGGACTCGATAATCTTGCAACAATGATTAAAAAAATGAACAGTTAAAACATTAGCTAACACCTGCATCAATATTTTTTTCTTTTCTTCACATTAAATCTTTAAGAAAACTAAATAAAAAAGAATGACATATCAATATTTGTTCTCTATTTAAACTTAATTTTATAATCTTTTAGGAGCTGTCTCTATTATCAGCTGTTACTCAGTAGAATACCTATACGAATGCCACGTGAGCTTTCTCTTTTTTTAATAATGTCATGTCAATATTTTCTTTTTTACTTAAATTTAAAAAAAATACAAAAAAGAAAAATATTAATGTGACACCATTTTTTTTAAAATGTTTCCGATCTTCATAACTATTACTAATAAGCAAATAATGGTATTCTCTTGATGATGACTCCAGATATTATTTTATTTGTTGCTACCCCAAATCATTACATCCTTCACTTTTTTAGTTTTTTTTAACATGTTTCTGATTTTTATTCTTATTATTTTCTGCAAAAAGAAAATACATGTAGCGGATTATAGTCATAGGATATTTTTTTGTTAAAGTGATTTTAATTTTTTTTATAGATGGTTATAAGTTGAAATTTTAATTTGAGTATTTCGGAAAAACAAAGTAAAAGATCGACGGCGTTGAGTTAACGGTTCGTTTAATAAAGAAGATCGATGGTTCAGGGCCAGGCCTGCGCCGCCGTCCGAGTGGTTTGACGGCGAGCGTTGGTTGCGGAACGGTGGAGCTCCTCGTCGGAAACGCCTACAACTCCCGACCGAGGAGACCAAGTAGGAAAACTATGGCTTCTCCTCTACCAGACGAGCGAGCGGGTGGCTCCTCCTCCTCCGGAAGGCTGTAGCGAGAGTTGAGCGGAAGGAGGTCCACGGTAATGGGGCGCGTGGCCGTGGCTGTAGCGGTCAGTTTGTGGATCATTCCCGTCTCCATCCTTATCAATCGCCTCGTCCCCGAACCTTACATGGTACTTTCCGCTCAATGCTCATATCCCTCTTTTCTCTTATGGGAGGCAGCTGTTCGACGATATTCCTCTACAGCCCTACAGCTTCTTCGCCTTTTTCCCAGGACGAGATATTCCATGTCCCCCAGGCGCAGCAGTACTGCCGAGGCGACTTCAGATCCTGGGATCCCATGATCACTACCCCTCCCGGCCTGTGCGATCCCGTCTCTCTCATCTCTCTAACATGATTAGCGCTGTTGAATTTATCTCATCATCGTTCTGGAATTTTTAAAAGGCCGAATCTTTAATATGTTTCAGGTATTATCTTTCGTTTGCATACGTTGCTACTCTATTTCCTGTTATGCGTTTTGTCAAGGCGGCTGGAACGTTGTCAGATATTTGTTCCACTGTGATTCTTCGATCTACGAATTCCATTTCTGCGGTTGCCTGCAGTATTTTGATTTATGATTTGCTTAAGCAGCTAAGACCAAACATTGGTGACAAGAAAACAACAACTTACGCAATTGTGATTGCGTTGTATCCACTTCATTGGTTTTTCACCTTTCTGTACTACACTGATGTAGCTTCAGTAACTGCAGTTCTTGCAATGTACCTGGCTTGCCTGAAAAGAAAGTATTGGCTCAGTGCAATGGTATGCTTTTGGACTCTATTTAATGCATATCCTAAGGTCATTTTTCCATGCATGGCCTTATCACTTATGTAGCTTTCTGTTTGGTGACTTTCATAGCCCCGTGAGGAGTGTGCTGTAAACCTTAGCCAACTCACTGCAATATATGAAGTTGATATCCACCAGTGCAAGTTCAATAACTATTTTTAACCTTATTTGATAATTCAGGCTATGTATTAACAACATGACGCAGTTATCTGTGGCATAATGATGGTTAAATCTTTCACCATGAATTTGGATAACAGTTATATGAGAGGTAGTCAATAAAAATTTGTCACATTACCTTGTGCAGTTTGGGGCATTGGCGACATTATTTCGACAAACAAATATTATATGGATGCTTTTTGTTGCTGCTAATGGTGCAGTGAATTGTGCTCAAGACCTCTATGAGAAAGACTCTCTTTTATGGAACAAATGTAAAGAGGTCAATGGAAACATTGACATGGGAACCGATAACAAAGTCAGTCCAGCAGCTAAAGGGTTGAGAAAGAGAACAATGCATAACCTCAACACTCAGCACTCAGTATCTAAAGAAAGTAGTGTTCCGACGGAGCATTCCAAGGTGCCACACCAGTATTTATCATTTATACTTAGTTTATGCACAGATCTATTTTTATGTCGAAAACTTCCTCTATTATCTATTATCAAGAGGTCATATGAAGAAATTATCTTTGTTTCCTGTATTTTTATTTTATTTAAAATTTAAGTATGTGTAAATATTAAAATAATCGTAATCGTAAACTGTTACAGCTTGAGGGTGTTTTAATTGAACACTTGTTGTTTACTATCATATCCTAGATTATAGTATAATGAATTGCAAAATTTTCCCTTGTTTTTAACATTTCTATCTTCCAGATCTTGGATATGCAGCCTATCTTTTACCTTATTCTATCATGTGGTTGTTTATGGGACATGATACTACGAATGTATGAAGGATTCAATGTTTGTATCAATCAACTATTTGTTGACACCATGTGAAGCCTAATCGTAACCATCATATTTTAAATCTGTGGTTGTGATTCATGCATATACAGATGATTTATATATAGATGATGCAATTCATTATATTAATAGCTTTAATCATGAATTATAATCGCTGATTTAAGATTTGGTGGCTGACTTGCGTTGACAATTAATTCATATTTTTCTTTTGTGTAGAAAACACCTTTATGTGCATTTTGAAATGTCAGTTCACTTTACTACTATTTAATAAAAATCAGTTGGTTTTTATTGCTTATTTTCTTTGTGATATTGTTTTGATCAAAGTATTTTTCTCATTTAATAGAGTCATGAAGCAGGTCTTTCAGATGATATTCTGAATGCACTCTCCAAGTTATGGTGTTTGAAATGGAAATTGGCTCTTGCCTTTGCACCTTTTGCAGTTGTTCTCTTAGCCTTTGTTACTTTTGTTGCGTGGAACGGGAGTATTGTTCTAGGTATTACACATTGTTATTCTTTCACTTTATGTTGTGAGAAGCTTATTATCTACGAAGTTCAAATTAAGAAATCATAGTTGTGAAAAAAACTGTATTAATTCATTTGTAGTAATGCAGGCGCAAAAGAAGCTCATGCTGTATCTCCTCACTTTGCGCAAATGATGTACTTTGCGCTGTGTTCTTCAGCTGCCCTCTTGCCTGTGCATTTCTCACTAACTCGTGCTGCAATGCTTTGGAAAACATTAAGGAAGAACCGGATCCATGGTTCTTTCCTTGTAGTTTTGGCTCTGGTATTGGGAATTGTTGCAGTACGCTTCTTCAGGTATGACTTCAATATATAACAAGATGCTTCTTCAGGTATGACTTTAATATATAACAAGACGTTCCTTCAAAGGCTTTGTGGTATTTGGGTCCCTACATTTTTTTCGGTTATTTCCTAGATTGCCATCTTAGAAATATTTCCATTTGGGTTGTGTGAGACTGTGAGCCTTTAATAGACATCTTCCTTTGACGGAAAAACACATAAGGTTTTTGTGATATGTTGTCGTTCCCTTAAATGTACTTCAATTTTCGATGGGTAGTATTACTAATATGAGTTTGTGGTGCAGTATAGCCCATCCATATCTTCTTGCTGACAACCGTCACTACCCCTTTTATATATGGAGGAAACTTATCCAAGCTCACTGGATGATGAAATACCTTTTGATCCCATTTTATACTTACTCATGGTTCTCCATAATCGGCACACTAGGTGACAAATGAAGTGTATTTGGTTTGAACATTTGAAACATGCAAATATATAACCCTTGACTGACTGCTTTTCTTTGACGGTGTTGCAGGGAAATCTCAGGGACGGCTTTGGGTCCTTTCTTATGTCGTTGCTACTGCACTAGTTCTAGTCCCAGCACCATTAATAGAGTTCAGATATTACACCATCCCGTTCTACTTTCTAATCCTCCATTCCAGGATAGATGATTCTAGACATTGGGTCATTTGCGCAGCCCTTTACGCGATTGTAAATATCTTCACGTTGTTCATGTTCTTGTTTCGTCCATTTCACTGGGATCATGAGCCTGGCGTTCAGAGGTTTATATGGTAGCTTCACATTTTGATTCACTGCAATATCTGAAGAAGTCTTCGCCAGGCCTTGGATTGTAACTGGGATATATGTTGAAGATGTGTAGTAGATGGCCTCGATTCATGCTGTTCTCTTGCTCCAATTTGATGCAACTTGTATTATTGATGTATTGGGTTTCGTTACTTAATTATAAAATTGTGAGTAACTCATGATCTCATGGACGGGTATTGAAACTACAACCTCGTTTCGTGAACCTCTGCCATTATACTATGTCTTTTGTTTTTCTCTTTATTTTGGAGAAAATGGAAGTATATTTGCTCGATATTTAGGTGTAAAATAAAATTTGTTATCCGATTACTTTAGCTAATTGTTGATTAGAGATGACACTAAATTTGTTATATAAATTACGATGTGATTATTTACTCAAATCTACAATCTGAAATGGAACTTTAAATATATATCTCAGATTCTCAGTGTATTCAAAATGGATTAGTGTCAAAATAAATTTTGAGTATAAAACAAAAAGAATAATTATGAGCAGTAAAATAGTGTTTAAATCAAAACTATTCGTTAGATATATTACATGTACAGTTTTTTTTGTTTTTCTGAATTTACACCTGTCGCTCAATTAATTGATTTCTGGTTGATGAATGCCACGTGTACTCTCAAATTTACGTTCGATCATCGATGGCGATGAGAAACATAGAAAGGTCCTTTCTTTTTGTACTTTATTATTATTTTATTTTTTATTATCACAATTTAAATCCACCTAACTGCCCACCATGGCGGACGGGTGTTTACTCTCCACCTCGCGCATCGCCGTTCCCCGGTAGTCTAACACCGTCGCCGGCGGCATCACATGGCGGCGAGGGGGCTGATCTATAGGCTCCGCCTCTGGTGGAGGGAACAAGGGGACAACGACCGCCGAGTGATCGGAGCTTCCGCGATCGCCGGTGCCTTCCTCGTCCTCTTCTTCTTCTTCTCCTCCGGGCGGTACCGATCCCAAACTGTCGTCTTGGGCGCGTCTGAGACGGGACCTACATCTCTGGAGCCCGTTCTCGTTGACCTCACCCTGCTCCGGAACTCCGAGGAGAAGGGCGCTGGTGAGATGCCTTTACCCCTCTTGGATTCCGATGGGGTTTCTTAGTGTCGACTTGGTTCTGATCTCTGTTGCCTAGCTGATTGCAGTGTGTTTGGACGGGAGCCCTCCGGGGTATCATTTCCAGAGGGGATGGGGCTCTGGCGCCAATAGCTGGCTTCTGCATCTAGAGGTACGGATGTTTGATAAGTCTCATTTGATTTCGTTCTTCTATTATCGATAAAGAAAACATCAAGAGAAGATTGTTTAAGTACGGTTGTTAAGATTCAAAAGGTCTGGATTCTCCTGAACATAATATTTTGTCGGTGGTGGTAGAATAGATCTGTTCTTTTGAAGTTCACCAAGTAAAATTTGAGATATGATGTACAAGTTAAGGAGGTTACACGAAGCAACTAGTACATTTCACCTTAAGAAGTAATCTTCTGACATTCCATATGGTAAGTCGAAAGAGTTAATGAAAGTAGGATTTCTTTGTTTTCATGTCATGTATAATCAATGAGCTTTATCAACAAAAACTGCATAAAAAGTATGCGATATGCATAAGGTACAGTTGATGGGTGGTTTCTGTTGTTGCAGTAGCAATTTTCATTTGTGATTTTAATAAATAGTTTCTGTGCTGAGAAGAGCACCATCTGATGTTTTTGTTAAACTCACACCAATATGCTTTTCCTGACACTCCCTTGAAATCTGGGTTTGTCTGTTCAACTTATTTTATAATGCACAATGTTGTGAACATGCATTTCTTTTAATTGCCTGATATTATCTATTGCATTGTTCTGCATTCTTCTCCATTCGTGCAGTCAACGTCTTGTTGAATGTTTCCTAAAAAGATCTCATAGAATGTAATTTTAGTCTAACCCAGAGGCAAGGAGAAAATTTTGGATAGCCTAGCTTTGCTTTCAAGTATGATCCTCACACCATATTGATAGACATTCAAAACTGAAGTGTCTATTCTCTTTCCAATGTTCTTTCTAGGGTGGAGGTTGGTGTAATTCTTTTTCAACATGCTTGGCCCGGAAGTTCACGAAACTTGGTTCATCACACTATATGGAACGTCAGGTTCCTTTTGTGGGCATTTTGAGCCACATCTCATCCCAAAATCCTGGTATTCTCCTTTTCAACCTTGGTGTTCTTCCCTTTTTCTAATGCATGTATACCCTAAAAGATTTATTTTAAATGCACTTATTTCATAAATAACTTGTGTCCGTTTCAGTGTTATCACCATATTTGATGACTTGCAGTAACTTTTCTTTCAATTTTTTCACTGACTTGTTGGTTTTTTTATGCGATTTGGAATTTGTATAATAGGACATGTTCTTAATGCCATACTTTAGAAAATCTTGGTGTTTAATGAGCTTCCTGTTGTTTAGTTCCTCATAGAGTTTAATAGGTCAATTTCAATTCATGGACATCTAGGTAGCTGAGGAGAGTCTGGTCTTCTATCTGCCATTCTGTTGTACATCTTTATATAGCTCAAAAACTCATAGTCCTCAGAAACATTGTTGGCAAGGTTTTCCCCACATTGTATGAATTAAAAAAATTGAACACGAAAACTGAACTATGAAAATTCCCTTTTTGTTTGTTTGCTTCCCCCCTGAACTAACATATTTGGCAGATTCACTTAGCATTCAAGTCTCAAAACGTGAACTCATTAAAACAGCTGAACTCCAAGATATGTTCATTTTGTTGTGCTACATTTAGGTATTCAGGATCAGTTTTTCTGAACATGCAGTAAAACATCATTTTTGCATTATGCTTTTTGTGTGATGAACTAGAAACACTTCTTTTATTGACAAACATAACTACTCAGATATATAAAACTAGAGCCTACATCGTGGACTCTAAAAGTTAGTGATGTTTCTGTAACAAAAATTCTGGCCTCAGTGTTGTGGTTGTTATTTGGTATTCCCAAATAAATTTACTTCTATAATAAACTTCTTTCATATGCTTATAAATTTGTAATAAACTTTGTTCTTGTTCACATAAATTTCAGCTTCATTTTATCTTGTATTAACTTTCTAAAATGCTTTTTACTTATTCAGATTTCTACAACTGGAATAAGGTCAAAATACGCTATTGCGATGGTGCATCATTTTCTGGGAATATTTTCCAGGTAGTTGTCCTTGGAACATTACTTGTTCCTTTAAATGGTTTGAAAACATTTTTTTCCCTTTAAATTGCTTTAATTAATTGTTTTCTGAATATATTATGACCTTTATGTTATACAGAATGGAACTGAACTTTTCTTTAGAGGTCAGCGAATTTGGGAAGCAATTATGAGTGAACTTTTAACAAAAGGACTTGCAGATGCTAAACAGGTAACTGTTGTTACATGTACATGATTTATAGTTGCTTACCTCATGTCATGTCTGCCATCTCTATGTTAGATGTCACTGGAATGTATAGCATTCTAGATATTACTCAATGCTCACTGGTTTAGGCACAATTTTTCTCATTGTTTTGTTCCATAAATTCGTTGATCCATGTTCATAAGATTCGACATGATTTTATGCTGGCTGTCGGGGCCTAACACAACCCTCCTCCTTTATTCGGGCTTGGGACCGGCTATAAAATATAGGCGGAGTTTGAAGATCTATTGCTGAATAATATACCGAAAGGTTTGGTTACTAATAGAGCGGAATGACGTCGTATGATCCATGTAGCCGACCCCACCTAGTGGGATAAGGCTTTGTTGTTGTTGTTGTTGTTTTGTTCCATAAATAAACATATGAATATCATTTGCAGGCTCTTCTAACTGGATGCTCTGCTGGAGGTCTCGCTACTATCATACATTGTGATGATTTTCGTACACTTCTACCTAAGGGGGTGAAAGTTAAATGCCTTTCAGATGGTGGATTTTTTCTTGATGAGTATGTTCTGGGGAAATAAACAATTCTTCTCTTAACTCCTAAGTTTTCAAATAAGGTTGATTTGCTTGAACTCAAAATTTTCAATGCCTTCAAATCTTCAATTGCACATGTACTTGTAAAGCATAACCCATATTGATGTAAGAGGCCTCTTGATGTTTTCAGGGCGACTAAGTTAATGTTCAGACACATGAACTGATGATGGCTTTGTTCTGAAGTTCACTAATTTTAGTTTTGAGAAAAGTAAGATCATGGTTATGATAAGTACCTTTTTTTGACTTATGTTACAGGAAGGATATTACTGGGGAAAGGTTTATTCGATCTTTCTATGATGATGTAGTCCAACTTCAGGTCAGTTTTTTTTTTAAGGAGAGTCGGTTCTTAATTAATCCAATAAACATATTGTCCATCATTTGCCATTTATTATGGCACTGTCTTCTGCCTCTCAAAAAACTTTCCAAACACCGCATCAAATAGTCACTGACTTCAATAGATTGAATTATCTCCAGTAAAAAGTAACAGATGGTACAAAAGACTAATATGGACATATTATTTTGACCAATTTTAATAAGCATGTGTAATGGCAAGGGCTAAATACACCGAAAAGTAATTACATCTAGAAATTACTTACAATCTTAAGCGATTTTAGAAAATGACTTGCAGCTTAATCTATGTTATAAATCAAAGCAACATGTAAATAAGAATCCTTGGATTGATGGGGTGATTCTTTCGGCTTATTTACTTGGTAAATTTTCTATGTTCTTTGCTGGCCTTAGGCTCTTATATCTTCCATTTAATCAAATGGAGTTTTATTTTTCTTATCTATGAAAGTATCGTATTTCTTTATGTGAAGCAAGAACTTTTGGTTAATTCATTTTCAGGATGTAGGAAAAAGATTTCCAGATTGCACATCAAAGATTTCACCATCTCAGGTAGGTCTTTTCAGTTTTATTCATTGCTGGATTCTCATTATGTGTCTAATTTAATCGTGCTCAAGTTTAATAATTTTATATTCTCTTTTTTGCATTTCAGTGTTTCTTCACTCACGAGATCATCAAGAAAATAAAAACTCCAGTTTTTGTTCTCAACCCAGCTTATGATAGTTGGCAGGTAAATAAATGCTCACCCATTTGTCTTCAGATGAGTTCAGTTTATGTCATTATTATCCATATTTGTGTTTTATTTACAGATACAACAAATTTTGGTACCAGAAGCATCAGATCCCCAACAAGGTTGGCTAAAGTGCAAACTCAATATTCAACATTGTGACTCCAACCAGATTGCATCACTTCAAGGTCAGTAATTGTGAATCATTTCTTCTTTCATGTTACTTGTTATTCAGGCTTCTCTTTGCTGAAACCGAGCTAAAATTCAATCATTGCTGACAGGATTCAGATCTTCACTGCTTAATTCCTTGAAGGACTTTCAGCATGTAAAGGGCTTTGGCATGTTCATAAACTCGTGCTTTGTCCACTGTCAAACTATGAGCGAAATCACCTGGCATTCACCGACTTCTCCAAGGATTAATAACAAGGTATAGATTGTTGTCTTGGGCCTCTTGGCATTGTATTACTGTGCATTGTGCAGCTTTTGTTGGTTGAGAACTAAATAACAGTATAATATATCACCATAATGAAAAAAAGTTAGTTAACAGTGACACTAAAAGTTGTTCCTGTATGGTTGTACGTATTAGATAATTGTATATCGATGATGATTCTTCAAGCCTCCATTAGTGAATGAACTTCCAGTTATGCATGAAGAGTATCAAAGGAATTCAAAACATGATCGTGATTTTGAAGTGGAAAGTCACAAATCATAAAGTAACAAAGTCAGTTTTTCAGAAATCAGATCCTTATTTAGGCTGTCATCCAAATATTGAGTTCTTGTTTTTGTTCCATTCCTTCATTCTAGAATGGTGTCAATAGACCTCATTGTCAAGACTCGAGAGGCCTTGTTTAGACCACCTGAAACAGGCCAAAATTCTAGCTGACACAATGATACGAGTCACATCCCAACACTTGTATTCCAATCGAACAAGTTTGTAATCTTTTGGGTACTTGAGGTACTACTCAATTAGTTGCAATATTTTTTTTTTTTTTTTTGAGGGAAGTTGCAATATTGATTGTGAAGCATAAATGAGTTTTTTTTTTGTTCCTTTGCCGATTACAATTGTGTTACATTCCAAAAGACTGCATGGGTATTCAAGTTAAAGTCCTGAGTTTACATTGTCAAATTTTGCTTTACAAATATTTTTTGTTGGATATGTTTCGAGGAGCAGACAATTGCAGAGGCAGTCGGTGACTGGTACTTCGCCAGAAGGAGAGTTAAAGAGATCGACTGTCCATACCCTTGTAATCCTACATGCTATAATATGGAATTCTCTCAACTTTACCCCTTGACTTAATATGTTAGCTGGGGCCGGTCCTCCTATTCAACAAATCTGATACATGAGAAAAGAACCAGGTCTTACAGACGATACCTACTTGGTTTTCTTCAAAATGGTGTTTGATCAAGCATCGTGACTCTCGGAAATCAAGAAGCAGGCAGCCCACACCATGTAAGTAAAAGCTTTTAAGAGTTTTGTGGAGTAGCATAAACCCAATAGTTTATTTATTAGTTTTTCTGAAAAGAAAAATAGTTTATCGATTAATGACTTTTAACTTGCCCATTGGATTAATTGAGATGTTCAACTTGTAAAAGTAACACTAGATGTGGATAACATTTGTTACACCTATGTTTCTGAATTATATACTTTCTTCGCTTTGTCCTTCTGGTAGAATCCGCCCGTGTCTACGTGAGCAAACATAATTAGATATAGAATAAGATTTTATTACTTGTTCTGTCAAAGTGGCAACATCATATTATAATATTAGACATCACAAAGTTAACATTATCTAAGTTGGACAATTTCACCTCACTAGAGTAGAATGAGATTCATCTTAAAATGATTTCCAAATATTATATGAGGATCATTGTATGTTATTAAAAACTTATTTTTTACGACCAAATACAAAAATAAGAAGTCTTTGTGATAACTGACCGATATTATACAATAATGATCTGTATTGGCCGGATAACAATCCTCATTTTTTTCTTTTCTTGTTGTCTTTGTTTTCAACTCTTAAATTGCATTAGTGAGAAAACGCAATCCTTGTGAGTGCCCAGAAGTTCACGTATCCCAAGCCTTTTGTTTTGAGGTGAGAGAATAAGGAATAAGCTGCACTTTTTATTTCATATATATGGAATACCATCAATAAAAATAATAATTATTAAGATAAAACTAAAAAGGTAGAATCCACCTTTACTTAAAAGTTGTGATATCCCAATAAGTGGAGCATCAAATCCTTAATATCATCAGAAAGCAGTCATTCCAGCCTCGATGTTGAATGGATGAGATGTTCTAAAGCTGGTTTTCTGGAGAAAATAAATTATAGCTTATTTATTCGAATTTGACGGTTAACAATGAAAAAGAAATCCTCTCTTTTCGCTTTGCCAGTCATCCCTTATGGTCTAGAGGTACACCTCTTTGCCTGTATCGGACAAGTGCACCGAGTCGACCAAAGCTTGAGAGGTGTGATCGTCGGACTTGGATGGTGGGATCGGACAGTTGGGGTGTGAGGTGATATACTTTGCGTCGAATATTAGATGTTCATGGTTGGTTGCGCGAAGACTCTAGTAATCATAAATATTTCTCAGGAAATAACTGACAAAGGCCATATGTATCATTTCATTCTCGTACTGGGCAGAGACAATGTAAGTGAATACAAATTCTCTCTTCCGGATGGCAAGAAGATAGTGCAATCCATGTGCTTATAGAGGAGAGGAGACAAGTCATTTCAACTAACACGGAGATGCACGCTGAACTGAATCTTGAAATGTGAAACACCGTCAGAATGCCACAATTTCTCAAATAAATGGAGGAAGTATCACCCAGCGCTTTGGATACCTCAGTCTCCCTTCTTTGCCGTCAAATAGCTGCAGAAAAACAGTATGTGAATGACTAAACAAACAAAAGATGCCACATAGAAGTCAAACACATCAAGGCCTACTCTGAGTTTGGTGATACGTGGGGCTTCAAAGCTCATAGTTTGTTCGCTACACTAAGGGCCTTTTGATTCAAATTTCACTAAGGGAAGGAAAGAAAAGAAAGAGAATAAACATAAAATGAACAACTAAAGAGAAGGGAAAAGAATAAATATTTAATAATATTTTTTATAGACAATTATGTTCTTTATATATATAATTATATTTGAATTAAGTATGATGATAATAAAAAATATATGGTCATTATTTCTTTCCTCTTCTTTTCATCTCATTTTGAAAGGAAAAAAAAATGACATAATGGAAAGAAAAGTTACTTCTTTTTTTCTTCGTTCGTTCTTTTTTAACTTAAATTCAACCAAATAAGAGGATTGAATTTCTCTTCTTTTCCATTCCCCATCCTAAGGAAGTGGGAAAGGGTGAGGAAATAAAAAAGAAATGAAGTATGATTCTGAGGGTATATCGACATCATCTATGTATAAAAACAAAGCTAGGGTTGACATGGAACAGTAAATTTTGATGTGAAGCAGCACGAAGGCATATAGTAAGCCCTGACTTGCGCATGTAGATTTCATGTCAATTGCAGTTGAGAACATGAGAAGTGATGGTTACCTTCTTCAGACGACGATGCTTCGCAAATGCCCAGTTGGTCATAATCATAGAGGCCACCAACAGGAACACATAGCCTGCGACCGTCTGGGTGGCAATATTGAACCCAAGCCATTGATATATCTCTGTTGTGTAGTTCGCGCAGGTCACAATGTTGAACAGAAACCCACGAGGAATTTGGTACCCTCCTGGTCCATCAGGGCTTCTGAGGTTCCTCAGAATCAGATGGCAATACAAGTTCGAAAATTGGCATATCAAACCGAAGCCAAGGCTAATCTTCACTTGCAAATCGATTACAGGTGTATAAGATGGATGGTTCACATAATAAGCAATCAAAGCACCAAAAGTCCAGTAGTAGGTACAGTTTCTGAAGACATTACTGAGAGGTGAAGTGGCATGGCTGAATCTGTGAACAAAGAACGTCTCCAGGATACGTTTGAAATAGTGGAAGCACCAATAGTACA
Source organism: Pontederia crassipes (assembly GCA_030549335.1). NCBI lineage: Eukaryota > Viridiplantae > Streptophyta > Magnoliopsida > Commelinales > Pontederiaceae > Pontederia > Pontederia crassipes. Next base: position 11,231,576 of record CM060188.1, on the reverse strand, counting down.
TTGCATAGGTTTGTGCCGGACAAATGGTGCGATGGTCTTCGTAGCCAAAATATCTGTACACGGGGAAGTAGTAGAAGATGGGGTAGATAATTAGGGGTCCCAAATACTCCCAGAAGAAAAGTGTCCTATAATAAATCTGCACACCCAAATCCTTGAAGACAACTGTCAAGTTTTTTGAGTCTTTATCACAGTAATCTGCCAGATTCGACTTCGGGTTGAGGACAACTGGCCTCCCCTGAGTTCCAGGTGGTAGAGGAAGAGTAAAACGCTGTCTAGAAGGATAGTACTTTTTGGCTGTGATCATAGAGAAAATAGGAATCACAAATAAGTATATGCTAGACAAGAAAGGTATCATGTGAACAACCAAAAAAAGTTTGAGTTAGATGTGTCCCAGGTCAGTGGTTAGATATACCGGCAGAGTTAAGATCAATACAAACGCACCATAATAAAAGCATCAACAAATCAAGTTCTTGAGTCTTATTCTTGGTGTCATGATGTGTAAAAACTAGTTAAGACTGGGTTTTCAAAATAGTAGTGCTGCACACCTTGGCAGTCAAACTTTTACCTCTCAAAGGGAAAAAAAAAAGAGACTGCATTGTTCACAAACTTGACACTGATATCTTCAAAACCAGAATCCAAAGCAAATGGCATATTTGAATTTTGTATAGTAACAAGAAATTGCATGCTTTCTTCCTTTTTAAAAGTGATTTGGGTTCCCTACCCCAGTGTGCAAGGAAGTTTTTATACTAGTACTCTATCGCATGATTATTTGTCAAATACCTTTGAATTCACTTGAAGCATTTGATCTTAGCTGTCAACAGTTCACCCCTTCCTCTTCTGTGTACATTTTTCTCCTGTGTTTTCACTCTTGTTCCAAATTCCAATCACCTTGGATAGTGGTATCGTGTCCTAAGTACTGAATTTGCTTAGTACTTAACCAGAAACACAAGACAAATGAGAACATCAATGCCACTGGACCAGAAAAGCAGATAAATCGTATGAAAATCTTGCACGACGACTGCACGCCCACAACATGTTCGGCAATATTCCAACTCCATCCGACACACACGTTTTCTTTGAAACAAATGAACACACTCAACTATAATCAGTACTGGTCAAGTCTCCCTGTAGCCCTCCGTGACATCTTCACATAATCACATCAAACCAACAATGGATCATATCACACGAGGAGATCCGAACCAGTGTCTACAACGTGTAATTCGATGAAACATATCATAAATGTTTAAGGGTAAAACAAAACCCAAAACCATCATGGGCTCAGGAAGACTTACTTCGCGCATGAACCTCCACCTGCAGATCACTGACGGTGGCCTACAAATAAAAAGGAAGAAAAAACAACAACGCGTCATCCATAATCTCCAACGAATGAAATATCAAAATCCAAGAGCTACGGCTACGCAACGCATCGAACACGAAAAGAGATTAAGCTCTTGCGAGCTGATTACGTACGGAGTCCTTGAGCTCGATCCCGCCCTTGACGACCTCCCGACCGCCGCGAGACACGACCGTCACCTTCATCTCGATCGACCTTCTCCCCCTCTTCCGGTTTCACATTCAGAAGTAGAGGACGAAACTTGTTGCCGCCGCCGCAGTTGCGGCCTTCTCAGGTACATACATGCACAGAGGGAAGGGAACACGAAGGTAGCTCAGATCTGGATAGGCGGAGGACGTTGGAGGAGATGCCGAGGAGCGTTTGCTTGGTACTTCACGACGTTGTCGCAATTGGGAAGAGTTAATTATGGCTCACGGTTGGGGCGGCAGACCAACTAACAAACACCTTCTCGACACACCAATTCAATTTGACGTTGGATAACAGGCCGACCCACATGGGCCCATTTCATGGACGGAGATTATGGCGGCCTCAAATAACTCTTGGGCCATTATGTTTGAGTTCCTTTTATCGCTTCTTTCTATTATTTTAATTTTTTTTCAAATATCACTTATATGCTCTTCCTAATGTGACAATTAGTGTGGGATGGTGGTTAATGAACACGGATAACACCATGATATAGAGGATTTATTTTTCTTAATGAGTTGCGAATTATGATTAAATTAATTATATAAATAATTAATAGATGGCAAATTCGACGATTCAAAAGACAAAAGTATTACTTATCATCAAATTAAAAGTATATGTATGTTGATCATCGTTCCATTCATAATTAATTTATTATTTAACTGATAAAATAAATTAATATTATATATCTAGAAACATTTTTTAAGGATTTAAACCTTTTGGTCCTATGGACAGGGGGTGAAGCCGTGGATAGGAGTGAAGCACATGTTCAGCTCAACTAGCCAACCCGATCAATCCTCAACTTAAAAATAACTTGAACCCGATTGGGCGTTGAAAGAATTTTAAATCTATGATTTGGTACCTGGCCAATTTGACTTGAAAATACTTATATTAATAAAAACCTTCGTCGATTTCTACTGGGAGTCTCATCTGTGATGTTAGGCATGTTGTTCGGGACGACATCAGAATAATCGAACTCGATGATGACTCGAGACTCTAACTCATGACCAATGCACATAACTCTTAACGTCAGTTGAATTTGACGATCAGCGTCGCTTTTCGGACACTGAGTCACAATAAAAAAAACACATGTTTTAGAAGGAATAGTAAATAGATGGAACCAATCAAATAGACATCTTCTCCCTCAGCGTCTCGCTCTCCTTCTCTCTCTCATTGGAATTTGGAAGTAGAAGATGTGTTCGGCGATAGGTCCATTTAATGTGAGGGTTGGCCAGGAATTTTGCCTTTTCGGCTTTTCCTGAACCCCTTTCGTTGAGCACCTTCATCAGTGCTGACTCAACAAGCTCATTCTCAGCTGCCTCATCAGACTTGGACGCAGAGGTCTTGCTTGAGAACTTTTCACTGATCACTGTTCACTTGCCGACTGTTTGTATTACATCATAAGCATTTGTTGATACATCATGTGTGTTAGGTGCTACGAGCTCCTAATCATGACTTGATAGAAGAACAGCCAATGTTAACGGATTGCAGGCATGCATGTAGCTACCCGATGAATAGATGGTTCAACCCTTGTTCTTGAATTTAAGATAAGATGATGCTGACTCTTACTGAAAGAATCATCGTTCCTAAGAGAACTCTGCAATAAACTGCAGTTAAATTAAGGCTTCGTCCCCTGTGCATTGGATCATTGTCTTGTCGAGGTTGAAATCAGGGTTATGAATCTGCTTTTTAATTCCATATTATTTGGGAATTGGGAGCCTAAGATTTTATTCCCTAAATAACAAGCAGATGTAGAAGCTGCCTCTGTCAGTGATCCAATTCCATCCTGACCTTTGTGCACAGCCCAAGCTGGCCAACGACTTGTCACTGTAGACAGAAATGTTTGGAGGTTGTCATTTCAGTATCCATTTGTTTAGGCCTTTTTTATTAAACTTATAAGTCACTCAAAATGACTTATAAATATTTTTAAAAAAAATTTATATTTGATAACTGATAAAAAGAACTAATAAGTACTTATTTTAATTACTTATAAGTAAAAAAAATAAGCTGGAGACCCAACTTATTTTATGTGAAAAATAATAATTATTTTTATGAATGAATATACTATTTTATCATTATAATATACATAACTTTCTTCATATTCATCTATCATAATATTAATAATTTTTTTTATCATTTTACTAAAATAATAACTTATAAATTTTTTTATTAGCAAACACGTAACTGCTTATTTTGTAAAATCAATTTCAATCATTAAACTACTTACACTTCAACTTATCAACTATTTTATATCAGCTAAGTCAAACGGACCCTTAGATGCTCTCAGCAAAATTATTTTACAGAAATAATAAATTGAAATTGAGATATTGCTTAAACAAAAATAGATCACTTGTCATCTTAATCAAACTTTATTGGTGGGGAGTGCCTACTTTGGGGCTGTTGAGGACAGGATTACATTAAGATGGGAAATAATACTACACAATGGACTGAGAAGTTGTGTAGTTTCATTCAAGTGATAAAGGACTCGAATAGTAGGTGTACATCTGTGATCAAAATTTCAGTCAATGCGAACATTTTTTTTTTAACTTGTATAGTCTCATAGAGTTCTTTTTTTTTCTTGAGATGGGGTGGGGAGAATGGACATGGAAAAAAAAAGGCTTAAAAACTGTTCCACGTCCCAAGTCTTTTCGTCATTTGGATGTATTAATGTGATGGCGAGAGCTAAACAACTTCATAAATATCTTCAAACACAGATCTTGTTTCATACATAAAATGTACTTGCTCTGTTAACAGAGGAATAAACAGGGATCACTTTTGACCCACTACCACCCACAAAAAAACACTCAACCTTTCGATCTTAAATTTCAGTCCAAGTCTTTATCATCCGTCTCTACATGTGACTTTGCCTAATTGGTCCAAGAAAGGCTACGTCAAATCATCACCTCCACACATGTCTATGTCCTAGAGAAAAGGAGAGCAAAGTTTTTTTTTTTCAGATATGAATTATATAACAACTTTATATTATTAACTAGTCACACAGATGCAACTCTTCCAACACTTTTCTGCCATTATATAATAATTTGTAACATCAACATGTGATTTGTTTTGAAAAAAGGGATACATCTAAAGAGGAGATTGAGTAACATGTGATTAATTCAACTTCAAACGATTCGAACAAAGGAGTTAATTAAGTTTAGAATTAGTAGCATCTAACTAATTTAATATTTAAATCGAAGTAAATTGATTATTTCAGAAATTAAAATAGAAACTAATTCTCTGATCATGGGAGGAAGTGCCAAACCCCATCGATCTGCTACCACTTGTCTATTATTGGCATATCGGGCTGGGCAATGCCAAATGAAAGGATGACCCACCGTTCTGCAAAAGGACGGGCGCTACGACCTCCTCATGATCAGACATCTTTAGCTTTTTGTTGCAGAGCTTTGCCCCTCCACCCATGTCAGCAATAAAGAGATCCACAGAATCCAACCACCTCCAGGACTGGTAGAGCAGAATTGTTGGCCTCTTTGAGCCATGTAAGATAATTATTTTTTTTGACAGGACCATGTCAGATAATTTGAAGAAGCTTTACCGAATTACGATTTAAGAGGACTCCTTCCAACACTGGCACTGCATCCCCGCACGCAATTATATAGAACAACACAATGAAACAGCCAAGGTTCAAAAGACTCTTTCCATTCAATTCTTCATTACATTTACATCATGTGATCATGTTTCAGAATGCAAGACAGTCTCTCAAAAGAAGAGTAGCGAGAACAGTAATGCAGTTGCAGCAGATTATGATCCACAACTGAGTATTTTAGCCTAAGCAATCCATCTACCTATCTAAGATCTCCCTCTGAGGACAAAAAGCACAGGCTTTAGATTTGCTAATGTAGATGAATCAGCAACCAAAGATGTGCAAAGAGACTGCTTATTGATGCCTTTTCCTGCACCAGGTATGACTGATCGAAGATCCCAAATTTCATAAGCTCCATTAGATGTCGTAAAGCTTGTCCTCGATCTCACTGCTGTCAGCTATATGCCCTGAGCCTTGAGCCATCTTCCCAAAAGACCCCATGACAGAAGAAATACCTTTGAAGCTGCTGCTACCCTCACTGCAGTTCCGGGACCTCCTTGACCTCAGCTTTGAAGCTGTGCTCTTGTCGCACTCATCCTTGGCCTTTGTCTTCACAACCGCAAGCCGCGCTATGCTGCTGCGGCAGAAGGGACAGTTAGGGGAAGGTAAGCACAAGGTCGTAGGATTGGGTTTGTTATGGCAGCACAAGGCCAATGTGCAATGAGCACACATCTGATGACCACAGTCTTGGACCTCAATGGTGCAAACTTGGTCAAAACAGATACAACATAGTTCTGTACTCTCCTGCAAGATGAACTTTCTGTAAGAATCAGTTCCAACTTGGTGGTATAAACTGAGAAGCAATGTATGGGAAGAAACAGTATCATTGGAATAGTTTGCATTTGGAAGCCCTAGCACACAAAATATTTAGCTTCAAGAATAACGCAGCAAGAGCATTTGCCTAACAGAATATAGCAGCCCAATAGGAATCATGTTAGACCCAAACCTTTTCTGCCAAATAATATAGTCTGCTACGTGCATGTGTGATAGGTGCAAAAATCTCAAGATCTTGTGATGGCTGGGTTTTACAGTACATTTTGTAACCAGGTTTTAGAAATTAAATTTACAATAAACTGTGTTTTAATGCAGGGAGATGAGGTGTGCTAGTCAAACTTGGAATTGATATTAAGGCAAGTTAGATAGAGATGTTGTAAAAGAAAACAAACACAAGTCATAAAGCTAGAAAAGGCAAGTTAGATAGAGATGAGCTAACAGCTAGTACACTGCAAAAGTATAATTCTTCTGATTCACCGGTAACATGGTGATGGACAATTCCACCAATACTAAGATATAATGAAGGTATTTTGCAGACATGGGATGTTGCAGTACCTCAGAAGCATCATCATCAACTGCCTCATCTGAACGTGCAGGTGATGGCAAGGAATATTCTGTATCCTTCAGGATTTTCTTTTCCCTTTGCCTGTTGGCCTCCATGAGGGCTGCCTCTAACAGAGATTTGGCTTCTGGATCGAGTTCACTTATGAACTTCAATGGAGAAGGCCAAACAAGAGGCTCTGCTGCCGATGGATTTAGCAGAGCTGCGCATGCTCCATGGTGTTGCTTCAGTGCAACCACATAAGGTATTCTCCTGCATCAGCATGACATTTCTTAGAAACACAACTCTAAGTAAAAGACTGCCATTTTATCCAAGTGCAACTTGCTAAATGTCAAAACTGATATCACGAAAGATACCATGTCACGTTACAAATAGATCATGCTTGGCCACAATGTGATAAAAAATAGAATAATGTGAGATCAAACTCGATAACTGCAACATTTAGAGCTAATACAAGATTGAACTTATAAGGCCACTGTACTTGGACTTCCAATGGAGGAACTTATTTATCTTGAGAATCCTGGTTTGAGTTACACATGAAGTCGGCCTAACAGTCAATTAGCAAGTGGTAGTCCTTACCCAGATGAATCCATTTGAAGCCGATCAGCTCCCCAAGCAAGCAATTCCCGCACACACTCCAAACTACCCCCACGAGCTGCCAAGTGCAGGGGAGTGCTTCCAGGGAAGCTGCTACAAGGAATACACTTAGTCTCATAGCAGCTTATGTAATCTCATTAATAGAAACTTATCCCGGGAGAACATTGATGGAGAAAGAAAATTATAAGGTAGACACAGGTCATCTTACCCGTATCCACCTGTGGAAGCGCTGACAAGAGCTCCATTGTCTAAGAGAACGTGTACGCACTCAGGCCGCCTTTGCCTTGCTGCAAGGTGCAAAGGCGTCGCCCCGTAGCCATCTCTCACGTTCACAAACCGCGCGAATCCCCTGTAGAACTCGAACATCAAAAGATCAGAGACGCTTGTTAGATGCTTATGTCTTTGCCTCACCTAAACACGAGTGTATGGAGAGAGATGCCTACCAGGAATCTGCGACAGGGGTGGATTGGGCGGCCGACAGAATTGCTTGCAAGCAATCCGTGTGACCATAATAGGCAGCATGATGCAGGCAAGTTCTTCCGTTCAACGAGTCAAACATCAAGATCTAACAAAGCGCAAACCGGAGATCAATTTTCAAGTCATATCACACAGGCACACAGGTTTCGTCCTAGAAGATAGGCATAAAAATCTTTTTCTTTACAAGAAAAAGGAAATACTTTGCTTACATTTGCTCCGGCTTCAAGTAGCTTCTGCACGCAGGCGATCTTCCCGTGCATCGCAGCCAGCATTAGTGGAGTCTTCCGAAAACCAAAACCCGCAAAGATGAGTCCTTTACATGCCAAATTTTATAGTGAAGAATAGAAAGATCAAAAAGTTTTAGCGCGTCTCGCTCACCTGTTTGTGCCGATTCACGAGATCAGGATTCACAGAGCGTTCCAAAAGCATCGATAACACCTGCGGACGATCGAGGAAACCTCATTGAGAAGAAGGGAAGGAAGAGAGAAGAACCCGTGTACTCAAGATGGGGGTGGGGGGAGACGCGGCAAGCTAGCTCCCATCTCACCTCGAGTCGGCCATTAGCGGCGGCGATGTGGAGGGCGGACAAGTGGTCGTAGATGGTGGTGCGCCGGAGCAACGAGGGGTCGTCGCGGACGGCGGACTCCACAACGGCCTTGTCGCCGGCCTGGACTGCCGTGAAGAAGTGATGCTCGTAGCTCGACCCGCCGCAGCTCAGCCCCTGCCCCATACCTCCTACCTGTCCCCTTCCGACGCCGGGGGAGGCGGAACAGAGGAAGAGAAAGGAGAGATCTTTCTCTCCCCCCTTCTCACCTCGGTGGAGGTGGTTCTGCTTAATAAAAATGGCACTTAAGCAATTAAGTACTGTTACTTAAAAAAGGTCCGATCACCTCTTGGTGAGTGCACCTCCACCTTCAGTTCAGTGTTATATTAAATAAAAAAACGTTAACTTGTAAAATTTGGTAGCTTCTCTCGCAGTGGAAACAGAATACTAAGAACTCCATTGTTCTCTTATATTTATTACAACAATTAATTAAAGAATTTGACTTGATAAAAAATAGTAATATGCAATAATATTCTCCATGGCCTTTTCTTCCTAGTTTCCAGTGGCTCTCGCGCGTTGAATATTCGCAAGGTTTTTATTGGGCGGATCAGAAGCAATGCAGAACGCGTAAATTGTCATTAACTGAGCCTGTAGATCTCTCCCCAGTGTCTGATACAAGTACGAAGGGCATTGGTTTCTCTCTCTCTCTCTCTCTCTCTCTCTCTCTCTCTCACTCACTCTCTCTCACATGTCTTTCCTTGTCATGGTGGGATGCAGAGCTACAGAGGAGGATCGAAGGGTACAGAAAGTGTTGGAGCATCTGATCCCCTCATTGCTGAATTATGCAGGAACTGCAAATTCTGTGTAGCATGATAGCACTAGGCGATGATACACACATTCCAGCACTCTTTTTTATATATGTTATTCCTGTTCCAAAGTTGATCTCGCCCCACAGTGTGTTAGATGGGAGGAGGTGGCCTGTTTCACGCTCTCAAAGCGGCGTGGAATCGTCGCGGCTCTGCTTGGACCCGAAGTCAGGCCGTCATCCAAAGTTTAAACCACTGTTGCGTCTCTTGGAATAAGCTACCGAGTTGTGTTAGATTTACTATTGATAATATTTTGAATCTGAATCTAATTATAATTTTACGTGAACTTCTATATAATTAAGCGATTTAGCAGATATTCTTATGGAGACAGCTGAGAGTGTTCACGGGTCGAATTAGATCCGACTCATGAACAAATCCGATCCGACCCGACCAAATTTGGACTTCTATATATAATTAAGCGTTTTAGCAGATATTCTTATGGAGACAGCTAGGAGTGTTCACGGGTCGGATTGGACCTGACCCGACCGTCGGGTCGGGTCGGGTCAAGAGGGTTAGGGGATCGGGTGGTCCCCGACCACCCAATTTTTCTTTTTTTTCCTTACTATTTTTTTATTTTTTTATTTAATATAAAAATATTATTTAATATTATTTTAAAATCATAAAATAACTTTTCTAACTATTTAATATTATTCTGGTACTTAAAATATTTTATTTCAATTTTTATAATTTTTAAATCAAATATAAGCTAAGTTTGAATTAAAAAAGAAAAAATTAAAATAAATAAAAAAACTCTGGTTGATCGGGTCAGGTCAGGTTAGGTCGACTCGGGTTGGAAAAATCCAACCCGTACCCGACCTGACCCATGGTCGGGCCGAGTTCAGGTCGGGTCGGGTCCGACCCGACCACCGACCCGACTCGTCGAGTCGGGTTGGGTCATCGGGTTCACGGGTCGACCCGACCCGGTGAACACCCCCTAGAGACAGCGAGCCTAGGATCTAGAGGATTGCCGGACCCTCAAAATTTAGACGGCTTTAGGGTTTATATTTCTTATTGTATTGAAATTCTCTGTATAAACTTCATGACGATTAATTTATTTTGCATCCTTATAATTATCATTACATCATAATAAAGAGAGTCATCGTCGTCCGAGGACGTAGTCCGATTTTAAGTAAACATCATAAATCTCATATATTATTTTATGATTGTGCGATCTCTCTCTTCCTCTTTTCGTAACAAATACTAATAATCATATCAATTTAATTAGAAAAATACATGCTTCTTCGTTCTTTCACAATAAATCATATATATGCAAAATGCCACTTTCTATGATGGTTAACAAAAAGATATCATATTTCATTATAAGCAATTAAGCAGGCTAAGTTAAGAGTTCGGATAAATCATTTGGAGTTCAGATTTTATATTTACCGTTAAGATGTGGACTATTTTTTTATGCTGACTACATCCTTGATCTTGATGCTAATAGTTTGGTCAATCCCAAAAAAATTCAAGTGTCACGAATGATTTGTAACTTGAATGATCATTAGTATTGCATTTAATTCAAGATACCTTTGTTGTGGACCTGTGGTCTACCCGGGCACATGCCACATATGACGGAAAGGAATCAATGCTTGGTAAGTTATTGCACGTTAATTTACTCTTTCTTAATTGGGATGCTCTCTTTAGGCGCTTCGGGCATAGTTTATAAAACAAAAAAAAAATTTACGGGCTTTATTTGGCTTTCATTTAAAACTTTAGCATAAGATTGTATGAAGGGTTTGGAATATATGGACTAGGGCTTAATTAGGATGCATAGATTTAAAAATTTTGCACCATATTTGAATACGATATTTATTAATTTAACTAAGGATAGTTGAAACTTTATAAGTTCATTGTTTGACTTAAAATTAAATTCATCAAATAAGTGATTTTGGAGGAATTAGAAATTTTCACTCTACTCTTGTTTCTTTTCAATTGATTGAAAAAATAATAAAGATATTGATCAAACTTAATCTTCCCTAAACCATATGTATCCAAACAAATAGTATATTAAACTAACTAAACTCATCACATTAACTTGTATCCAAATATGATTTTTTTTATAAACTCTCATCACACTCAACTTCACTAATATATACTTCACCATTTTAAGTAACACACTCTTCCATCATAAGAAAATCAAACACACCCTTAAAGATAACGATGTTGCAATCAAAGTTGGCTGGTTCAACTGATAGTAGGGTTGAACATCAAGCACCCACCCCGTGTTAGTAGTTACGAGTTCAAGTCTTGAAGCTATCACGTTGATTAATGAATAAATCATTATGATTTTATCTTTCTAACTTTGGATTAGTCGAGACATAAAAAATTTTTCGTAGATCAGCACAAAAAAAAGAAGATAATGTTGTTGTTATTTAAAAAGTTATTACTATCATTTTTTCATATATCATACGAATTTATTATGATTAATTCTTTAAACCTCTTATGTACTATAGCGATTTTCACATCTATTCATAATATATGAAATTATTGTAGCGTCCTCTAAACTATGTCGCGATTTTCACTTTAATCTATTCGTCATATTTTGTTAATTTTTTTAATATTTTTATTTATTAAATGACTATATTGCTCTCAAGAAGAAAAAAATTGACATATATTTTAAGTCGCATTAGGGTAGTTTAGTTATTTAATAAATTAACGAAATAAACAAATAACAAAAATTAATAAAATATAAGGGATAGACTAAAGTGAAAATCTCGACATAATTTAGGGGGACATTAGGATAAATGTATATATTATGAGTAAATATGAAAATGCTCTATAATTCATGGGAGGTTTAAGGAATTAACTCATATTTTTATCCTTGTATGCTAAAATTAAATGACAATAATAAATTTTAAAGTGTCACTAAATAAGTTTGTTCAAACAAAGTAGCGAAGAGTCAAGGACGGGGAGCATGTATAATTTTTAGATGGAGGAAGTGTCATTAAGAAGTTGATGACCGCTAAAAGAAACTTTTTGTGCAATCGAGTCGAGGGCATCGTGAAGGGAGGGGTGATTGTTAAGGGTTGTGTTAATAATATATTCACCGTCGATTTGACGATGGACATCCAAGATTCGGCTACGTGTAGGCATACAAACATCGAATGCTCACTAGGCCCACCAACGCCAATGAGGAATTCTAAACATAATGATGCATGATATTAATATGGCATCTTATGCAAACTAGTGATGATATTATTGTCAAATATATTTCTTTTTCTTAAAAAAATGTCTGAACTTTTCTTGACAAAGTTTGGACAACAGTCCAAATTTAATATTTTTTTTATCCGATGGCCTACTCATTTGCTTATCATGGTATGGATTTCAACGTTAATTAAGCTGTTGTTTTAAAAGAATGTCTATTTAAATGAAATAATTTTTTTCTCATTTTTAAATTTATATTTTCTTATTACTATTATGTTGTTTTTTAATAGTAACTATCAGCCTTCTTGAATATTAGGACATGAATCCTTCATCGACACAAATTTTTTTTTGCATAAACAAATACTAAACTATGGATATAATTAATAGGATTAGTAAATGTGATTGTGCCCAATTTTTTATTGTATGATTAATGGATCCGAATTTCAAATTATAATATTAAAAGACTGAATATTCAATATTCTTTATTCATTAGTTCCGCTTGAATATTGAGTCGGAAAAGCAATGTGCATGTGTCCAACGGTGACGGATCCATTGCTCCCGACACAAAAATGTTGATTGCACGCCATGCGAATGTTCATTGAATCTATTCCATATTTTTATCTTATCTATGCATAAAAAATATCTCTCTCTATATATATACACGGAATTAACGGAGTATCCTCTTAGGTGAAACCTAATCAAATAAAACTTTAATTTTCTCTCTCTCTTGGATGAAACCCTTTCCTCTCATTTGATTGGTGTATGTAATATCCTCGAAGAAATAAAATAAAATAAAAAGAAAGGAAAATAACTAAAATAAAGTGATGTTCATTTAAGGTCCAATTAAAAAGTCCATTAATTTAATAGACCTCAAAACTAAAGTATAAATACTCTCCTCTAATCTAAATCACTCATCTACCCTCATTTTCTCTCCCTCTCCCAATACATGAGCCGACATCACCCCAAAACCTTCCACCATCTCCTCTCTCTCTCGGCAGCAAACACCAAGAAGACACCCCACTCTCTCTAACTCTCTCCCTCACTCTTTCCCCACTCAGCTCACGGCCGGAGGAGCAACGGGAGCAAGACAGCCATGTCACCTCCCCAACCTCTCGCTCCATCGACTCTCGACAGCTAACACAAAGAAGGAGCCACCTCCCTCAATGTCCGCTCAGCAACTCTCACTCCATCAACTCTAGACAGCTAACACAAAGAAGGAGCCACCTCCCTCAATGTCCGCTCAGCAACTCTCTCCATCATTCTCTCTCTTGACACCTCGCGGCCAGCATACAAGGAAGAAGGTCCCACTCTCTAGCTCTCCTCTCTCATTTGCTCTCTCTCTCTCTCAGCTTTCCCTCCCCATCTCGGGAACAGTAACAAAGAGCAGCACAAGGAGAGGCCAGCGGCTAGGGAAGAAGAAAGAAGAGAAGTAGAAAAAAAAAGGAAAGAAGGAAAGAAAGTAAAAGAAGAAAAAAAAAGAGGAATTAGGATTAATAGGATTTTAACTTAAACCTTCAAAATATGTTTGAGAGGAACTAAAATCCTCGTCTTAACTTTGAATGATGTATGAATGAATGATTAAGAATTTGAAGACCAATTTGAATCTTCTTAGGTCATATGATTAGAGGTAAGTATGATTTATTTGCATTATTGAATAGTTAGTTAAAATGACTATTTCATTGCTAATCATATTTAGTATTAAAATGTTCATGGCTATTCATGTTTAATTCATCATGATGTCTTTTATTTGTTTGTATTAATATGATAGTAACTCTTAATGTTCTTTAGGCAAATCCTTTCATATGTTCAAGATTAAGATAGCGGGAATGTTCATGCATAACTTATGTGATGATTAGTGAAAAATGTATGTTGAGGGGATCCAAACCCTCTAATCACTCCCTAATGATAATTGTGTGTTTGGATTAGGGCATGAAGAACCAACTTGTATTATTGAAATGGATGATTAAGAGATATGCATATTAGTGTTTGTATGTTTCATGTTTTATTAAGATTTATGCTCTACTGCTAATCATGCTTAGAACTAGAATGCTTATTATTACCCATGTCTAGCTCATAAATAGTTTACTCATTTTTTATATAAGAACATGTCTATTAGTTTTAATGATTTATATGCTAGTCATATATGATTCATGTTTAAGGTGATTCGTCTAATAAATTGTTAGTCATATGTTATTAGTGTAAAATTGTAAAGTTGCTATTGTTAATGCAAGGATGAATGTACATCTTAAGAATATCTATATGTATATGCCAAAATTGGTGAAAAATGGATAAAACAGGGGAAACTCTGTCCATCTGTTCAGGCACGGTCGTGGCGAAACATGGCACGACCATGATGAGTCGTTTCTGAAAGTAAACAAAAATCATCGTTCTATCACGCCCGTGACCTCGTGGTCGCACGACCGTGACGCCCCAAGATGTTCATGCCTTAAAAATATTTTCAGAATGGTCGAAAATAACCTTTCTGTCACGGCCGTGAAGCTCGTGAGCATGACCGTGCAGGATAGTCGACGGAAAAATGCCTAAGTGTTCGACCGTGATGAATCTTAGCACACCCGTGCCCAAGTAAGGGCACGGCCGCGACCCTATGCGGCACAGCCGTGATCGGCCCAGATTCTGTGTAATGGTTGTATTATCCACACTTAGCATGATTTGAACTTTGCATGACCTTAAATAGAATTAAAAGATGCAACATGTATTGAATGATTATATGTATTGATGAACATGATTAAAAGACGGATTAATGAAGGTGTGACATTTTTATGACTCGGAATCAATCGGTACCCAACCTAAGACCCCATCGACGGGTGGGGAAAAACCTCATTGACAAATGAGGATAAAGACCTTACCTTCGGGGAAGGATAAATACCTCACTTTCGGAGAGGATAAAGACCTCATCTACGGATGAAGATAAAGACCACACCTACGGGGAGGATTATGATTTATGAGTCACTATCATTCGCAATCGACGAGATAAGAAAATATCTAAGTAAAGATGAAAGATGAAAAGATGAATGATAAATGATGAATGACTTGGGACGTAAAGACAAAGATGATAAAGATGAAAAATGCACCTATGAGGATGCATTATGAATGTCCACTTGTCACATCATATGATGTCATGAATAAAGATGACAAAGTAAAGTAAGACAATATCAAGATATGCAATAGCATAATGATAAGATATGATATGCATTAGCATAATGATAAGTATGATGATAAGAAATGATATGCATTACCTAAATATTATGATGTTACATGTTATCTTATCTTACCATGATGATATGCTCACATGTCATATAGTATGCATAAGTAGCTCATAGTATGTATATGATTTATAATCCATGATGATGAAATGCATATGTCATGACATGTAGAGATTATGTCATAAGATCATAGCATGTGTGAGCCTCAACATACTCTAACGGGAGAAATCCCCTGCACCCATGAATTCGTGCAGGTATGGAGGAGGCTTAGGTTCGACGACGAGAGCCTCGTGACGGTGACATTGCACATGGGTCTGTCGGACCACGGCCCAAGTTGTTTACTTCTTTATGACATGATGATAAATCCTTATAATGGTGAAGTATGTATGGCTTATGAGTCTCTTATTTAGTCATGTACTCCACTTGAGTTCATTTATGTATGATGAACACTCTATTGGGTACGTTAGAGCCTATTAGGCACATTGACCAATTTATATATCTTGAAATTTTTATTTAGTTATGAAGTCTTCCGCTGTATGATATTGATGTTTTATGATTATATATATATTATTATGTTTTCGCTGTAAAGGTTTTATGAAATTAAGTTATGTCAAAGTAACGTCGCCTAGGATTCGACAATGTTTAAATTGAGGCCGAATTTTGAAAGCGTTACAGTATGGTATCAGAGTCATAGTTTGGCTTGTATGTATTAGGTTTAGGATGTGTAAGCCATAAATTAGCTAAAGTGTCTAAGTAAGATGTCTAAGTGAAAAGTACATATGCAATCGTCATGAAGTGCCACCGAACCTAAAGATATGTGTTTTACTTTAATTGTGTAAAGCTGGACATTGATGCATAGTTATTATATGATGATAGATGGATATGAATTATCCGACGAACGAAGATACAACTCAAGTTATGGAATGTGATGAAGGCTTGTGCCAAAATTCTTTGATGAGGTTTTTAAGCTTCAATCCTCTTATGTTCAATGGCATTAACGATCCGGAGGAAGTCGAGGCATGGTTGGATGTCATCATAAATATCTTCAGAGTGATGAAATGTTCGAAAGAAAGTAAACTGGCTTGTGCCACTCATAGATTGATAGGAAAAGCAAATGAATGGTGGGATTTTATCCTTAGGTCTAAGTATGCCAACAAAGAAAATCTTACATGGTGGAAATTTGTGATGGATTTCAAGGATCAATACTTCCCACAAAGTATGGGTGAGCAAAAACAAGTGTTTCTTAACTCCAACAAGGTGACATGTCAGTGGACGATTACGCAATTAAGTACTTCCAACTAGAAAATTATTGTACTCTTGTAAAGGCGGAAAATATGCGAGTGAATCGTTTTGTGAATGGACTCAAGTCCGAACTAAAGGCTATGATGTTGTGTCAAGTTCCTAAGACAATGAAAAAAGTAATGGAATTAGTTGTAGAACTATAAAGGAAACTCGAAAATGGAGTTGTGATTTCTAATAGTAACACATCAAAGAAGATGACCAAGCATGAAAAATGGAAGGAGCAAAGAAATGAACCCTATATGGATTCTAAGAGGGGAGAATCACATAGGAGCAAAAGTCAATGCCGCCATTGCGAAAGGTTTCATTTAGGCGAATGTCGCTTCAAGATTGGAGCATGTTTGGAATGTGGAAGGATCGGTCACTACATGAAGAATTGTCCAGAGAAACGAGATGTCTTCTAAAAAATATGGGGACGAGTTCACGTCGTGCAAGTTGAAAAAGCTCACCAAGTTTCGAATACGACTCAAGGTAACCGTCGCTTAACGTTTTAATTAATCATACAAATTATAATGTGTACACATGATAGACATAGAGACCACCTAGAATATTAGAAAGAATATTCTAAAAATAAGAAATCAATCACAATTCTTAAGAATAAAGAAATTTAAGAAAGACCACCAAGGTCATAAGAATGGTAGTTAAAGGGTGAAGGAAATTAGGATTGCTTTACTTAGGCCCACATGACCTAAACGATGACATGAAATGGCCAATACATCTAAATGATTTGACATTTAGATTAAGTTAAGGATCAGAGTAGCGCAAGAAAAGCGTGATGCAAGAATAATCTTCATTTCATGGAGTTAATTAAGGATCGAAGTTTCACACTAGAATCTCGGAAATACATAACGACATGATAGCATGATTACGACCATCACCAAGAGCGGGTAGCAAGAGGCCATGAAGCGATGCCGTTGAAGACGCACGAGGAAGGCTATATGGGTGGACATGAAGAATTGAAGATGGATAAAGTAATAAGGATGAGAGGAATTTCATTTAAGATTAAGTTAATGATTAGTATTGCATAGCGAAAATGTGGCTGAAGGACGAACTCAATTTCTTAAGATTGCTTAGAGATATGAGATTCCCACGAAAATCTTGGAATGGAAAGAATTGGTGATCACCTAGTAAAGATGAAATACAAAGGATGTTAAAATGAGATCACCGAGAAATGTGCATTGGATGTTATAGATGGAGAGATCACGTCGATGTATACGAGGAACGAAAGATAAATAAAACAACGTGGATGAAGAGATCTATTGTATAAGGTTCTACAAATTTTGGAGGACGAATTTTATTTTAAGGGAGGTATATTATAATATTCTCAAAGAAATAAAATAAAATAAAAAGAAATGAAAATAAGTAAAATAAAGTCATGTTCATTTAAGGCCCAATTAAAAAGCCCATTAACTTAATAAGCCTCAAAACTAAACTATACCCTCCTCTAATCTAAATCACTCACCTACCCTCATTTTTTCTCACTCTCCCAATACATCAGCCGACATCACCCTCAAAATCCTCCACCATCTCCTCTCTCTCGGCAGCAAACACCAAGAAGACACCCCACTCTCTCTAACTCTCTCCCTCACTCTTTCCCCACTCAGCTCACGGCAAGAGCAACAACGGGAGCAAGACAGGCATGTCACCTCCCCAACCTCTCACTCCATCAACTCTCGGCAGCTAACACAAAGAAGGAGCCACCTCCCTCCATGTCCGTTTAACAACTCTCTCCATCATTCTCTCTCTCGGCACCTCACGGCCAGCACACAAGGAAGAAGGTCCCACTCTCTAGCTCCCCTCTCTCATTTGTGCTATCTCTCTCTCTCGCTAAGCTTTCCCTCCTCATCTCGCGGACAGCAATATAGAGGAGCACAAGGAGAGGCTAGCGACTAGGGAAGAAGAAAGAAGAGAAGAAGAAAAAGGAAGGAAAGAAGGAAAGAAAGTAAAGGAAGAAGAAAGAAAGAGGAATTAGGATTAATAGGGTTTTAATCTAAATCTTCAAGGTATGTTTGAGGGGATCCAAAATCCTCATCTTAATCTTGAATGATGTATGAATGAATGATTAAGAATTTGAAAACTAACTTAGATCTTCTTAGATCATATAATTAGAGATAAGTATGATTTATTTGTATTATTGAATGGTTAGTTAAAATGACTATTTCATTGCTAATCATGTTTAGTATTAAAATGTTCATGGTTATTCATGTTTAATTCATCATGATGTCTTTTATTTATTAGTATTAATATGATAGTAATTCTTAATGTTCTTTAGGCAAATTCCTTCATATGTTCAAGATTAAGATAATGGGAATGTTCATGCATAACCTATGTGATTATTAGTGAAAAATGTATGTTGAGGGGATTCAAATCCTCTAATCACTCTCTAATGATGTTGTGTGTTTGGATTAGAGTATGAAGAACCAACTTGTGTTCTTGGAATGGATTATTAAAGGATATGCATATTAGTGTTTGTATGTTTCATGTTCTATTAAAATTTATGCTCTATTGTTAATCATGCTTAGAACTAGAATGTTCATTATTATCCATGTCTAGCTCATAAATAGTTTACTCATTTTCTATATAAGAACATGTCTATTAATTTTAATGATTTATATTCTAATTATATATGATTCATGTTTAAGATGATTCGTCTAATAAATTGTTAGTCATATGTGATTAGTGTAAAATTGTAAAGTTGCTATTATTAATGCAAGGATGAATGTACATCTTAAGGATGTCTATATGTATGTGCCAAAATTGGTGAAAAATGGATAAAACAGGAGAAACTCTGTCCATCTGTTCAGGCGCGGCCGTGACGAGTTTATTTCTGAAAGTGAATGAAAATCATCGTTCTGTCATGGTCGTGACCTCGTGGTCGCACGACCGTGACGTTTCAAAATGTTCATGCCTTAGAAATATTTTCAGAATGGTCGAAAACGACCCTTCTATCATGGTCATGAAGTTCGTGAGCACGGCCATGCAAGATAGTCGACGAAAAAATGCCTAAGTGTTTGACCGTGCCGAATCTCGGCACACCTGTGCCTAAGTAAGAGCACGGCCATGACCATATGCGGCACGGTTGTGACCGACCCAGATTTTATGTAATGGTTGTATTGTCCACACTTAGCATGATTTGAACATTGCATGACCTTAAATATAATTAAAAGATGCAATATGTATTGAATGATTGTATTGATGAACATGATTAAAAGACGGATTGATGAATGTTTGATATTTTTATTACTCGGGATCAATCGGTACCCAACTTAAGACCCATCGACGGATGGAAAAAGGTCTCATTGACGAATGAAGATAAAGACCTTGCCTTCAGGGAAGGATAAAGACCTCACACTCGGGGAGGATAAAGATCTCATTTACGGATGAGGATAAAGACCTCACATACGGGGAGGATTATGATTTATGAGTCATTACTCTTCTCAATCGACAAGATAAGAAAGTATCTAAGTAAATATGAAAGATGAAAAGATTAATGATGAATGATTTGAGACATAAAGACAAAGATGATAAAGATGAAAAATGCACCTATGAGAATGCATTATGAATGTCCACTTGTCACATCATATGATGTCATGAATAAAAATGACAAAGTAAAATAAGACAAGATCAAGATATGCAATAGCATAATGATAAGATATGATATGCATTAGCATAATGATAAGTATGATGATAAGAAATGATATGCATGACCTAAAGATTATGATGTTATATGTTATCTTATCTTGTCATGATGATATGTTTACATGCCATATAGTATACATAAGTAGATCATAGCATGTATATGATTTATGATTCATAATGATGTAATGCATATGTCATGACATGTAGAGATTATGTTATAAGATCATAGCATGCGTGGATCTCAACATGCTCTAACGGAAGAAATTTTTTGCACCCGATGAATCCGTGCAGGTAGAGAGGAGGCTTAGGTTCGGCGGCGAGAGTCTCGTGACGACGATATTACACATGTGTCTATCGGACTACGGCCCAAGTTGTTTACTTCTTTATGACATGATGATAAACTCTTATAAGAGTGAAATATGTATGACTTATGGGTCTCTTATTAAGTCATGTACTCTATTTAAACTTATTTATGTATAATGAACCATCTATTAAGTATACGTTAGAGCCTATTATGCTCATGAGCAAGTTTATTTATATTGGAATTTTTATTTACTTACGAAGTATTCCGTTGTTATGATATTGATATTTTATGCTTATATATATGTATATATATGATTATGTTTCCGCTGTAAAGGTTTTATGAAATTAAGTCACGTCAAAGTAACGTCGCCTAGGGTTTGCAAAGTTTAAATTGAAGACAAATTTTGGAGGCGTTAGAATGTGTCCCCTCCCAACGTCGTGGTTGCAGTTCACAAAGAAGAGAGTGAGCTAGCATGAAAGTAGAGAGAGGAAAAAATATAAAATAATTTGGACCGTTGGTTTAAAATGGACGATTCAAATTAGAGCGCTAGATCAAATTTCAACAAAAAAAAATATAAAAAGTTAGATCCATTAATCCATATATATATATATATATATATATCAACATAAAAAAAAGATAGCTCTTGTCATCATTTTTATATACTCCCTGGGCAATTGAATCGCTCAAATGCTTAGAATAAAAGAACATTTCTACTGATAGAGTGGATTTTTCTATATCCAACAAGAAAACGTAGTTGTAAACAAAATAGGGCGTTCTACTTTAATCCGAATTAAACTTGATCGGACCTTTTTATATTTTACTTGTTTTAGTTCTTATCATCGGCAACAGGTTTACTTTTTCTATTTGTCTCAAAAAACATATTGGTATTAATTGAGATTTCATTTACTTAAGTACTCCGCTATTTATAAAACATTTCACTCATAATTGTTATAGTTTTAAATTGCATGCACTTGATAACCTACCTTTGACAATTGAAATTAGGCTCCAAACCACAATCTCATTCCGGTATATACCGTCAAACGACGTGAAATTCAGCGAAACATTCAAAGTAAATACCGAATGTCACACTATCTCGATTTGGTCGAATTGGAATATTGTAGCAGTCATAGTTTTGTTTAAAATATATTTTTACGCGTATTTTCTTTTTTTTTCCCCAATTTCTATCTCCTCGTTAAATTTAACAAAATAATTTATTTACTAGATATAATATATTTATTGTAAAAATTGCTTTAACTTTATTTCTTTATTAACATTTGGGGCAATTTTTTTTTGTAAAATATAATTTATTATATTTAAATAATAGATTATTTTTTTAAAAACAACATAAAATTTTAATTTATACTCAAATATTTATTAATTAATAAAATTATGTTTCATATTTATAGTATTTATATTTTATTCAAACACCCATTAAATTTAACCTATCACATCTACTTTTTTATATTACATATTGAACTAATTAATTTTTAATTCAATTATTTATGTAAAATTTGGAAGAACAACAATTTCATTGCTCAAACAAGACAATTCATTTTATTAGTGTGGCTGAGCAAATACTTCGAAAACTAAATTAAATCAATGGTCCTACCCTCATTCGAGTTATTTAGCAATAACATTTAATTTTAAATCGCATTAGAACCATATCATGGTGAATAATTAATGGCGAAGAAAAAAATGACATGAGAGCATTAATATCTTACACAGACGATCTCAATGCACATAACTTTTAGCGTTAGCTGAGTTGGACGATCTGCGACGCTTATGGGACATTGAAATCGCTTTCCGAATACTAGGTGACCGAAAAAAAATAAAAAAATCCACCTACTATCCTGCACAATAAAAAGTATATATATTATAAAACTCGATTGGGGGTCCAAATTAAAGTACCCACATAAGTTTAACAGGTTCAATTAGCATATGGTTTCAGTCTCATCTAAATGGGCTGCCAACCATTCGAATTAGATCCAAGAGAAGTTGATTTAATCAGAACCGTCCAAATGCATCAGGAGTGCTGAATGGGAGGATCTTGATAAAAGGTATTTCTGTGAATAAGAACGACAATGACACCATTTTGGTCCGGCCGCGGAAAATTTTGGCACTTCTTATTTAGTTAGGGTTCCTGCTGCCGCCGTCGTCGCCGCCGCAGTCTCTTGGGTCTCCTGTCCTCCTCCCCTTCGTCTCCGAGGTAAAATGGAAATGATGTATCAAATTTGTTCCTATTATTCATTCTTTCTTACTGATGAAGTTTTGATTCCTTTTGCGCGATTTTAATTTCGTTCGCGTTTCTTCCTATATGATAAGGGAATCGTTATATTAGGCATGAAAAGAAGCGACTTTGATTCATATTTTGCGATAGAAAGCTGTTGTTTAAACCCTACATACTGTTAAATTTGGCTTACCTTGCGTTTTCTGTGATATCGTAGTTTCTTTTCCACGTAATTTTCCACTGCTGATTGACTTGGAAGTGTTTGCTTTCTTTGTTTCTGCTGTTGCTTTTCAAGCTGCAGGGCAAGCGATGGCGCCGGCGCAGCCTAACACCGGGATCTTTGTTGGACTGAACAAGGGGCACCGTGTCACCAAGAGGGAGCTTCCAGTACGCCCTTCTAGCAGAAAAGGGGTGAGTTTCCTACCGATCACATATATGTTTTATAAATGTGCAATGCTGTAAGCTTAAAAGAAGAAGACCATGCAGTTGTTGTTTATCTGTACATTTCCTGCTATTGTTTGCCTCTCTGTAGTGGTCCTTGGTAGTGTGTATGCGTTCTGTGTTTGATGGCATTGCTGTTTGTACGTTTATGAATTATTTTTCTATAAGTAGACCTCATGGTATTCGGATTTGTTTAAGTAGACCTCATGTTTACATTGCATGTTGAATGAGGCAATGGATTCATTTCTTGGATAACGTGGATCTGTCTGCATCAAGGCTTTAACCAAATTGATGTCCTTGGTTCATCATTCATTAATTAAGAAGTCATATGATAATGTAAGCGTGGAACTTCTTTTTAGGTGTCAATGAATTAAAGGGATGCCTTGGGGATATTTTTTTGCTAACGAAGGTTAAGGTTTGGGATTATGATGCTCTGTTAATTTGATTATATGGATTTTGGATCTAATGGTATTGGCAATGCAGCATTGCCTGAATTTGCCTCTAAACTTTCTTACTTGCGCGTTAGGAAATCAGGATAAATACCAATTCCTAGTATGGGAAGAAGGATAGGACCTTTCTCCCTAAATATAATGGAGTAGCTTTTCTGTGTTGTGATGCCGCTATAGAGGTTCATAGTAAGGGTAGAAAGATACAGACTTGGCTCCAAGAAATGTTCTCTTAGGGACATGTAATAATATCGTTGCAACTTACTTATATTATGTCCTTAGAGAATAAATAATATTTTCAGCTTTATGTTGTATGTTTGCAAATAATTCATATTTTTTACTTGAAACTTCTTTTTTGAAGTTTTTTTACTTGAAACTTAATTATTGCCACTAAATTGCATAGCTACCTTTAGTTGCTGTTGTGACTTTTGTATTAAAAGTTTTTCAATTGGCTTGTGTTCATGTAATTTAGAAAACCAGCAAAAGGGTGCAATTTGTCAAAAACTTAATCAGAGAAGTTGCTGGGTTCGCTCCTTATGAAAAGAGAATTACTGAACTTCTTAAAGTTGGCAAAGATAAGAGGGCATTGAAACTGGCCAAGCGAAAGCTGGGAACACACAAGAGGGCCAAGAAGAAGCGTGAGGAGATGGCTAATGTTCTCAGGAAGATGAGGTGAGCTTTCAAGATTGTCCTGCTTTCTCTTATATCTCGACTTGTTTTATGAAAAAGAAGAATGTCTATTTTGATGACTATTTTGTTATCACTCTTCTGTTTGATTCTTGTTGTGATGTCATTACATCTTGGTTGCAATGCATCTAATTAATCTCGTGGGATCTTCCAGGTCTGCTGGAGGAGGTGAGAAGAAAAAGTAAAATGCGCTCTGCAAGATTGCCGTTACTGGAACTTATGTTCAAGCTTTTCTGTTCGACTTTTTCTATTGATATTTTGTTCAACGCTGTAGGGTATATTGATTTCGTTATATAGTTTTATGTCAAGTTGGGAGTTATCTAGGACGTTAATGTTGTTATTTTGTATGAAGGTTGCTCCCCGTAGGATAGAAACTTTTGCCATGGCCATCTGCCGCTTATGCACGTGATGGATCTTTCATTGTAATTGTTTCAGCTTTTGGAACAGGTCTACAGTTACATTTCATGTCTGTGTCATGGTTGAGTTATTTATCTGGCTTTATGTGCATTAATGGTCAAAGATGGCCACTTGTTGCTTCTTGCTCACTTAGTACGCGTCTCTCTTCAACAATAACAACAAAGCTTTATCCCACTAGGTGGGGTCGGCTACATGAATCATACGCGCCTCTCTTCATGGTGCTGAAAATATAATAATTGTGCCATTGTACCTTTTGAATCATTTCTATAATAATTAAACCATATTCAATTCTTTTTCAAAGATGGTAGTAAGTTATCTATTAATATAAGTGCCTGGACCAGTCAAGGTAAATTTCAATAAATAAATATCTTCAAATTTTATTTGTTTCTTCAACTTTATTTTCTTGTCATCTTCCAATTATTAGTTTGTTTGACTAAATGTTATTTCGATTGAGAATAATTAATTTTTGATCGTTTAGTTGACAAGACATTATTTTAAAATTTTAAAATATATAAAATAATTAAATTAATATAAAAATAATATAAGAATTTAAAAGGAGAGGATGTGCCCTTCTCCTTTCGGCCAGCCCTCAAGCGGTCTGAGGGGAGGGGGGATTGCTCTTTTTTTCCTCCTCTTTAGTGTTGGAGAGGAGGGGGCGTCCTGTGCCCCCCTCTCTCGCCACGCATAGGGGTGTTCCCTTGCGGCGCATAGGTGGGTGTTGCTCCTTCCCTTCTCTTTTTCGACATTGGAGAAGAGAGGAGGATGCTCCTCCCTCGCGGCGCATAGGGTGTTGCCCTTCTCCTTTTCTTCTTCCGCATTGGAGAAGAGAGGACACTCTTCCCTCGGAACACACAGACGGGTGTTGTCTCTCTAGGAGGATGCCTCCTCTTCAGCTTAAAGTACAATCCCCGATTTTTTTTTATTTTTCATTGTCAATTTTATATTATTATAAGATTATTATATATTTATTATTTAAAAATAATATGCCGCTTTAGTTAAACGATTGTAAAATTGCTTATTTTCAATCAGAAGAGTATTTGATAAAACTAATCAATATTGGAGAGTATTTGATTACAAAATAAAATTTAAAAATAGAGTTGAGAAATGACAAAGTTGAGAGGTATTCGATGAAATTTATTCAAGGTTGCAGAAGTTACGCTTTGACATAGGGTTGCAAGATCTACACTTTCTTTTCACAAATTGATAACTGCTCGGCACTATGAGATCTCGATTGGGAATTGTGTTTCCTAGCGACATCGAATTGACCATCCTTAACGTTTTCTGTTTATGAGTTCTATGCTATTAAGTCATTATGTAAGATCCCATTCAGATGTATTCAAGTCAGGTCTAAGCGGTTGATAATAAAATAATTTTCAAATAAAAATTCTGTTATCTATTAATATATTTTATTAATAGTTAACATTTCTATATATTAAGCACAACAGCATAATAGAAAATTTCAACTAAAAATAGTAAATTCATTGTGGATAAATATTAATTGTTTTAATATATTAAATTATCATTTTTAAATTTACGTTCAAAATTTAACTATTAATATCAACTTATATTAGATAGGAGTATATTATTTAATTTTTAACTAGTGATTTAATTCATTTAGAATTTAAAAAATCAAAAGATAAAAATCATTATCTTAAAAAATAATATGAAAATTTAGTTGTAATAATGATTATATAATATAATTTAAAACCCTTAATTATTAAAATAATTAAATGTGATGTAGTATGTGTTATACACAAGACTTGATTTGGCTGGTTTAAGTTTAAAACTTGGTTTTTGAAATTTCTTATTAAAGACAAAAAAAAAAAAAATTGAACCATCCTTGTTCATCTGGCCTAATTGAGCTGGTCGGTCGAGTTTCACTTGAACGAAATTTTTTTAATGATCATAAATCATTTGAACAAGTTTAAAATCAATAAGAGTTGGATTTGTTTGATCTGCGTTCGTCAATCAGAAGTCGCGTGATCTCTCACAATTTTGGACAGAGCGGATGTCCGAACTTTTGTTAGGTCATTTTGATCATTTGAACATTCCGTATTGATTGTGGGCTCGAACTTGATCATAATTTGATTAATAAAAAACATATTTTGACTTTCAGTTCTTTCAAATGTCTGGATCTATTAATTCCTTATATGTTAACTTTGATGTTTATAAGAGTTAGATTGTTCAATTATTTGGATGTTCAAGATGTTTAAATATTTGGATGTCAAGTCACAAGGAGTTTGACGCCTGAAACTTTTAAGGTCTGTCTTGGTTGAAATTTTCGAATGCTTGAATCATTAATCCCGATAGCTCATTGTGATTTCCTAAATTTTCAATTTAAACTTAGAAAAAATATATGCCTAACATTTTAGAATTGTACAAAGATCTTTTTAACCATATAAAATATCAATCAAACTTCATGTGTCATACTTCCATAGTTCCATTTTCCTCTTCTCATTCAAAGACTTCCGTATTGCAAACATGTAAGGTTCACCTGCACTTATTAAAAAACAAATTAGCGTAGTCACCCTTCTTTCAAGTCTAACGTCATTACCATAAGAGGATAAAATACCAAAGCTACAATAAAGAGTTCTAAACATGCTAAAAATTTATGAGAATCATATTACAGAGCATGCAAAGTGATTAAATATTTATAAGCCAGATTTCATGCGAATCATTAATTATTTTAATGTCATTATTGCTAGGATTTCAGTACGAGAGAGATTATGCACTGACGAATTACCAAGAATTTAACGCGACACGAAATCTTATTAGTTGAAAACAAAAAATAATTATAAAATATTTTATTTCTATTCGGACCTTTAGAAAGTTTGTATAAGTATTTTTTTTATAAGTGATAAGAATTATAGACTGATTAAAATTCGACATTAATCTCTCAAAATAAGGCATATATTTCGTGATACGAAAATAAATCAATTTTAAATTAAATTCACCTTAATATTTTTAGTGAGACCTCGTTATGTGAAGATGCATCTTACTTTGAAATTTCATTTTGTGGTAGAATTGAAGGCATAACTTTAGTTTACTTTTCATTTTTACTTTTTAGCCATCGTCAAGAGTATCAAATTTCTAGTAAAAGACAAATAGTTTAACACTATGTTTGGATTGAGGTGAAAAAAGATAAAGAGGGGAAGGGGAAGGTAAAAAATTTTTTTCTCTTGTTTGGATAAATAGTTTGATGGAGGAGAATCTCCATTTTTTTTTCCTCCATTTTTCTCCATTTATTCTATTTTATTTCAACTTCAAATTGAGGTGTAACAATTCTCTTCCCTTCTCTCCATTTATTTTCTCTCTCATTCTCTTCCCTTTTCCTTAATAACTCTTTATCCAAACACAGTGTAAAGATTTAGAAGAGGTCTTAAGCCTGTCATAACTTCCACAACAATACATCCTATGCCAAACATTCCGTTAGCACACTTTTTTATCGTTCCTTTCATTCTTGGCATTCTTCTTAGTGCCCATTGTTCCTTCTCTTTTTTGCTTTTGTTCTCCTAATTCCTACTAACACATATAAGTCTTCTTCTTTTTCGGCTTCTGTCACATTGCCAACACAACAATGGAGAAAAAAAAAATCATGGAACAAGTAAGTGAGAAAAAAAGGAGTTATAATTAAAAAGGAAAGTTAAATTGTGATTGATATTCTATTTTTCTCCAAGATCATAATGAATGCGAAAAGGATTCGTCGACTTTTCATATGTTAGATTTTTAAAAAGTAAAAGACAATTTGAAATTATATATATTTTTTCATCGTCTCTGAGCATTATCATTATTTATTTCTTGTCAGGTATTACACGAGTGATAGACTTATGAGCTGAGCAAGTAATAAGAACATGAAGCAACCATCGGATTTGATCGGACGGTTAAAAAACAAGCTGTAAGATATTGAAAATTTCATTTATTGTTGCAAAAATATAAATATTAAGTAGATAATTTTTTAAAAAATATTTTGTTTAATATCATTTAAATATTTTTCTGTGTGGGTTTTTCAAGATATTATTTACCAGGTCAATACATGGCATCCTTATATTTTTTATTTCGCGGATTTCTTTCTAATTAATAAAAAAGGAACCTTTTAGCTTATCGTCATTTGTCGCCCCCTCTTTGTTCCCCTTCAATAAATAGCACCACCAGCGCCAGCAGAAGCAACGGCCGCTCATGAGTTCCCTCAACGCCTCCGCTCGCAAGAAGTTTGGGGGAGGCAAGCCGCCGACAGGTACGCCGTCGCTCGCCTGGTCCTGCGTCGTCGTCGTTGCCTCCCTCCTCGCCGGCGCCTCCGTCGTCCACAACATCTACAAGCCGAATCTCGTAATCCCCCGCCCACTTATTGCTCGATGAAATGCCCACAAGCGAACCGCATCTCATATGACCTTCTGTTTCTCCCTTGGCTTTCTGCAGACTCTTCCGCCTGCCGATCCTTCTGCCCGTGTCGACGCCAAGGAGGATAGCGTCAACAACTCCAAATACTGATTTGATCCGATCGGATCCCATCAATTAGTTAGTTTTATTTTTTTTCCTCGGATTATTCTGACGAGAACTACTTGAATAAGACTTCTTATTTCGGTTTGATTGTACCAATTTTATTAGCTAGATGATAGAGACTGTTCTTATTTGATCACGAAAAGACAAAAAAACACCGTTAGTAATAGAAATGCTGAGTGATTTGAGAATTCGAAGGCTGTATCGGTCTCCATGGGAATTCTTCAGATCCGGTCTGGTGTCGTTGTTCATGACCATGATCGTGCACTTTGCTCTCTTCATGATTCCTCATACTTGGTCAGGCGTTAGTCCAGTACAGTTGATCCCCGTTTCAGGTCCTTCTTCTTGTGTCTTTATGCTTGTTCTCTTTGTTTATACGGGATGTTGTCTTTTTCTTATTGGGTTGCTTTGCGATGATTATCTGTATGCAGGCATTGTTATGGTGTTCACGCTCTTTGCGGCAGGATGGTGCCGAAGGCTCCTTGGTATTTTGGCTTTGGCCCCGGCTTTTGTTCTTTTCAACATATTGTTCATCTGGGGATTCTACTTAACAGTAGTGCGGCAAGGTAGCGCCAACATCTTATCACTATTGACAAAAAGGCTGATTATGTTGCTTTTTTGTTATTTTCACCATAATAAGAGTGTCCCATTTTTTAATAACAAAAAAACATCTTAATGTATTGATGCATTCATCTGACCTATATATCAGTTCACTTCGTATTCTGTGTAATATTGAATCTGGAGAGTTAAATTTGTTGCAGATACCGTGTATGGAATTTTGATGTCTTGTATGCTGCATTTTTCCTCGCTTTGTTGTATAAATATGTCGATTAGTGATGTAATAGAATCTTGCTCTTTTGCTAAGGTATCATGGTACTATGATTTTTTTCAGAATCACGTTAATTTACTTTTCAATATACAAGGTTTACTCCCTTCTCAAAAAATATACAAGGTTTACTGAACTGAGATATTGTCTTCAGAAAAAAGTTCGCCCGGCACCTCTTTGGTTATCTGAGCCCCAAATTGGTAAACCAATGGATACTGGGGAACTTCTCACAATTCAGAACTTGAATTTCTTTTGAACTCGCCAGTAACTTTAGCTGATTGTGATTGGTGATAGCCAAACCAATATATGCCCAGAGCCTCCTTTGCAGGGATGGCTTAGTAAAGTCATGGTAGATCTTACTTTTTCATCTCTGTAAACATGGATTCTTTCAACTAAGACCACGGAGTCTCTCAATTTGCAAGTCCCATTTGCAATTATTCATTGTAGTTTGACAATAAGTTGATACCAAAACCATCTGTTCTTGCCGATCTGTTTTAATTTAGCCTTGATATGATGGACTTCACTTATTACTGCAGGGATATCCACACTACTGGATGCTTTTGTCAATATGATGTGTGCTCTACTTTTGTTTGGCCTTTATAGGTGCGATAGTCTTCTTAAGCTATTTTCTTTCTGTTCTATCATACATCGTGTTATCCATTTTCAATATATTGCACTGTTGAACAGCTGCAATTTTACGTCATATTTTTTCTTTTGATGTTTTGTTTTCTCTAGTAGAATGCCGAGATGTTGGAAGACAGGACTCTTGTAGCATTTGTAAACTGATGGGCATATTCTTTTTTAAAATTAGTTCACTTTGTGTGGTGTATTGTTTAGTAGAAGGTGAAAGAATAGATTCACTTTGTTCCTATCACACAGCTGCCTAAATTCATGGGTTGTGTGTTCCAGCTTCTTGGGCATCTGTTTGATGTAGGGTTACACGTAATTTATCAAAAAAGGTTTTTTTGATTGGGCTAAGTTTTCTGTTTTCTTTCTTTTCTCTTGTAATGCTACATTACAAGAGATTTTTTTACATGCATGTATACTGCCTTGTGCTCTAACATGGATTATTCATTTCTCCTCAAAAAGAAAAAAAAAACATGGATGACTCATCATTAGGACAATGTATTCATGTTGTTTTGCATATCCCCACTAGAACGTCCTCCCAATTCCTATTGAGCTTTTCTTGATTTTTTATGTTCAATAATTTTTCTTACCCTCCAATTTATAATTGTACATTATCAGACCTTAGAGGGTGAGTGCATCAAGTATATCCACCACTTGTAAGCTTATGTGCTCCTCTATCTTGCAGAATATTTTCTGGTGATCCTGGAATCATTTCGTACAGTCCCTCTCCTGTAGATTCTGACCAACATGACCTTGAGGGGCTGGAGCTTCAGCATAGGATCCAAGATAATGTTAGATTCGTTTGTTTATTGTTGTTTGTTTGCATGTGATAACATTTAT